>CM075498.1:3610000-4092500 GCA_037950675.1 Hypophthalmichthys molitrix
ATGGAGTCTGGCGGTAGGAAATGCTACGTGAATCACATCCTCTGCCGTAGCCGTTAACACGCACTCACCTTTTTTTAGCTCCTGTGTTTTCTCGGGCAGAGAGTCGAACCTGCGCGCTCCCACGCTCATCAGCTTTTCCACTCTCTCAGCTGAGATCTCAGCTGGGCTGGGCAGCTTTTCACACACCATTGCTGAGTAACACAGTTAAAGAGAACACACTCGACTGGCACTTTCCACAAATAGGGTACAAAACAGGGCCTGTAATGTGTTTTAGTTTTTTTATTAACAAATGGTCAGTGAAATGTGGCGTCAACCTCAGGAAATAGATGTAAATATCACATGCTTTTATATTTCATTTACTGATAACACTTTACAATAAGGTTTCGTTAACATTAGATAGCATGAACTATCAAGCAATACTTCTACAGCATTTATTAATCTTCATGGTCACACTTTAGTTTAGGGTCCAGTTCTCACTATTAACTAACTATTAACTACGACATTTACCTCAATAAAGTCCTAATTACTGCTTATTAATAGTTAGTGAGGTAGTTGTTAAGTTTAGGTATTGGGTATGATTAAGGGATGTAGAATATGGCCACATGTTAAATAAAGTTTACTAATAGAAGGTAAATATACTTTACATGTCTCGTCTCCCCTCAGATGCGTTGTAATGGTGATCCTGCGCGCAATTCTCAAAACACCCACAAGATGGCGGCGTTTATCGGTAAAATCCGATATTACAAAACCGATATCCGATTATGGTAAATGGCTAAAATATCGGGGAAAATATCGGTAAATCGATATATCGGTTGATCTCTAATTAAGGGATGTAGAATATGGCCACGCAGTACAAGGCATTAATATGTGCTTATACGTAAGTACTAATAAACAGATAATATGCAAGCTAATAAGCAACTAGTTAAAAGTGAGAATTGTTCCCCGTGCTAAAGTGTTACCAATTTGTTTAAATGAGGCTTAGAGCTAGCTAGGTTTGCAAATATTGGTTTGCAGTTATTGATAAATTTACACTGCTGTTCAAAAGTTTGAGGTAAGTAAGGTTTTTTTTTTAATGTTATTGACAGAATTATCTTATGGTCAACTTAAAATAACTGTTTTAAAAATGTAATTTAATCCTGTGATGGCAAAGCAGAAGTTCATTTGTGCTGCTTAATATTTTTGTGGAAACGTGATAATTTATTAGGATTCTTTGATGAACAGCATATATTTGAAACAAAACTCTCTTGTAAAATTATAAATATCTTTAATATTTACAAAACGATGACTGATCCCAAAACTTTGAACAGTATAAAATAAATAAATGTAAGACAAGTATGGGATTGAAGATTTCTTTCTTATAATAACTTTGGTAACAGGGTTGAACGTTGACGAACAAAATTATGTCCGAATTGTGAGGTTTCTATGATTTCAATTACTGGATACAGTCGAGAAGATCTGTTGATGTTTGCGAGGTGAGACAAAACAAAAATAAATAAAAAAATCAGCATTTTCTTGGGAGGGTGCACACATTTGAGGAGTTAAACAGGCTACTATTCATGCTACTGTATGTTATATTTATGTTCAACAAGTATATCTGACATATCTAGTAGTTCTCACTACTAAAAAGCAAAGATTTATACTGCTTTGATAAGTTCCAAGTCCTTTCCATTCACAAAAAAAAAAAAAAAAAAGAACACAAACATAAAACACCTGCCAAGCAGGCCAAAATTGCACATTATTGCGAAGTATTTTGAGAATCACTCAATTACATGTTTAGGGAAACAACTGACATTTTACCAAAAGCGCTAATGGCAGTACCGGTTCACTCCGAGCACCTGTCACCACAGTAATTGCGAGGTGTGCCCGTGTCAATCATATTGCGCAGAAGGAGCCGTCTAATAACGGTCGGCTCTGTGTTTCCTCCCCATACAGCTGGTGAGATCACGGCAGGACGGGTGACGGCTGAGGAGGTGGACAACGCCAGTCAACTGCCTAGTGCTGATGTGGCTAACGTCACTGGAGGTTGGGTATAATTAGAAGACTGTGTGTTGTACATTTCTAGAAACTATACGCTGAAATTCAGACATTTGGACAGTCAAAGATATAAGATCAAGAGGTTAAACCTATGTTATGTCATTGCATTCCCTCATTTGTTTTAGTCAAACATTATGCATTGACGTCACTTTCCCGCTGGAACACACGCCCTCAGCTGGACTGAGTGGCAAAAGAGCCTGCTGCATGACTGGATTTAATAGGGGAAACTGTGAAAACGTGAATAAAACAAGTGATTATCAGTTTAAACTAAAGGTTTGACTCGATATAGTGTTCCTTACAACTTGATATAAGTGATCACCTGGACCTACCTATATATTGTAGTTATATAAAGCATCCACAGGCAAATTTGCTTTATGTATTTCCCCGGCGTTGAAATCAGGCACAAATAAATGTCAGGAAATATGATTCCTGGCTGCATGTCAATATCCATGGTGCACTGGATCTTTGGTAATGTTCAGTATATCATCATATCGTGCAGCCCTAAAACTTTTTTGTCAGTGTTTATTTAAAAACATCCAATTATGCAGAATATGAGATGTTAAATATTTAATTGATAAGTTGTCAATACAATATATAGGGTATGATTTTACCTCGAAATTCAACATATTGAATTAGCAATCCATTTGCTTCTCTTTTCAGTAGCTTACAGCAGATTTCAATCTCAGATTTCTATTTTTACAGTCATTCTCAAAGCTTTTTCTCAGTTTTGGATGTGTTTTGTGTTTTTCGCTGCATTTTGGAGATGTTTTTTTGAGCATCAAATCATCATATTAGAATGATTTCTGAAGGATCATGTGAGACTTCTTTCAAAAACATTAACAAAAAGATGTACTGACCTCACACTTTTTGAATGGTAGTGTTTTTCAGCGAGCGCCAGTGTTTGTAAAGGATACAGAGCACGGCTTGAGACACAGGAAGCCACTGGCTACAGATGGCACTGAGAAGCACTTTGGGGTCGGAGTGTTTTAGGTCACGAGGCAGGACTTTTACCCCCAGAGAGGTCACCATCTTCTCCACCTTTTCTTTGTCCCTGGAAATGTGAAAATAGTCAAGCAAGATAATAATTTATTAATTAAAAAGGGAAAACTGAAATAATTACATTGCAAAAGTATTTGTACCCTTAACTCGGTACTTTAATTTTCTATTTTATTTATTTATTTATTTTTGTGTATGATATGCAAGCTTTACACATCTGCATTTGGGGATTTTCTGCCACTCTTCTTCTTTTAATTTTTTTTTTTTATGTGCACTGATGAATTATGCACAATTACACCGGGAACATGCATTCATAAAATAAACAAACTTTTATTTCATCTTGCCTCAATTTCATAACATTGTGCACTAAGAAATATTAGCACTGCTAAGGTTAATTTAATACCATCAGTGTTATTTTAGTATTTTTTACTATCATAGTATTTATTAATATTTTAAATCCGCTTTTTTTTTTTTTTTTTTTTTATAAAATGGTTAGTTCCTGTCCTTGATTCTGACTGGTCAACAGCTGTGTTTTATTCACAATAAAACACGGCTACGACCGCTTCACCCAACCGTTCTGTGCATCACTACACAACACCCTTAGCAACAACTCTTAAGCAACGTAAACCGTTTGTTCTCAATTGATATTGTTCATTGAAGCTTACTGTATTTTGTAGAAGAGTATTGTGAGAAAGAGATCGAGTGAGTTTATTACCTGTATTCAGATTTAGCATTTTCCTTCAGGTCAGTCCTATGTTCATAATAAAAAATCTGTTTAAATGTCTGATGTATTATCTTGTCCTTTTAACAGTTAAGGGGTTTTCCCATGACTGACAGCGCTAGTCAAAGCATTTGTCAGTTGTGTCTTGTTCCGTGTTCACAACAATTCAGTCTTTTCAATAAAAAAGTCTTCGCTACTGACTGACACACTCATAAAGACAGTCTTTGCCGCCATCTAATGGCGTAATAATGTAACTTCTGTTGCTGTTCACGATCAGGGACTATTTTTTCCGGTGGAAGGAAGGCTTTTAGAAAAAGTTTACTTCATGAAAGTTGCATTGATACATATTTCTGGCTTTAATATTTGTATTGTGTGGTAACCATTTTATAAAAGCAATAAGGTAATCGAGTCTAGTGCTTTGTCGTGAATAAGTCACGGCTGAATACAGCACAGCCTCTCATACCTTATTGCTTACATATATTAGTTTTCATCTGAATTTTAGTTCTAAGTTTCTTAGCTAAGTTCTTAGTTAAGTTTTAGAAAAGTGTTATATATATACTTTTTTTTTTTTTTTTAGGTTTTTAGCTTAGTTTTACTAATAATAATAATACCTCAATTTAAACGTTTTTAGGCTAGTTTTTTAATATTTCTTTATTTTATATTTTTTTAAAGTTTAAGTTTTTCATCAAATATTTATATTTTAATTTATTTCAGCTTTGTTGCAATTAATGGAAACTATTTTTACTAATCTCAACTAATTTTTTAATTACATTGCATCTCGCAGCAGACTCATTTTCAGTGTGGACAGGTTTGACATTATTGGTGTGAATTTCTCATATTTATAGATAAATCAGTTCATGCAGAAAGTTACCTTCTAGTGACCACAGCATCATACATACTCCAGATGTTATCCAGGACAAGCTGCACAAACAGAGGCTTCTTTCCTTTGGACTGTGAAGACAAAAAGAGTTGATGAGCGCGACTTCCATTAGGACAGTATATACAAAGTTAAGAAATATCAATTTATATTGAAAAGAGAATGCATACACTAACTAAGACATTGTGTAAGCGACACAGGGACTGCACTGATTCATTAGTTGCCTTTTTTTAAAGATTAGGACCCATAATAAAAAGTTGCTAATGTGACTGAATGAGGTCAAACTCAACTAACATCTGAGCTCAATTGAGTTTAAAGGCTTCAGTTAGGCTTGACTCTGTCAGTCCTGCAAATCAATGTTACCGTCTGGAGGTCACGTCGCCCTCCATAACCAACTCTCTCTGAATGAGATCTGTCTGACAGACTGGAATAATGGCAGAGACTGATAAGTCTGGGCTGAAGACTGTGTTTCGTCTGAGCATTGTCTAAATCATCTGGTAACTGCAGATAGATCTTCAGGGTTCATTAGTCAGATCTTCGTCCTGCATTACTGTAAACATCTTCAACAAGAGTGTTCTTATTAACCAATAAACAAACTACAGTGTCCTCATTTCTTTTAAGGGCCAATGACAAATGAGCTTTAAAAAGTATATTTTTTGCAAAACCTTTTCAAATCAAGTTTAAAACACACACACACACACACACTCTATAAATGTGATCACTGCTCAGAAAAATATATAGTACAGGAAAGAGGAACAATAAGTTAAACCAACTTTTATATGTCAAACAGACTTATTTTTATCCCAAATAGTCTTATTAACCTGGGTTTTATGCTTTTGTCCTTCATTATGCTGTCAGAGCTGTTATGCCTGACAATCAACACACAACAGTGTATCTAAAGTACAAACGATGTTATCGATGGTTAAACAGGTGCAAGAAAGGGCCAATCACATGTTAAATGGTAATCATTATATCAGTGGTCAGTAGTAAATTTAACTTTAATCTTAATTTCCTTTAAAAAAAAAAAATAATAAAATATTCACAGAACAAATTTTGAGGATAAAAAGAACTTAATATGAAATCAATACTTTAGAAATAAATTAAGAAAATAAGAAATTATTACTTTTATTCAGAAAGGAAACATTAAAATGATCAAAAGTGGCAGTAAATACATTTGGATTTGTTTCAAATAAATGCTGTTCTTTTAAACATTCTATCCATCAAAGAATGCTGAAAAAAATATGGATCCCAGTTTCCAAAAAATATTAAGCAGCAAAAGTTTTCAACATTAAAAATAACAATTTTTTTTTTTTTTTTTTAATAAGTAAATCGGCATATTAGAATGATTTCTGAAGGATCATGAAGACTGGAGTGATGATGCTGAAAATTCAGCTTTGATCACAGGAATAGAGTTATATATATATATAATGTTATTTTAGTTATTATAAAAGTTATTTTAAATTCTAATAATATTTTGCAATATTACTGTTTTACTGTATTTTAGATCAAATTGATGAGCATAAGACACTTCTATCAAAAACATTGCATTTTAATTCCGAAATGTAAAATAAGTTCAACATAGAAGTGAAATCACTCTCCATATAATTATAATTTTTTCATTTATTTATTTTTAAATAATACATCCAAATAAAAAGTGTCAGTGTCACTTTATTGACCCTTAGTTATAACACTGTATCCAGGTCTGATATGTTCTGTTATATTATGATCATTTGTCCATGGGAAGTGAGGGGATGTTCCACGGTGTGTATGTGTGTGTGTGCGTGTGTGTGTGTGTGTGTGTGTTCTAGTTATTAAGGTGAGGTTTTGGTGAGAGAAGTGACGTCCATTAGCATAACTGCAGCATATTTAAATGTCCTAAATAGCACTACAAACCCAGAGCATCTAATGGAGAGTCTGTGCTATCACATCACTCCTGTAGCTCTTGTCAGCCCACTTCCAGAGATGGTCAAACCAAGTATGTAATGTAACAAACACTCTATATCGAAATGTTCAGCTTAAAAGCATTTAAAGGGTTAGTTCACCCAAAAATGAAAATTCTGTCATTCGTTCATCATCGGAACACAAATGGAGATCTTTTTAATCAAACCAGAGAGCTTTCTGTCCCTCCATAGAGAGCTACACAACTGACACTTTCAAGGCCCAGAAAGGTAGTATCTTTTGTTTGTGCAAAAAAAAAAAAACATAATTTGCCACTTTATTTACAAAATATTAATCTCATTATTAAACAAAACACGTGTCGTGGTGCTCTCATAAACACTTGTTGAAGATTACTATTTGTAAATAAAGTGGTAAATTATGTTTTTGAGCAAACAATGTAATCATGTCGCTTCATAAAACTGAGGTTAAACCACTGGAGTCACATGGATTACTTTAATGATGTCTTTACTACCTTTCTGGAGCTTGAAAGTTTCAGTTGAGTAGCTGTCAATGAAGGGACAGAAAGCTCTCAGATTTCATCAAAAATATCTTAATTTGTGTTCTGAAGATGAACGAAGGTCTTACGGGTGTGGAACGACATGAGGGTGAGTAACTAATGACAATTTTCTTTTTTTGGGTGAACTAACCTATAATGCACCACAATATAGAACTTTTATGAAAAAAATGTACATTAAAAAAAATATATGTTCCCGGGTGCAAAACAACCTGACCCTATTGCAAACCCCTACAAAAAAAAAATTAATTTGGTAGTACCACGGCATAATGATGGGATAAATTGGTAATACCATAACAAATACCAATGTATTACCATGTTTAGAAACCACATTAAGGTGTATTATCTCACAGAAATGATTGTACCTGAGCTCCCTTCATGATTTTTTTGGCTTTGGCGTTGAGGTAGAAATCGCCCCACAGGGTCTTGAGCAGAACCCAGAAGCGGATACCCATCTTCTGACTGTACATCTCAGCAAACTGATGGATCCTGTAACAGAAAATACAAGTCAGCATCATTATTTGCACTTGTCATTTGTTATTTTATTTCATCACATTCATTTGTATGAATGTAGTTCAAAGAAGTCTGTGATTTTAACAATATCTCCAATCTATGACAGCTGTAAGATCACTGCATAATTAACAAGTAACTAAATTTAACAGAATATTCACAGACAGCTGCAATGTTAAACATCACACTGTTTTTGAGTCATATTTAGTAAGATATCATTAGCATTCAACTTCAAAATCATATTTCTGTCTTTAAGCAGTGGTTAGCACACGTGCATGCAGACATGTTGCTCAAGTTCTGGTCTGTGGCGTATGCTGAATAGAATATAAAAAAATTATAGTAAAATAAAACATCACATGATCTAATAGATATACTAATAATATACTACAGTATATATCTGGGATTACCAAACTTCAGCTGTACCCCTTTGACATAAAATATTTACTTAAAGTACCTCATGAGACTTAAGTTGATATTTTCATATGTTCAAGGTTCTCTGGTATTGGTTAATGGTCACATGATATGTAGGTACCCAACTCCAACAATGAGTAATTAGAGACATTTTTAGATTTTTAGGCAAAACAGCTGAGAAATAATAAATAAAATCACTAGTAATAAGATTTAATTGCTTATTTTTGACCAGTTGGTGGCACTGTTACCAAACTGATGTTTTTAATAACTTTTTTTTTGCCAGCATAGTCTGAAGATGATCTGAGCCAACACTGTTGAAAATCGGACCTACGGTCTAAGACAAAGTAGGATTTTAAAGAAATTCACAATAGCGGACAGCAATTTTGACCAAATGTGCCATAATTGGTATCACAGCTCTCAGTATGACACAAGGAATCTATCAAGACCAGTTTCACTAGAATAGTCCAAATTAATCAAAAGCTATTAGCATCTTTTTTTTTTTTTATTTCATTATAAATTTTGACCACAAGGTGGCACTGTTCCGAAACTTTTTGAGTAGGGTGAGTTCAGGTTGATTGGGACACTTTTTGCCATCGAGATGTCTAGGAAAAAGTGTCCTAATCAACCTGAATTCACCCTACATTTAGGGCATGGTGCCATTTCCAGGTTTTATAACAATACGCTAAAAATACAGCATTTTACAACAAAATTCAAAATGGCCAATGTCCAAAATAGCTGATATGGGTATCAATCGACTCAGTATGCTGCACTGAATCAAAAGAGATTTGGGCAAACTCTTCAGAAATTATGAGCAAAAATAGACATTTCTCTTAACTCCTGACCAGTAGGTGGCGCTGTGACAAAACAGTGCAAGTGGCCTCAAATCATGCTTGTGATGACATTTACCAAGATTCGTCTCAATACGCTTAAGTATTGTGGAGATATAGCCTCGCATCCATTTTGACATGCTCTTCGTTAAATTTGTTTGGGCGTTATACAAGAACGATTTGGCTTGATCAAAAAGACTTTAATACATTTGGTTACACTTTATTTTAAGGTTAAGTACTGAGTAATATTAATTAACTACTCATACTTACTATAGAGTTACGATTATGGTTAGGTTTAGGGTTACTTGTAATTACTCATAATTTAAAGTGCAATTGAATCGTCTGTTTCTAGTCCATGAAGTTCAAAATTTATTAGCATAAACTTAAGTGCAACTTCGGACAGTTGGTGGCGCTAGAGGAAAAGAGTCTCCAAATTTGCTGTGGTTAATGTTCACACTGTCCTCTATCTGTGTGCCATATTTCATCATTTTCCCACAAGCAATTTTATAGGCAGTCTTAGACTTAATAAGAAGAACACTTACAGAAACAATAGGTTTGACCTCTAATTAATAAACAAAATTTGTTTGTTGATTTGACATCAATAAATGGAAAGGAAAAAAAAATCTGTATGAAATTTATATTAGTCTAAGTGCATGCAGTGGATGTACAGCATCTTAAATCGTCTATCCGAGATGTAATTGCATATTCATAAATAATTATGTTTTTACATAAAGAACCTAGAGCTTAAGTTTATACTTCCACTAAAACATTTTTAATTGCTTTTAATTGGTTTACATGTCCATGTGTGACTAATTAGGTCACCTTTTTTTGTTCTACAAATAAGCACACGCAGACTTTTGTGTTTCTGATTGAGAGGCTCATTTGCATCGGTTCAGCACAACTTAACGATATCTGGAAATTTCAAAACAAATAACAATGGACTGAAACAAGTACTTCTAAGCCATATGATAATATAGCCTCTGTGAAAATTAATCTTAAAGAAAAATGAAAGATGTAAGGATCACTTTGGTATTTAGCATGTCAGATTCCACTTTCATTATAATGAAAAGAGCAGCTCAGACACTGTGTCTAACACCATATTTTTTCTTTCACTAAAGAAAAGGGTTTGGAAGGACATAAGGGTGATTAAATGATTGATGACCAACTTTCTGGGTGACCTATTCATCTAATCTCAAAAATGCAAATTGGTACTTTACTCAAATGTTTTTACAGTATAAAACGTGCTGAATGTGGTGAGTTTTGGTGTGAAAATGTCCTCATGCTCACCAGAATGTTCTGTTCTGTTTTCTCAGCTTTTAGAAATGTCCACCTACACCAGTCGTATTAGTACTTTAGCACTTATTTCAAGTATCTAAAACCACAGTTATGTAACACCTCAAAAATGTGCACTCCATTAGAAGGGTGTGGAGTCCTGATGTTGAAATCTAGTATTGTATTGCCCTCTTGTGAGTCATCACAAGTACTACAACCACTGCTGGGATGTAAAGGGTGAAAACCCACCATGTAAGCTGCTTTTAATAAAAGCATCAGACAAAATAATTAAAAAAAAAATTGTGAAAGCACCCTTAGTTTCAGAAAGCGTAACACGTACCTGAAGCCCCAGCCGTCTATAGCGCTGGCAAATACCACATTTCCCTGGTCAGGACTGAAGTACAGTTCAGAGTCATCGGTTTCTTCTAAACCCGCGCTCCAGTCGTACACCTGATCTCCGCTGTCGTTCTCTGCATAGCTGCTCGGAGTTTCTGCTTCTTTCTCCGCTCGCTCCTCCAGAACTTTAGAGGTGAATAACGTGCCAGTAACTGCGTTCACCTATAGAACAGGCAGAACCAAACATTCATAGCCTTAGAGTTTCATCTTTGTACAGAAACATCACTCAGAGACACGTCATACCATAAAGGATCAAAATTTTCTTGATCTGTGGACTACTGAAAGTTACACCATGTTTTCAAACTCAAAATATCCCAATCAGTCCAAACACACCTTTTTGAAAGAAACATAACATAAAAATACAGTAAAAAAAAAAAAAATCATCAATCAAATGTATTATTTATGAATTATTATTTATTAAATACTGTTTATTAATTTTTTATTTATTTATTATATTAAAAATATGTGAATGCAAAACTGTCACATGATCCTTTAGAAATCATTCTAATATGCCGATTTGCTGCTCAAGGAATTTTTATTATTATCAATGTAAAAAACAATATTTTTGTGGAAAACGTGATACATTCTTTTCCAGATTTATTTGATAAACAGAAATACAGCATTTATTGTAAATAGAAATATCTTTACTGCCACTTTTGATCAATTTAAAGGGTTAGTTCACCCAAAAAATGAAAATAATGTCATTAATTAATCACCCTCATGCCACACCCGTAAGACCTTCGTTCATCTTCGGAACACAAATTAAGATATTTTTGATGAAATCCGATGGCTCAGTGAGGCCTCCATTGAGAGCAAAGCCATTCAAACTCTCAAGATCCATAAAGGTACTAAAAACATATTTGAAACAGTTCATGTGAGTTCAGCGGTTCTATCTTAATATTATAAAGCGACAAGAATACTTTTTGTGCGCCAAAAAAACAAAATAATGACTTTTCAACAATATCTACATGTGCCGATTTCAAAACACTGCTTCAGAGCTTTATGTTTTGAAATCGCCCATCACTAAATATTGTAGAAAAGTCTTTATTTTGTTTTTTTGCTGCACAAAAAAGTATTCTTGTCACTTTATAATATTAAGGTAGAACCGCTGAACTCACATGAACTGTTTCAAATATGTTTTTAGTACTTATGGATCTTGAGAGTTTGAATGGCTTTGCTCTCAATAGAGGCCTCACTGAGCCATCGGATTTCATCAAAAATATCTTAATTTATGTTCCGAAGATGAGCAAAGGTCTTACGGGTGTGGAACGGCATGAGGGTGAGTAATTAATGACATTATTTTCATTTTTGGGTGAACTAACCCTTTAATGTGTCCTTGCTGAATAAACGTATCAGCAACATATGTTTAAAAAAAAAAATTTACTGACCATAATATTGGATGTTTTATAAATTATAAAAATACATTTACAAAAAAAAAACAAAAAAAAAAACAAGAGAGTATAGACAGTTTTCTACAGTATAAGTACAGTTTACATTTTATACAGTATAAGTTGACCTTATATACAAAATAATATGTCATAAAAGTATGTAATAAATATTTTCGATTGTGTGGCCATGTTTTGGAGCTCTGCCTCACCTGCTCTAGTATTTTCTGCAGGTGAGCGTACGCCTCCTGTGAAGTGAGTTTCAGCTCCACAATCAGCCGGTCAATTTTGTTGATGACAAGAACAGGACGGATATTCTCCAGCCAAGCTTGTCGTAAAACAACTTGTGTCTAAAGCAGAAAGGAACAAGATGCTGTTACAGGATGATGTGGGGTAGAGCTTAAAGATCTGAGACATCAACTTCACAACACAACTATTGCTGACAATCAGATTCAAAATTTAAGAAATAAAAAAGTGTAAAAATCTATATCTATAATATAGAGTTTTACTTTATCTAAAACGTGATCATTTTTTATGCCTTTCGTGAACATCTGCTGTGATGATACAAACAAATCAGGAATCAGTGTTTTGAACAAAGAATCACTTTACTGAAAGGTAAACAAAGGACATGAATCATTCTCACTAATGCTGTTTTTGGTTCTGAATTTGTAATCAGAGATGCCATTAAAGGATTAGTTCACTTCTGAAAACTTCCTGATAATTTACTCACCCCCAGGTCATCTAAGATGTTCATGTCTGTCTTTCTTCAGTCGAAAAGAAATGAAGGTTTTTGAGGAAAACATTCCAGGATTTTTCTCCATATAGTGGACTTCACTGGGGTTCAACGGGTTGAAGGTCCAAATGTCAGTTTCAGTGCAGCTTCAAAGATCTCTACATGATCCCAGACGAGGAATAAGAGTCTTATCTAGTGAAACGATTGGTCATTTCTTAAAAAAAAATTAAATTTATATACTTTTTAACCACAAATGCTCGTTTTCCACTGCTCTGCGATGTGACGTAATCATGTTGGAAAGGTCACATGTGACGTAGGCGGAAGTACCGCGGTAGGGTACTCCTACTTCAAAATCGTCAGACATCATTGTTTTACCTTTTTTTTGAAAAGGGTGTTTGGCTTAATCTTTGCATGTTCGCTTTGTAGACACTGGATCAGTACTTTCGCCTACGTCACGCGTGACCTTTCCAGCGTGTTTACGTAATATGCAGAGCAGTGCAAGATAAGCATTTTGGGTTAAAAAGTATATAATTTTTATATTTTTTAGAAAATGACTGATGGTTTCTCTAGATCAGACCCTTATTCCTCGTCTGGGATCATGTAGAGCTCTTTGAAGCTGCACTGAAACTGACATTTGGACCTTCAACCCATTGAACCCCAGTGAAGTCCACTATATGGAGAAAAATCCTGGAATGTTTTCCTCAAAAACCTTCATTTCATTGAACATCTTAGATGACATGGGGGTGAGTAAATTATCAGGAAATTTTCATTCAGAGGTGAACTAATCCTTTAAAACATCTCTATTTTTACATTAAAATTAATGACCAAATAAAAAGTGCATAACAGTGTGTCATTTCTACGCACTTATACAGTGAAACCTGCCTGTGAAAACACACTCAAGTCATGGATGATACCTGCGGACACACTCCCTCCACGGCATCAACCACAACAATGGCCCCATCACACAGTCTGACGGCAGTGGACACCTCTGAGGAGAAGTCCACATGACCGGGAGAGTCGATCAGATTAATGAGGTAGTCAGTTCCTCCTGCAATGACAAAGACACAGTTCTTAACCATGAGTTACAGGCAGGGCCTAAAACTAACTTTATGCCACACCTGCCAATGGCCGGTGACCTAAGAAAATTTACTGGCCATAAATATTTTTTACCAGCCATTTTTGAAACACAATTTTCAGGTAGCCTACAGATATTTAATAAAGCAATCAAAGTTAAAGTAACACTGCATAGTCTTCACTATATACATTAAACATAGATTAATCCTTATTAAAGTTACAAAAGTTATTCAGTCAAGAGCAGTGAGTGATTTTTCTTTGTCTTTTGTCGTTTGATTAACATTAAGGACACAGACGGTAGCAGGAATATTAGGCTGCGGTCACTTTAAGAGCTAATGCACGGATCCAATTTATTGATACACATTTTCTTTCTCAACTGTTTACATTCATTTAAGACATGTTTACGAGGATACTTGCCAATACGGCCATTTTCAAGCATAAGAATACATGAAAGAGACCTCAATTCAGTGTTCACGCCGTGATGGCATTACCTGTCGCATAATGTAATGAAATAGCGCTGGACTTCATAGTGATTCCTCTGATCTGCTCATCCTCCCTGCTGTCCAGATATCTCAGCTACAGAAACAGACATTTCAGATCACATCATTTCAAGCAAACCAATTATTTCCTACTGATTTTATGGGTAGCTAACAGTTATTGTTGGAGTTAGGCATACTGTTTGTTTGTTAGACTAAAAAGTGACAAATGTTGACTACATGAAAAAAAAATCAACATGTATTGCAACACACTGTCAAATTCAGTCACTGATCTTTGACTTAAAATGATTTAAAACTGCACATTTGTGATGATTTGTGATATATATATATATATATATATATATATATATATACACACACACACACACTATTATGGTATCTATTAATATGAATTTATGTATATTTTTATATTTATAGTTTTCGTTTTCAGTTTAGTTTAGGATTTTGTCATTTAAGTACTTCAAATTCAACTTATTTATTTCTTATTTCTAATTTTCGTTCAAATTTTAGTTTTTTCATCTAATATTTACACTTTATTTTATTTATACTTTATTTCAGTTAGGAATTTTTAATGGTTTTAGTTAACAACAACAACACTGATGACAATATGTAGCTAAAAATGCATTGTCATTGTCATAGTTTTATTGTAATCATATTTGAATTTGAATTGTATTTTGAAAAATATGTTAAAAAAAATATTAGTTATTATTTAGCATGTAGTTATTGTGTAATCACTGATAATTTTGCTTTAGGTCCACTTACCTTTCCTGCTAAACGACTGGATATAATACCATTACTCGCCACCAGACAGTCGGCTAATGTCGTCTTCCCTGTGGGCAACACACATTTACAAACACAAAGTTTTAAGTTACAACAAATATTTTATGTTAGACGCTTGACAATTAACAAAAACATAGATCTGACACACATCAGCATACTTTACACTCACCATGATCTACATGAGCAAGAATACACAGATTTCTGATCTGTGTCGTTTTCTTCTGCAGTGCAATTATCTTCTCCAAACTTGTGAGACCCATTTTTGACTTTCTATGAAGATGAAGATCACTTCATCATTAGTACAAATACATAAACAATAAGATAAGAAAGCATTTGGACACTTAAGTCACTTGAAAATCTATGTCGATGTTCTTGAGATAATAATACTTCACTTTCATCAGCTATTTTGAACTTATGTTATTATAAATACATATACAACTATGGTAAAAGGTCAAATGTGGTGGTTTAGACACAATATCACATCCTGAAGAGTTAAAAATGATCTTAAAGACCTGACAGCAGCATCGGATAATTCATTTAGAATAGTATGTCAATCAGCTGTATCATTTCAAACTTAAAAAACTTATTTTTGTTAAATGTTCTGTGTGTACTGACATTTAAATGCTTCTTGGTTTGACATTTTGTTACCTACAGCAATTGTGTACAAGTGTGTACAAAATAATTATCTCTATGGACATGGGTTTAAAGTCGATCAATTGGCAAATGTCGTTCTTTAAAACCAAATCCGTGTGTGTGTGGGTGAAAACTGGAAGATTCCAGCACATTATTTCTCATATTCACTCATTCAGAGACTTATTTGACACAAGCAGATGCAACTTTTCAAAACAACGTCTATTCAACTAAGACTAAAGACTGATATATAAACATAAAAAACACTTAAAAGCGAATACTAGTAAAAATGCTATGGATATTCAACGACCCCTTTGCTGTATAAACTTTATCATCATCAGCATAAGAAATGACAACAGATACTCACATGTTTCCTCCACTCCAGGAAGCGTAAATGTGCGTGTTGACCGTCGCAGGCGTCATACGTAACACGTTACGCTGCGTCGTCACCAGGACGCTGCAAACAGTAGTTGCCAGGGGAAACGAGACGCTTACACTTCAGCGTCAGGAAAGCAGCTAGTGGGTGAGTGAGGAAAAAATCAAACTTTTCCTCAATAAACCGACGAAAATGACACGGCTCTGTATCTGTAAGATGTGCAGTTGTGGGTAAGAGTATGCTTGTTTGTGTTTCTATGTTTATTAGGCATTTTTTGAAGCCCGAGAAGGTGTTTTGAATAATTGATAGGTTACTGATAGAAGGAATATCAAGTAATGGAACAAACTAATCTTCACTGACAGAATTTTTGTGTGTGTGTGTGTGTGTGTTTTCCATTTTAAACAATTGCTAAATAGTGAAGAAAATATCAAGTGTTTAATTTGTTTTATTTTTGAAGCATTGTAAAATGCAAGTCTTGAATACGTTAGTAGAGCAAAAGAGAATATGGAGAACACAAGTGTGTGTGTGTGTGTGTGTGTAGGATTGAGGCTTTAGCTACAGAGTTAGCGACAGAGTTTGTTGTATAGCCTAGTTGTTGCCCTGGACTACACAAACATGTTTAGTAAAAGTACAGCAGGTACTGAGAAGAAGAATCTCATGGTGAAAGACATATTAATGAGTTTAGCATCAATTGTTTTTAAACAATGGCATCAGCCTAATATGCTTCTCCATTGTCTTCAGCCGTCATCGCTGCACACACAAGCCGACAGCACTTTACAAGAAAACGAGTCAGACTAATGTGTTGTCGGAGTACTCAGAGAAGTATCCTGCGTATAAAGGTCACACCCGTCCCAAGAGCCTCAAGCCCCAACTGCAGTATAAAGCTCATCAGGACATGATGGACGGAACGACGACCTTCAGGTACATTCTGGCACAGAGATATTACTTACACTACGGTCACTACGGAGTACTTAAACAATTTGCATTAAAAATGAACTTACAGTAAGATGTTAATATTGTTGATGTAAGGTGGAGAGGCAGTTGGTAAGACAGGCAGGTGGAAGAATGGAATCAGCGTTTGTAGATACATAAAGCTGTGTATCATCAGCGTAACAGTGGAATTTAATACCATATTTGGCGAAAATATTACCAAGTGGGAGAAGAAATTAGGTAAATTAGGAACAATAGGGGACCTAGGACAGAACCTTGGGGGACACCACAGCTATTAGTTGTACAAACTGTGTACGGTTTGAAAGGTATGAAGCGGACCAGGCATAAGGAATACCAGTGATACTAATAGCGGATAAACGGTTCAACAGAATATTGTGTGAAATGGTGTCAAAAGTTGCACTCAAATCAAGCAAAACAAGAATAGATAAGGACCCGCCATCAGCAGCCATTAACAGATCATTAGTGTCTCTCACTAAGGCGGTTTCCGTACTATGCTTAGAATTTAATAATACAATTTAATAATTCATGGCTAGTCTTTACAGTTTTATACATTAACAATTCACCTATTCACTGGATCAAACATGCAAAGTGTAAAGTAGCAGCTCACTAGCTCCTCGATCTCCTTCTAAAACACCTTCCTGTTTTTCTGTTTTGTCAGGATGGACTATATCCCATATCCGGTCACCCGTCGCCCTGAGAGGCAGCAGGTCGCGTACAAGCCCAAGCCTGGAGAGATCGACTTAGGAACGACCTATAAACAAGACTTCAACCCATATGATGTGCAACCATTTGTTCCTTCACGCCCTAAAGAGAGAGTACACACCAAGAATGCAAAACTGGACACCGTACCCACCTATAAAGGTAATGACACTTTAGGTTAATTAGGTCATGTGATGCTTTCTGAGCATACAGTTACTGGAGCATTTCTGAAGCAACCTCATCTATCTGCTGTTAAATCAACTGTATTTAAATGTAAATGTATTGATTTAGCAGACACTTTTTTAGAGAGCAACTTATTTGGAACATCAAAAACAATTTACACTTCTGTTCAAAAGATTTAATTTATTTTGAAAAAATAATACTTTTATTCAGCAGTGATGCATTAATCATAAGTGACATTTATGTTACAAAATATTTGAAATAAATGCTGTTCTTTTGAGCTTTCTATTCATCAAAGAATCCAGAAAAAAGTTTCCTGCACAACTGTTTTCAACATTGAAAAAGCGCCAAAACAGCATATTAGAAGAATGATTTCTGAAGGATCATGTGACTTCTTTTAAAAAACATTTAAAAAAATTGGTAACACTTTACAATAAGGTCTTAGTTGTTAACATTAGTTAGTGTATTAGCTAACATGAATTAACAATGAGCAATACATTTGTTACAGTATTTAGTAAATGCTGAAATTAATATTAACCAAGATTAATAAATGCTGTAAAATCATTGTTAATAGTTTATGTTAACCGTCTGGTCCTCTTTGGTCAAAAATGGCAGAAAAAGTTTACGTTTTGAAATTTTAAATTTTTAATCAGACTTGGTGACTTTAGTCACATTAGCTATGTAAACACACACAAAAAATCATGGACATGATTCGGATATGTTAAAGGAAAAAATGACAGACACAGGAAATGAATGGGAAATACGAAAAAATATGAAAACTCAGAGAATCTTTTGGTGGTCCAAACTACAATTCAGCCACTGTGAATTATTTATTGAATAAATGAATTAAATATTTGTTGAATTTTGATGTTATGTGTAACAAAATATCTCTCTCTGTGTTCAGGTTTGACTGTAGTAAAATTAATGCAAAAACTGACACTTCAAATCAACATTTCAAAACAAAAAACAAAAAAAATCTAAACTTTGACAAAAACGTCTAAAGTATAAATCCATATCCACAACTTAATAAAAATAAGTATTTATGTCTAAAAATTTATAAGAATTTATAAGCCACTTTATATAGAACTATATAGGAATCTAGTGGTTACACAATGGCATTTCAAGTTTTTCTTTTTTTTCCTCCCACCAGATGGCACTAATCTACCTTCAAAAATTGGATTTTAAATGCATTGTCTCTATTTTAACATGGAATACTGCTTTAATTGAAAAATGATTAAAAAATATATTAGAAAAAAAATGTGTATTATTTTCAATGGGGAAAAAATAGCTAATAAAAATTTTATAAATATTGCATAGTATCATTAAATACCCTCAAAATTGTATTATTTATTTATTTTATGTAATTTTTTATGTATTTTTTTTTTTTGTAAATAATAGGTCTAATGAAACCGTATTGTAAAGTGTTACCAAAAAAATCTTACTGGCCCCAAACTTTTGAATGGCACTGTTTCATAAAAGCCAAAAACATTTGCAGTACACAGTTAGACTAGTACTCAAGTGAAATGCAGAAAAAATTGAGTTATTATAGTAACTACTTTGTTAAAAGTTTTGCATGATTTTTTTAAAGAGGATTTTCGTCAGTGGGAGATCAGCAGACGGGAATTAACAAAGCCTGATACAACCTATCAACCTCCTGCTGCAAAGTTTGGGAATTCCACGACATTCCAGGATGATTTCGTCCACCGAGGCCTTGTGCCACGCGAGAGCTTCAAGCCCCCTAACATAGCCAAGCTATCCGAAGCTCCTTTTGAAAACCTGACCAGTAACAAGCTCTCGTATGTGCCACACGCTCTGGAAGCCCGTTACTTTAAACCGCCTGAAGAGTACAAACCCAGCAATGTCCCTTTCCAGGACCTCACTACCCACCGACAGGACTACCAAGGCCTGCCGAGTCAGCTGGCCAAAAGCTGCAAGCCCGAGGCGGTCAAAGTGACCTCCAGCAAGCCCTTCCAGAGCAGCACAGAATTCCGTGACCATTTCCAGCAGTGGCCCGTCTCCCTCCGGCAGGTGCAGAAATCAGTGGAGTACCAGAGTCCCACGGCACATATGGACCTGACAACCACCTCGCAAACCGACTACATCAAGCACCAAATCCAACCCTTCGTTTCCGCCAAACCGTTCTCACTTCCCACAAAGTCTTCCAGGCCCTTCCAGGGCAACACCACCATGAGGGACGACTTCCAGCCGTGGGTGGCGCAACGTCAAAGCGTGATTCGGAAGCAAGAGGAAATGCAGCGAGCCAGTGGGAAAATGGAAGAGATGACCACCTTTAGGGCCCATTTCATCCAGCATGAAGCTCAGCCTAGTGTCAGCTTCAAGCCCCAAAATGCTCCACTGCGGACTGATGCCCCCCTACAGAACGAGACCATGTACCGCTCAGACTTCACACCCAAGAGGATCAGCATGTGTCCGGCCAGTTTCGAGTCTCCACCAGGGTTTGTTTTCGAAAACTGCGATGATCAAGGCCACCGTTTCTTCCGCAAGACGTCATCCGCCGACAGGATCGAGACTCCGAAGGAAATGGTCTTGACAGCTTAAGAAAGTCATCATGTTATTTCTATAAAAGATGACACAAACTAGAATATGATCTCTCTAAATTACTGTAGTCCTATGGGGAATCGTCATGATTTATAATCGATTTACTGTTTATGCATATTTTACAATAGTAGCTAGTTTTTGATTTTCAATAGGATGAAACTTATATGACATAAACATGCAGTGCAATACTATAATATATTTATCTATATAAATCAGTTTTTCACATAAAATGATCAATATTCATATATACACCACCGTTTTACTATACTGTTTTTAAAAAAATAATACTTTTATTTTATAAGGATACATTAAATTGATCAAAAGTGACAGCAGAAATGTATAATGTTAAAAAATATTTATATTTAAAATAAACGTGGTTCTTTTGAACTTTCTATTTATCAAAGAATGGAAAAAATCTAAAATATAAGGCAGCACAACTGTTTTCAACATTGAAAATATTAAGAAATAATTCTTGAGCAGCAAATCTGCATATTAAAAGGATTTCTGAAGGATCATGTGACTCTGAAAATACAACACAGTTATTTAAATGGTATTAATATTTCATAATATTACTGTTTTACTGTATTTTTGATCAAATAAATGCAGCCTTTTGAATGAACCACATAAAGCACGATTTAAACGTTACACATTTGATTGTATGGGATAAAAAGGGATCAATAATTATAAAGATATATAAAGTGATTGGTAAAACTGTATTTTATTGTATTTGTATCACATAGACTGTTTGCTATATTGACGTGAATAGTACCAAAACTAGCGCTTCCTCAACAGATTCATGTAGCGATGCTTTCTCCACATTGCAATAAGAGTAAATTCATGGATAACCTCTTTGAGTGTCTTATGTACAACATTTGTTGATGTAATTAAAATACATGCATAAAGGCCAGTAGGAAACCGTTATATTAGAGATATGGAAAATCCACTTCAGGTGCTATAAGTACGTAGGTCTGTGTTGTGTTTAATCTTAAATATGGATAATAAAGACAAACTAAACCAAGATGTAAGAAAATAAAATCCAAACTTTCTACACTCAATGTACAATATTGCACTTAAAAACACATTATATACAAGACATATTTTACAATGCAGCACTTTGTTTGAACACAAAACGTACATCTAAAAGACGGCTGGAGAAATGTGACGTTTATGGCACATGCCATTTCAATCAGTCAACGGGTTTTCTGTCATACATTCTACACCCATATTAACACATTTTGTAATAAAGTCAACATGAAAACAAAATGAACCCTTTTTACTTTCTTAAAACATGCTACTGCTCTTATTGTGCACAATTTATCAGCATTTGCATGTTATTTCAAGCACTGAACGCTACTATGAGAATGTCTAGTAAGTGCGCACATGTTCCCGCCCCTAGGGTCACGGCACAAAAATACAATTAAAACTTGATTTTGGAAAAATACTTTGTATTAATTTATCTATTAATGCAATACAGTGAGTTTTAACATGGAATACTGCTTTAATTAAAAAATGATTAAAAAATATATTAGAAAAAATGTGTATTATTTTCAATGGGAAGGTTTCAATGGGACCACTGTCTGTGGTCTCCCAGCGGCTTACATTTTTCAAGTTCAACTTTATTAAGATCCCTTGCAAGCAATTTGAATGTAGCACAGTAGACATAAGTAAAATACAAATTATTGGCAGTTTAGGGCCAGTTGTTCAAAAGTAATCTAATCGGATTGGATCAAATCTTGAAAATGGGTTGTTCACAGGGAAAAAAAGGATTCTGAAATCCGATTAGATCACAAAAATCCAGTCTTGGTTTTGATCTGGATAAAATCATCAGTTTGTGTTGTTCAAAACTTTTTAGTAAGACCTTTGATCCAAAAAATCTGGATTATACTGATCCCATCAAAAGGGTGGATTTCACAAACAAAAATGTAATAACTTTAAAACTGGTCGAAAAAAATTTTATCATGTAATATACATACACACATATTTTTTATTTTGTTCTTGACTAGTTTAACTATTAAAGTAATAAATTAAAAGTAGACATTAGGCTTCACCTTTCGGTAACCTACTGTAAAGTAAAAAAGAGATTTTGGTGCAATTGACAACTGTAAATATCAAACAAAAATACTATATTTGCTTCAAAGTGGGTTTTTTGTTTAATCACTGTTTGTAAACTAAATTGGCACAATCATAAGACATGAACCAGTCAAAAGTTCTTTGCTGAGAGAACACAAAAGCATTGAAAAAATTTTTTTCCCCCCATCTCATATTCTTTCTATCACCATGTCCCTTTAGGGGCTCCGTAGAACACAAGTTATCCAGATTTGGTAATCTGAAAAAGTGTGTATCTTGATCAAGGTGATCCAATCCAATTTTGCTTTGAAAAACCAGCACAAAAGTAAGATGGATAACCTGATCCTGGATAGGAAACATGGGATTTCCAAATCCAGATCATTCTGATCCAGATTCAACTTTTTTGAACAACTGAGCCTTAGTGATTAATTTACCTCAAAACAAAAGATAATATATATGCCTTCATCTCCGAAAACGGTGCATGAGATATACAGCCTTCTGTTTGAGAAACACCCCACAAATCCCTTTTCCTTCTTTAACTCCACCCCTCTGACCACCTGACTCCAGTCACCATCCAATCAAGTCCTAATGGATTTAGCTGAAATGAAGCCCAGCCCTATATTTTCACTCTGAAGTATCAAACTCAGGTAAAGAAGTAAAATGGGTTGTGACAGTATTTCATGTTGACTTTAGGGTAGGACTCTGAAAATGTCTCTCTTAATACTCTCAAGTTGTGTACTACTGATATTATTAGTATCAGTGCATCATGTACACTCAAGATGCTTTCATTTTAATTTCCTTCACATAGGTGAATGGTCCAATAAGATTGTCCTCTCATATCCACAAGAAAAAATGCATGTCTCTTAAATTAATACACATACAACATCACTTTCAGGGCAAGATAAAATGAAATCTGCAAAGAGACAAGTCTCGAATCTCATCTTTGGACTTCTGATGATTGTGAAAAAGCATCCAGTGAAATGTAGTCCAGAAAACACACGTCTGCCACCAGTAGACATCTTTTAGTCCACACACTCCAGGTGTCCAAGGGTTTGCACGATTTAAACAATATTCTGTATTACGAGAGACAATCAGTGCGGTGACTGAAAAGGGCATCTGTTAGTTTGGCCTCTGGTGCGCACTAGGTGGCGCTGGCGTCCTGTGAGCAGGTCTGGCAGCAGCGTTGCCGGTACAGATCCACAGGGCAAAGCTTGAGACGTTTCACCACAGGACAGTAGTGGGTTCTGTCTGTACACTCGCCTAGAGAAACACACACAAAACAAAGGTTATTTAAACAACAAGGTTATTTATACTTTTCAAAAGCACATTTCACACATGAATCGGCAAATAATGCAAGTGTAAACATTGACTAACCCAGACAAATAAACAGAAAACAGAAGTTAAACTAATCATATTGATAACATTTTAATACATTTTCCACAATAAACTGAAATAAACTAGTTAACAAAAACAAATTTAAACATGAAAAGATAAATAATGACAGTTATGAACATGCAGTAATTTTTGTTGTTAATGAGTCTTTTGTATGTCTTTAATAATATATTATTTTTATTAATTACTATTAATAAAAATGATTAATAACCTGTTTACTAAAATAAGATCAGACTAAGATTAAGGCAAGACTAATTACCCCTAAAGGTATAGTTCACCCAAAAATAAAAATGTGCTGCACGCCATCCAAGATATAGGTGTCTTTTGATCTTCAGTAGAACAGTAAAGAAGATTTTTATCTGAAACTGTGGTCCTCTGTGATTCATATAATGGAAGTCAATGGGTGCCGTCACATTGAGATTCAAAAAAACATATACAGACAAAACAAAATTAAAGGATTAGTTCACTTTCAAATGAAAATTACCCCAAGCTTTACTCACCCTCAAGCCATCCTAGGTGTATATGACTTTCTTCTTTCTGATGAACACAATTGGAGTTATATTAATAAATATCCTGACGCATCCAACGGGACCAATGAGTATGAAGCTCAAGAAAGTGCATCCATTCATCATAAGCGTACTCCACACGGCTCCAGGAGGTTAATAAAGGCCTTCTGAAGTGAAGCGATGCATTTGTGTAAGAAAAATATCCATATTTAACAAGTTTTGAAGTAAAATTTATGATGGATGGATGCACTTTCTTGAGCTTCAAACTCATTGATCCCGTTCACTGCCATTATAAAGCTCGGATGCGTCCGGATATTTATTAATATAACTCTAATTGTGTTCATCAGAAAGAAGAAAGTCATATACACCTAGGATGGCTTGAGGGTGAGAAAAGCTTGGGCTAGTTTTCATTTGAAAGTGAACTAAATTTATCATCAGGAGCCGCAGGTATTAATTTTGTTTTGTCTGTATATGTTTTTTTGAATCTCAATGTGACGGCACCCACTGACTTCCATTATATGAATCACAGAGGACCACGGTTTCGACTAAAAATCTTCTTACTGTTCTACTGAAGATCAAGACAACAACATCTTGGATGACCTAAATTAACAGCAAATTTTCATTTTTGGGTGAACTATCCCTTTAACTGCTAGTTGGTCAAACTAGTTTTTAAGACCCAGTCTTCCTGTAGTCAATAATTTTATCCCTTAGAACTCATCTTTGATCACCAAAATTACATATTTAAAAGTTTTTTTCATGTGAAAAAAAAAATTCTTCATGCTTTAAAATAGCATGAATGTAACTCTACACCCTTGCCTCATTAAGTATACGCGGATCAATGAATATGCAAATTAGCCCCGCCTCCACTCACTCACACCAGCTCAGAGATCCACTCGGTCAACTTACTGAGGTAAACGCTGCACAATGGTATCGCTCTTTACAACATCGGACACATGGCGGTAATTAATATGATTAGCTTTTTGCTTGACTACGTTATCAAACAGCTAATAATGTGTTGCTAATGTTACACAAACCATGATCCCGTTCACCATCTCAGAGTCAGACAGCTGACTTCTAACAATCAGCATCCTTACAAACTCTTTAACAACTCAGAACGTCAGTGGAGAAAGACATATAGTTCATCATAACATCGTAATATGCATCATACATCAGCCATATTGTTAAATCTACACGATTTTTCATATCAACAGAAAAAAATATAACCTGGCTTCTCTTGAGACTCCCTTGCTCCAGAGCTGTCGTACTTAATGATATGCTAAAGCCCGCAGGCACGCTGACGTGATTGGTTACAAGGTAGTTTGTGAGGTCACAGACACCAGCGATTTCAAACAACAAAGTCTTTTTTCACTGCAGTTTTAAATAGAAAATCCTCAGCAATGGTGTTGACTGATTAATTTGCACATGGTTTGTCTTAAAGCATATTAAAAATACCACATAGACATCTAAACAACATTATTAACACAGTTAATAATGGCGCATTAACTGGTTTGCAGAGTAGATGCTATATTTTCCCTAGTATTATCAGTTGATTTTAGTGACTTATTGTTTGTTAAAAAGAGCGTGATCCTGTTCACTGCGGTGTGTGAAGCAACATTACATGCTCAAAGTCTAGTGACTGCAGACTTTGAGCTACTCTAAATACAATATAAGTTCATTTATTGGTGTTATTTTATTAAATATTTCTGCAAGTTAGGTGACACAAAAAAATATTTTTCATCAAGTTTCAGCACAGAGGAGTGAAGAACAAAAAGCAGATGTTTGGACAGACAGGATTCCTGAAATGACCGAGCTTAGAAGAAAAGAAAACCCCATGAACAAGAGCGAGTTCTCTCGGGATGTTGTGTTAACTTGTAAAAAATGGACAAATAGCAGGTCTTCAAGAGTGATGGAACAAGCCAATATTTTTCGCCCTCAGGTCGGTAATATTTTCCCTAATAAAACATGAACGCTCTAATGGTGTCAAACAAGGGCAAGCATCTTTCGAACTGTACTGACACACAGGCTGGTTTATAACAAGGGCTTTCAGAGCTAAAACTAAAAGACCCACTGCCACAGGAAGTGACGTTGCAGTGTTGCCAGGTAACAGGCCGCCGTTGCCAGGCGCAGTGCTGGTCGGGGAGAGTTTTTTTGTTCTGCCGATGGACGCATTCCACTCGGCGGGACTGGAAGCCGCTGCCGCACGCCACGGTACACGTCCTCCACGGTAACACCTTCCAGTGCACGTCGCACATCTCGGATGAGCAGTTCCTCACGGATGACGGCCTGAGAGGTGTTTGGGAATCACACATTATATTCACAACACATTAAAAGAGCTCTGAATGTGAGAATAAATGATGCTAAATATTCCACAACAAGTCTGGCACCTTTCTTTTGGGTCACATGTTTTGGATGTGGAGTTGCTGAAGTGTCTGCATGACACCGTTCTGCTCTGTGTGGCCACCGCAGGACCCAGACAACGACCCGTGCACTGTTGAACACATCACGTGACATGCATTAAAACCACAGTATATGCAAAGTGGATAGAGTTTTAACAAATGCAGCTGCTCTGACACAAAACAGGTATAACCTAACATAAACCTGATTATGGGTATTTGACAAATGACATTAATTTTTATATGAGTGCATAAAGGCCCGTTCACCCCAAGAACGATAACTATAAAGATAACGATAAAGATATAGTTCTAAAAATCGTTCTAAATTTAAAAGAATAGCACTGCCATAACGATAACGATATAGAGAAACGATCATTGAAATCACTTTAAGAACCAGCTTTTGAATGATAAAACACTGACACCCAATCAGAATCCACTCTAATTCAATGACTCGCATATTTAAAATGTCAGACGTTAATCGCCGAGGTTCAGAAAACACCACCGCTGTTTGACAAGTCAAACCCCCTTTTCAAGGATACTTTAAAGAAAATGGATATATGGAAAACAATCGGTCATACCCTCGGAATAAATGGTGAGAAGTATTAACAATGAGATCATTATGCCAGGCTAGCAAACAGTGTAAAATAAAATTACCTCGGGTATCCAGCGCTAGTTTCGACAACATTGTCTTGCTTCCTTTGAAGTTGCAGTGAAAAATACTTCGTCAGCTAAATTCACTGTTAGATTAGATCGATTACACTAGCTATTCACTCGAAACATAGCATGCTGAGGACATCTGCTGGTTAAAGCTGTGTAAATGCAACAAGAACAGCAAAAACATGTTATACACACTTTGAAACCGCAGCGCGTGAGCTTACAATAAACAGACCGTTATCATTCGTTGGTGTGGACGCAAATATAGTTATCATTATAGTTATCATTCTTCGCATGAATGGGCCTTAAGAGTGTATATTTTTTATTATAATATATTATATATATATATATATATATATATATATATACATATATTTCTGTGTAATTTGCTGTGTATGTTGATGATAATGCAAGGGAGAGAGAGAGTTTATGGATAAGACTTTAATGTGCACTTCTTGCACTGTGTTTTATTAGGCTCTTACTGTGGTTTTCTGGAGTGAAAACTGACATTTCATCTTTTGTGTGAAGTACAATAAACATCATAAAACTCAGTAAAGTTTTGGCCATCATTCGGACGGGGTCTGCTACAACAGGCTTGTACTAATAGTGGATAATAGTGACAACATAAGTTATAACCATAATTAAACTAAACTATACCTGTTTTATCTCCATGCAGCATATATTTTCTGGCTCTGCAGGCATTATTGTCCGAATACGGTTTGGACTGAACACTGTTTCTGACATTATTATTGCGCCCTGACTTCTGACACCAGAGAATGTATATTTGTATATTATTCTTCTATTCTTTATATTATCTGTGTCTTGTCTTGTCACTGTTACTCTGTTGCACTGTGGAGCTTCTGTCACTAAAACAAATTCCTAGTATGTGTAAACATACCTGGCAATAAAGCTCTTTCTGATTCTGATTTCTGATTTGGAATGAGCTCTTGAAGCTCCGCCCTTCTAGGCAGGGAGCAGCAGCTCATTTGCATTTAAAGGGACACACACAAAAACAGCGTGTTTTTGCTTACCCCCAAAAACTGGCAATGTTAACATGATATAATAAATGATCTGTGGGGTATTTTGAGCTGAAACTTCACAGACACATTCTGGGGACACCAGAGACTTATATTACATCTTGTGAAAAGGGTCCCCTTTAACCCTTGTTCCCTGAAGGAGGAAAGGAGACGTTATGTTCCTCCTGCCACAACCCTGAACCCTGAATATTTCATAATTAAATAATTGCGTATATTGGTTGACCAAAATGGGTCAATATCAATATATTAGAAAATCTGTTGTACTGTTTACCGGCTAATGCCAATGATATCAAAATGACCAGATATTAAACTATTTTAGATCATCGTTCCACTTTACAGAGGTTAGAATGAACATAAAAGTGTCAGTAAACGTACCTTCCCCCACGGGCCAGTGAGCCACTCCACACAAGCGTGAGAGGTGCACTCTTCCCTGTCTCCAGGCCGAGGAGATCCTTCACACGCGGTGCTGGACAGAACCCTCATGTTTCCTGATGCCTCCACCTGCTGACAGGAGACCCGCCTCTCTCTGAAACCCCGCCCACAGGAACTGGAGCATTTGGACCACACTGTTGACGCCCAACTGACATATACAGAAAGAACATACAGTAGTTCAAAGCCAGAAGAGCTTCAAAATTGGTTACATTTTAATTATAATGTGCTATTTTGTCATTATAATTCCATTTGGTGCTACTAGTGCAGCAGAAATCACACACTTCAGCTGTAAACAACATTATATATAATTATTACAGGATTTATCTTCACACTGAAGCTCCATGAGATGTTTTACTTGACATTTAGCTAGCTGCATATTACCAATTTTCTTTGCACTCACACAGTTAAACACACACTAACAATCCTCAAACTTCTAGCTAACTCTGGATTTGTGCCATTCCAAACCGACAAGAATATATATCGCCATACATTTCAACAGCGTTCCTAACTGGCGATACGTACGGCTGGATATTTCTGGTTCTTGAAAAAGCACAGGTTGTACCCAAGTCACTGGGGAGCTCGGAGCCTCTGCGGGGCATTTGGGGTTGTGTTAGAGCGAGAGAAGCAGTAACAAAGACACGCTTTGTGAGAGGATCTCCCGCTGATGGCTCTGAACTGACGCTAAGCGCTTTTACAGAGCCATATGATTCATGTGCTGAACCCAGACGCATGGCAATAATCAGATGATGTTTTTGGCATGGACGTATAGAAGTCGGAGAGCGTTTGTGTGCACTATCTATCCTGTGTTCTCCGTGAAACCCTGAAACCCTCAATCAATCAGCTCACAATATGAAACGTGGACTATGCTAATGAGTCAGACTCGGAATGCTTTCTCTGCAAAAAAACTCCTGCTTGCTTTTATTCCAAAGAGTGAGGGTATATGCTAATAATATTTAGTTGAGAAAATTAATCGAAAATTGAGCTTTTTACTTTCTTAAATTAGTGTTATTTATTTAGGTAGTTTTCTTAATATTTTGAATTAGCTTTTATTTTTATATTTTTAGTTTTCATGTTAAAAGACAAATTTAATTAAAGTTTAAAGTCGAATTTTATCTTATTTCCGCTTTACTTTAATTAACAGAAATGTTTTTAATAGTTTTAGTTCTGTTCAAAAATGCTTTTTTTTCATGAAAAATGTCAATTAAATTATCAATATTAAATTGCAGTTTGCTATTGTAACCATGGCTAAATGAAAATAAGAAAAAAAAAAATTAAAAATAATAAGCAACTAGACCACATTATAGAAGTTAAATGTGTTTCAAATGCCATTTCACGCTGTCTTTATGAAAAGTATGTTGAATAATTAAATTCTTCATTTTTGTCACCAAAATGAAGAAAAATGCCCCCAAAATTTCAAATAAGGGGGCAAAAAATGCCCCTGCACAATTAAACTAAATCTATTAAGGCAGTTGCGAATAAAATTTAATGTGAAAATGAATGAAAAGTGTTGATTGTGACATTTAGATCTGCTCAGATTGTATGAAATTTCTTTTTCTTTTTTGTATTATAACCACCATCATGGGCGACATGTTTTTTCCATATTTTTCCCTATGTGAGCCGTCAGCTCCAGTCCACTACAATTTGGAGCGGTTAAGGCCGGGGTAAACTTCATTTTCCCCGTTCCACTCAGTCTCGCGCACAGGTGAGCATGCGAGCCTTTCAAAGAAACTCCTTTGCCTGTGAGCGCGGAAAGACGCGTTCGGCACATACACACGCGCACCGTCCGTGGTCATAAAAATTTGGCTGCACGCAGCCACTGTTCAGAGAGTCAAAGCACTTCCTATAACACCAGATGTACTCGTTAGATCAGAAGAAGAATGGCATCTACGCTAATATTAGTCTCTCTGTTTATCCCGAGGTTTACCGTAGTCAGCCGGATCCGGGCCGTATCCAGGTGAGATCGAGGACCTGCGTCTTAACACGACCACAACGCAGCCATGAAGTATCAGCAGAGATTGAGTCAACTAGATCATCCACTGTGAAGGCCTCATCGACATGACAGCCAGTTCCTCAACAAACCGTCCATACCGGCGTGATGAATACGATCCTCAACTGGATGGAACTTGAATAAATACTTTGACTGTTGCGATCCCATTGGACTGTTGCGATCCCATTTATGATGGCTGCCTGAATCATAATAAAGCACTGTTGGCCAGAGGAGAACTGGCCCCCTGACTGAGCCTGGTTTCTCCCAAGGTTTTTTTTCTCCATTTAAACACCTGTTTGCCACCTGATGTCACCTGTTGGAGTTTGGGTTCCTTGCCGCTGTCGCCTTTGGCTTGCTTAGTTGGGGACACTTGATATTTGATATTTAACAGAGTTTTGATCTGCCTGCATTGACACCATTGTATGCGAACTGAACTGAGCTGGTTTACTCCAGTGCTGATATAGATACATTAATTAAATTAATAACTATTGATTCTTACATCGGAAATTTTTCTGAATTTTTTTCTGAATTCTGAATTTACCAAAGATGGATAATGACACCATTTTCTTTAAGAGCTGCTGTGCAGCCATAATTATATACCAGTTATCACTGTAAAGCTGCTTTGACACAATCTGCATTGTTAAAAGTGCTATATATATAAAAAAAAAGCTAGTCCGCAGTCTAGTAAACGTTTCGCACCGACTGAAAACACACGAAAAACACTGTGAGACAGGAGAGACTCGGACATTGCAGTACTGAACACTAAATGGTCCATGCATGTGGATTTGGATAATACAGATAATCGCTTTGATACCGTGCCTGAACGCCGTTTATCCCTTCACAGTGGCGTATAGCGGACGGGCATGCAGGGCTATTAAATTATTCTTAATATTATCATGCTACTTTTATTATTAAATTAATATTGCAATTCATTTGCCCCTCGATATCATAGCGTATCACCACATAACCGATGCACTGCGACGACAATAAAATATTAGATAGCTTATTCCTCAATTAAAAACAACTTGTTTAACACGAAATTCTTCTCATTTTTTTCTCACTATGGTCCACAAGAGAAATATTAGGAAAACGAATTAGATTCATCTCTCATCATCTCTAAGAGAATATGCGCGGTTAATGCAGCAACAGATGCCAAAAACTCAGTTTTTACTTTCAGTTTCTGTAATGAATAATTGATTGGCGTTTGAGACTACTTCACCCGCATAACTCTCACGCAAAGTTTGCACGTTGTTTGTGTGATATCCACTAGCTCACCTTCATGGTTTAAAATGGAAATATTTTCAGTATTGCGAAGTGGCATTTTTCTTTATCACCAGTTGCTTGCAAAATGATTGACACTGATTCACATATCGTCCGCGTCATTTCCCGTGATAATAAAATTAAGAGAATTATTAAATAAATGAATAAATAAACAACAAGCAAACCTAAACTTTTTTGCTTAAAATTTCTGTGAATAATTTGCTGATGCAGCTACAAAAAGACGTTTTGTACCTGCAAAAAAAGAAAAGAAAAAAGAAAAAAAAAAAATTTCTTGCCCCCTCCCCCCAACTCGAGAGCAAAATGTCGCCATGACCACCCAATTATAACCAATCACGTGTTTCTGTTGAGCTTATGAATGCAATGGCCAATCAGGAGCGCTTTAGTCATAAGGAATGTTTTACTCGCTTTCTGTATAGAATTTATTTCCAGTTTGAATAACTGCTTTGATTTTTCATGCTACTAAAATAATTAGTAAATGTGAAATCTAGATTTTGTAATGCATAAAAAGCAATAAACTAATTCAAAAACGGTTCTTAGCTTGTTTTTTCTGCGTAGCCAGAATATAATGCGACATTTCCCCAAACACAAAACATTTTTATGTATTATATTAATATACATTAATAATAATTATTACAATATCAAAAGCAATAATGGGGAACACTTTTTCACTATTAACTATGACTTTTGCCCCAATAAACTCCTAATTTACTGCTTATTAATAGTTAGTAAGGTAGTTGTTAAGTTGGTAGGATTAAGGATGTAGAATAAGGTCATACAGTATAAGGCATTAATATGTGCTTAATAAGTACTAATAAACAGCCAATATGCAAGCTAATAAGCAACTAGTTAAAAGTGGGAATTGAATTGAAAAGTGTTACCGCAATAATCAACAATAATGATTATACAATATCATCAAATAACATTACAGCCCTACCCTGTAATGAGCTTTTTTTTTTATTATTATTTATTTGTATACTTCATGTAGGCTATTTACATGAGGCAAATGTTATGTAAAGAGATGAATGCCACATTTGAGCAGTGCTAAACATGTAAATAAACATAAATGCCTTGTCAGCTTCTGTTCCATCTTTGCAGGGTAAAGTTGTCTTTTGTTGATGTTGATCAAAACTTTGTATCAGTCTATAGTATTCTGACTGAAGTAAATGGTTAAATTTAAGGTACACTATGTAACTTTTTTTTGGCTTAAAAAGATCAAATTTTAAATAATGAGTTAATACTTCAAAAACGTGTTTTTGTCTCACCCTGATTTACTACGGTAAGACTATTATAAGTGTTTATATTTTAGACCTGTCGGGGTGGTTTTTGCTGGAAGTTGTGTACATACGTAATCTCTCTCTCTTTGGCAAATATCAGTTTGCCAAAGAAACTAAAAAATAAATATCAGTTATTTATACTTTATATGGGCCAAATTTTGTATGTATGCAAATTGTATAATATCCAAGATACACATTTCTAGTAATTGTGCAGTTAATTCTCATATTGTATTTTCAGAAAGTTTTGGAATATTTGAAGAGTTCATTTGCAAAAACAGTTAACTCCATTTTTATTAATTCTCACAAATCATGTTTTTTTTTTATTGTGCATTCCAAGTAATACTATCAATCAAACTGCAGTTGGGTTGTTTTGAATAAGTAATAATAACTCCACAAAATACATTGAAAGTATGTTTTTTATATATATTAAAAGTTTGTTTTTTAGCAAAAGCAGTTAACTCCAACAGTCGTTTTTTGGCAAAAGCAGGTAACTCCACATTTCATGTTTAAGCGTTAAACAAAACCAAGTAATTGCTATGTAACTGCATTTAAAACACACTCAAACACACGTGTGCACACAAACGTGCGCACACACTAACAGATCGACACACACACACACACACACACATCCACGTACTGTACACACGCGTACTGTACACACACACAAACAGATTAGCACACACGTACACTCACACACACGAGCGCATGCATGCACGTGCGTGCGCGCGCACACTCACACACACACACACACACACACACATGCAAAAGGACAACCAAGGTTTCAGCATTTAAGTCGTGTATGGTGTAAAAGGACTTACAGGAGTTGAAATTATAAATCCTCGATCACTTTTAGTCGGTTTTGACAAAACTTCCCTCAGCTAGCGCGTCTTTTTGAAGTGACGAGAAGCCTTGTCACCTGACCTGAATACTGTGCGCTGATTCGCTAAAGCGGACTTATCGGTTTCTGTACACAAACAAAAAGGGCGCTTGTCGGTTTCTGCTGTAAAACGTGAACTTGCGATTCCTGACAGTGGACAATACCGGCTTTTCTGACAAAACAGATTTAGGGTACAGAACGTGCTATATGTGGAGAATAACGCACAACAGTTGGTTCATTTTTTTTTTTTTAAAGTACCGTTTATCGGTTTTTGCAAATGAACTCTTCATTTTTCCTCTCCCCAAATGTGTCACTACCGAAACACAATGATAAATAATTTAATAAGAAGGCTTACATTGACCTATTAAGATTTTGTTAACATCTACCTTGTAAATATATTTTTTGCTATTTTTTTAAGAATGTTTTCACAGGTAAATCAATAACAATTGCAATTTTAACAATATTTCAAGTGTAATTTATGAGATTTGTTGTATTTTGAATCCAGTCTTTCTTTGTAAAAGGCATAAAGTTTATCATACTGATTTCAAAGTTGAGGATTCATTAGTTTGATTATACATTGAACCAAACACTATAATAACATCTTAGTTGATAATTCAATATGCTTTATTTTTGACAAAATATCCCATGTTTCGGTCGTGACTGAACATTTTCAGTAGTGACAGTGTTGGTAGTGACCAAATCACATTACAAAATTTTAACTCACATACTAAAACATATTAAAATACTAATGATTTGCATAACTGCACTAAAATTTTGTTTATTTCCCCCAAATAAACGAATGTGTTCCCTTTTGTCACTACCAAAACAATGATGTCACTACCGAAACAGTCACGACCGAAACGTGTGGTAAAGTTTTGGTTGTGATGATAATCAGCACATGGTTAGCTAACACAGATCTGAACAGTTGTACACACATAAAAACTACATTTTATGGAATAACACCAACAAAAAAAGTGCTTAATTGCAGAAAAAGGTGTTTGTTAGCGACGTTCTTTAAAGTTACACACAGATTTTCAGACTTTTTAACACATTTAACTTAAAATGATGGCACCTATCTACTACGAAAGAGAGGCTATGAGAGGGAGGGACACAGGAATAGTTCCTGATCAAAAATGTAGAAGTGTGTTAAAATCAGTCTCAACCAATGGACTAAAACATACAGTGTTTCGGTAGTGACGTGAACATGCGGGACACATTTTTTTACATAAAGTTTCATGATTTAAAAATAAAATAAATAAATATTTTTTAACTTTTTATTCTAAATGTTCTGATTTCTCTGCACTGTGTTGAAATGGTAAAAAATTCACAAGGCCTTCTCTAGCCAGACCAGTGCACCGACAAAAAGAAGCTCTTTAACACTGACAGCTGATATCTGCTCTTCTCCAGCCCCATTGGACTCATACAGTTTGATTCATGTGCTTCGTTGAGCGTCTGCACAGCCCCTGAAAAGACTGATGCTGGGAAGGGGATGATAGATGGGCTGTTTGATGGAGAGAGGCACTTTGGCTGGGAATCAGAGGACCGGGGTGCTGCTCGCAGTCAAATGTATCACAGCTCACAGGATTGTGAAGGGTTCTGCTCTCTTTATATCGAAGTCTATGGAGAAATCCATCAGCAGACGCTCATTTATCAAAGACAGAGCGACTGTCACTGTGTCAGACTTCTAAATCGCTAACGTTCAGAGATTTTTTAATTATACAGTACAATCAAGGCATTTCAGGGAGTTCAGAAGCAGTTCTTACTGATATAGACAATAACTCCCTTTAGAATGACTTTGTGCTTTGCAGACCTTTTTCATCCTTAAACACCCCCCTAAAGTGATACCATACAATCCCACAATCACCTCAGTTGCCATAATGACTTCATCAGAAATGAGCCATTTATGAATCCATTCAACTCTACTAACATGCAGAGTGTGTCATGCCAAATTCTTCAGATTATTGAATACATTTATTTATTTACTTATGGAAGCATACCTGGGAGGGCAGTCCAGGATGTTGCACGGCTGTGGTTGACTGATCGGTTTGGGAAGATGATGACAGACCGAATGAGGCGTCTCCCTGCCCTCTGATGTCAGACATCGTACCTTCCTCATCTGAGTCCCTCTGTTGCCACAGGAAGCGCTGCATGAGCTCCACTCGCCCAAACGCCACTCAAACTCTAACACCCGAAAAAGACACAAAGAGAAGTATACGCACAATTGGTGATGATATTCAAATTCTGGCTCATTCCAATGAGCAGATAATTATTTAAAAATGACTTTTTTGTTATTCATTTATTTAGGCAAAATAATGTGTAGTATAATAGCATAGTAAATAGTATAAAATACTATAGAATTTTAATATTGACCATCTGTTAATTATCAAATAATAAAATTCTAGATTATCTGGCCTAAATAAATTAAAAATAAAACACTAAAGGTCTTTGCACACGGAGTCAGAAATTTTCGCACGTTAAAAAATAAATACGACCTCATGTTGTGTTAATCACACCTCCGTCATTAAAAAATTCAGATCAGGTTCAATTTTCTCTGTTTTTGCATCCGTAGCAAGCATTTTGAGAGGTGTTTTGACAATTCAGAGCCACCGTATAAGTGAACATCAAAATCCAGAATAGCTTCGGATAAGTTGATCCACTTCGTCTCGCAGCACAAAGCACTGTATGACAAACAAAGTGCAGAATACATATATATTGGTGGTCTTCTTTTTAATATTTGGCTCCAGTATCGCTAGCGGAGCATCAAACTGAGCTACTGACATCCTGAAGTAAACTTTGAATCACTCTGGATAATTCTGAAGCTCCTTGATAAAGAGGTGGAACTCTCCTTCCTCTCTACGCAATCTCAGGATTGGATGGACCCAATACTTCCTCTTTCTTTTTCTCTTTTTTAAGAAGAGAGAGAACAACAAAATCATCCTCACTGCTTGAAGACTCCATTTTGTATTGTTTTGTGAATTTATTCACAATGGATTAATCCAATACGCATTATAATGCTACATCACATAGCATTATAGGTCTAATTTTTGGCCTCAGTAAGATTTATTATTTTTTTTTTTTTAAAGAAATTAATACTTTTATTCAGCAAGGATGCATAAAACTAATCAAAAATGATAGTTAATACAAACAAATGCAGTTCTTCCGAACTAATCATTAAAGAATATATTCATCAAAAATATGAAGCAGCACAATGGTTTTCAACACTGATAATAATCAGAAATGTTTCCTGAGTAGCAAATCAGCATATTAGGATCATGTGACACTGAAGACTGGAGTAATGATGCTGAAAATTCATTTTAAAACAAATTACATGTTAAAACATACTTAAAAAGAAAACAGTTATTTTAAATCGAAATAATATTTCACAATATTACTAATTTTACTGTATTTTTGATCAAATAAATGTCTTGATGAGCAAAAGAGACTAATTTTAAAAACATTAAAATATCTTCCCAACAACAAACTTTTAAATGGCAGTGTATGAAATGCAAAAGTAATCTGAGTGAATGTTTACACGACAATGATATATTAAAAACTAAAAACCTTTTCTTTCGCATTTTTGAAAAGTTTTGCGTACAAACAGCAACGTTGTCAAAATGATCCCAGTACACACAGATATGCGAAAACAACTAAAAACAATGTATTATGCTGCCAGGCCAGTAGTTGGCGATGTCACTTTATAAAGAAACTATAGACTGAACATGTAATATGCATGTGCATGATGTCACCATTTCCACAAATTCACGTTTTTGTAGTTTACACAGAGATGATAACAGTATTGTTTTCAAAAGTTTGCATTTTTGCATTTTCGGGCCCCTAAAACACTGTTGTCATGTAAATGAATGGCCAAAATACATGAAAAGTTTTCCATTTTTAGTTGAAAACGGTGTTGTGTAAAAGCCCCCAAATATAAAAATAGGAAAAATGAGCATGCACAAATAAATACTGTCCAATATATATCAAACATAAACAGATACTGATAAATTTAAAAAAAAAAAAGCCTAATTTTGACCAATAACCGATATGGTACCAATTTATCATACATCCCTAAAAACAATATATTTATGTACACTCCAAACATGTAGCAATATGTTTACATGTTCAGTGAATTTCAGTTACAAAGGACAAAACAAGTACAGCATGAATCAATATCACAGCATCAGGCAAGTACTATCAGAGAAGAGGCACTATTACTCAAGTAGCTGCCAAATCGCCTGACTTAAAGTGAGAGGTTATAGAGACCATTTACAAGCCCTTAAAGGTTTCTAGGAATCTGGGCTTGAATATCCACACAATCATCTCTGCCTTTTAAAATTCCTGGCATTGTGCGGGAGCTGAAAGGAAGACATGGAGCTTTAACAAGACACAAATGAGCTCTCCGAGTGGTTGGTTTTCTACAAGACAGAACTGAAGAACAATTCACGTCTGAGCCTTCAACACAACGCATAACAATTTTACTTCTGTCTATTCTGGGTGCTGAGTTTCATCGGAGGACTGCAGCTATTCATCATTCACACACTTTTATACGGGTACTCTTTGCTTCTTTTTTAGAAAGAACAAAATCATATATCACAATTGCATAGTGTACATAGTTCTTAAATCCCTAACATAAAGCTCATTAAAACTAGTATATATATGTGTGTGTGTGTGTGTGTGTGTTTAGAAAAAAAAAGCTAAGAATGCTTAGATGAAATGAGCTTGTCACAATGAATTGTGGAACTGCCTCTTCTGTGAAGGATATATGCAATGACACTTGGTTAAAGAAGCTAGCTTAAAGGAACACTCCACTTTTTTTGAAAATAGGCTCATTTTCCAACTAACCTAGAGTTAAACAGTTGAGTTTTACCGTTTTCGAATCCATTCAGCCGATCTCCGGGTCTGGCGGTACCACTTTTAGCATAGCTTAGCATAGTTAATTGAATCTGATTAGACCGTTAGCATCTCGCTCAAAAATGACCAAAGAGTTTCGATATTTTTCCAATTTAAAATTGGACTCTTCTGTAGTTACATCGTGCACTAAGACCAACGGAAAATGAAATGTTGTGATTTTCTACGCTGATATGGCTAGGAACTATACTCTCATTCCGGCGTAATAATCAAGGAACTTTGCGGCCGTACCATGGCTGCAGCAGGCGCAATGATATTACGCAGATTATTACGCCGGAATTAACTATGCTAAGCTATGCTAAAAGTGGTACCGCCATGAAAAGTTTTCAAATCAAGAGCATGCATCTGATGCCTGAAAATGTTGTCTACGCAGGCGTGCAGGTGACTCTCATTAACACCTGCACCACCAGCCTTGCTCCGTTCCCACGGCTCTTGGCCTCGCCCTGCTTGACACAAGTAAGTCATTTGCTCAAGTGGTGCTAACTGCAGAGACAAATGATGTCCAGCTCCCCCTTTCTGGACATCATGGGTGGAGTTCAAACAAGTCCAGCTCCACCACTGTGGATCAAATGGGTGGAGCTTGACCTAATTAAATTTAGCGATAGAGTAGGGTGTTGCTGGACCTTCAAGCTCCACTCATTGGCTCTACAGTGAGCAGCCTCTCCATTTGTGTCATTCCTGAATAAATCAGCAGTTTTGAATGAATCATTTGAATGAATGATTCAGTGACTCAAGGGTTTTAGTTTCCCATTTATTGGGTGTCAGTTCACCAAAAGCCAAGGTATGGCAAACTCCGATGATGTTTGATCAAATCTTACTCGACCCAATGACCAGTGTGTGTATTTGTGTGGTGCATCCAAAGATGAATCACATAGGCCTATAGTTTTGATCATAACACAGCAAATTAAACAGTTATAAACCACTGTTAAGAATGAAGGACTTTTCAAGGACTTCCAAGTACTTCACACAACCTTTTCCAGCACTTCAAAGATCAAAGGTTTGAATATTATACAATTTAAATGTTATTTTTAATGTGATGACCAAAAACGTTTTTTTTTTTGTTCATCTTTCAAAGATTGTCCTTATTTGTAAAACTAAAGTTTCACGATGTAGGAAAACTAGCATTTGGTGAAAAACAAACACTTCTTTTAAAATTTAAAAAAGACATAAAGTTACCACTATAACCAGTAGATGGCAGCAGAGGAGCACTTATTGGCTCATTAGCCATTTCCACTCCTTCATATATATATAAAATGAGAAAAATGTAATTTTATGTTACATGTAGCAATATAACTTTTTCCTGCAATAAAGATATATTACTTTGCATTGACCTGACCAGGCAGCCACAACACCCTGCCATACCCAACTGACGCCCTTGCTGAGCATCATTAAAGTATCATTGTAAATACATCTACTGTAAATATCAGCTTCTGTGCCACTTCTGCAGAGCTAAGATGGATTTTGTTAACACTGATTTCATTTGACTGGAAACAATAGCCAGTTATTCATTCTCATTAATGAAGTATTTAAAGGAAAAGCTGTTCTGTTTTCATTTACATCTATGTATTTTTGAAAATGTGGTTTATTTTGTGGTTTGAATTATGAATTAACACAATACTGCACAGTATTGTAATACTTCAACTGGTATAGTATCATAAGTTACTGTATGTTTATGGTATTGTGACTGCCCTACTGTATGCTATTCCAAAACTAAAGAGAGCTCTGTTTCTCCTCACACATATTGTTTCTGTTCACACTAACCTTGTGAAAGCACATGAATCCAAGCTGTGAGATGCTGCTGGTTGTTGATCTGTGTTTGGCACTCGTAACGTCCGTCAAATTTCCCTCCGTGCGTGTTCATCTCCAGAACACGTCCTCCCACCAGCATGCGGTAGCTCATGCCTGGACTCTGCTTCAGGGTCTGGTTCTGATGGGACCACTTGATGGGCTTCCTGTGACTGGGGACCACCGGACAACCTAAAGGGGTTATGGGTGAATTTTAAGAGTAAATTAACTTGACGTCTCCTGTCATTTGTAATTAGTCTTTAACAGCAAGCCATTTATTCACTAAAGTCTGCAAAACTAAAAAGCATTTAAGACTCAATAAAACAGTCTTACTGGAAATCTGAACTCACAAACACAAAGAAACAAGAACAAAAGCTACAAAGGCCGTGCAATTTGTCAAACACATACAGAAAACTTACATCCCTGTGGCATCTGCTGTATTAATTTAGCAACTATAATTTGTTTATGTTGTAGAAGAAAAAATGTCTTCGCTGGAAAATGATGACTTCTTAAGTTTTTAATTAGCATTTTTTAGCTGTTATTCAGGATAAATATCTTGAAATTCTTGAAAATACATTCACTTTGTGAAACAAATTAAAAATACATGAGAGAATCTGCCAGTGTAGTAAGAAAAATACATATTAAAGACATATTCTCTGAAAACAAGTCTTACACCATCATAAACAATAAAAAATGTCAAATTATGTAGGTAATAGTGTTGTCACGATACTGGAATTTCTAACTTCGATACAGTACCTTGAAAAATATTGAAATTCCATACCATTTTTGATACGGGGAAAACTGCCAAATATACCGCCATACGGATCATTTGTTATTATCTCATTATTTTTTTGGGTAATTTTAAGATATGACATCCAAAGTATGTAAGGTAGTACAACTAGATTGAATTCTTTTATTGAATTCAAAAGGTTTTAATTATATTTTGCTACATATAAAGGTATTTTAAAGATTTTGAAGTGTCAAAAGGTCATTCGGTTTAACCGTCAAAAGGCCAATACAGCCATTTCCTTTGTGATTAAAATATCTTAAAATGTAATTAATGTGTATATTTTTTATTTTGGCATGATTTTATAACATCATATATCAAAATGGTATTAAAATTATGAATAGAAGTCGTTGCTTGGTTATGAGAAAGAGTGTCCGGAAAAATTAATTTCATTGATGTCATTCGGAGTAACCATGTGACAGGATGTGACATCATTCAGACACCTGCAAAGGACCACATGGTCATGAAGCAAAGTAACTAACTCTCTCTTAACTATCTGAAAAATTCATGTTTTCACTTGTTCATACATGTGTCCTGAAACATCAGGTCATTCGGTACAACCGCTGGAAAATGTTGTAATATTTCAAAAAATTTTACTTAATATAAAATGTTTGATTGTCCTTTTGCTAGCTAGCTAGATATCAGCCTGTTAGCATTGAAATATCGTCATTTGGTATAACCAAAAGTGTCATTCGGTAAAACCAAAATTTTGGTTAAACCGAATGACTTTTTTGGTGACAAATTTTGTCCATCTTGTAAAAAATGACAAAAGAGGTGTTAATTGATTATAAAAACCACATAATCTCATTGTTAACACTTAATATAACTTCAAACTTGACCCTTTTACAAAAAAAAAAAAAAGACAAGTAAACAGTCAGTAATAAAATACGCACAAATAAATACAATAGAATAAAGAGACAAATTAAATAAACATAGCTTTAAGTTTTTCAGCTGGGTCTAACGGTAGTACTCAAATAAGAAATACTACAGAAATTAAAGTAATCAAATGTAAAACAACACTTTACTTCATTGTAAAATTAAATACAGATTAATGCTTACAATTAAAGTTACAAAACTTATTCAGTCAAGAGCAGTGAGGGATTTTCTCTTTATCTTTTGTTCTTTGATTAACATGACAGACAGCAGCAGGTTTATTAGGCTGCTGTCACTTTAAGAGCTAATGCACAGATCCAATATACTGTTACACAGCATGCGCTGTCTTTCTCAGCTATTTACGTTCCAAAACTTGTATTTACCTGAATCCTCGGCAAGACAGGCATTTTGACATTTTTGCATGTATTTGACCATTTAAGCGCAATAAGTCATAAAAGTAATCAATTTGGTTCTTGCGATTTGTTTGAGAGGCGGCTTTATGAGAGCAGTGGTGCACGCGTTTTTGATGTGAGCGCAAAACCTGCGGGAATTACTAAAATTATGCGCAAAACGAATGAGTGACAGGAGACGGGTGTGTGTCAATTTGCCGTTGGAGAAAAAAGATCAGCTGGTATCGGTGTATTGATACTGCAGAAAAGTAGAATTGGAACTGTTTCAGATATTTCAGTATTGATACATATTGAAATATTGCTATTTTTGACAACAGTAGTAGGTACGACTAATTGTACGGTCTTTAAATTCTAAAACAAGCTCATATCATTTAAACAGCAGGAAAAGTGCCATACCTATCCTTAAGATATCTCCAGGTTTGACTGTGACACTGGTGCCGATCACAGAGGCCATCAGAACCCTCTTCCTGTTCATCTCCTGTGAAGGCTGGTGCTCAGTTTCATCCAAAGATCCTTCTGTTATTAAAAGATCATTGTGTCATCAAATACTTCACAATCAAACGCAATCAACCAAAGCATTCCTATAGGTAGATTTTTTTTTTTTTTTTGATGGTTGAACGACCTCAAGTAGTTGAATTATTATTCTTAGAGCATTTTTCCAATCAGCAGAGAGATTACAGCTGACTGTAACGGAGACAGAAATTACCTCAATTAATGAAATACTGAGGGAAGTTGTCATCTGAGTCCAAACAAGGCCTCGACTGCCTTCTGTTTGTGGCCTATAAGATCTCTAGAGATGAACGGCCTCTATAAAGAAGGGCATTTGTCTTCATTTCGCTGTGTAGATGGATTTTACCACCCCTGTAGGCTGTAGGTCTCAGGTTATTTCTCAACAAGACGCGTCAAACGATGCCAATATCAATATGCGACTCGCAAATCTCCCGCTGAGTTAGCTGACTTTGTCGGAAACGGAGCCAACCCACAAAGTGTGGTTCACTTAGCACCGAAGTGCTGTCGTGCAAGGATTTCCCTGTCACCCGGCGAAGTGTCGACTGACATATGGCTACTATGGGAATCGCTACTCACCCGCCACACGCAGCAGGCTGGAGGCCACCGATTTTCCAATGCTGTTGGCAGCCATGCAGGAGTAGGTGCCGTAGTCTCGCAGTGTGAGGTTTCTCAAGAGCAGAGATCCGTTCAGAAGGGGACTAGCGCTGGCGCCTAGCGGACCCTCCTTATGGTGCCAGCTCACTGTTGGCCGAGGCACACCTGTTCAGAGACAAACATCAAGTCACTCTCAATCAATCAATTCACGCTCAAGTCTGGAGCTGACACTAATCACCACTTTCTATGAGTAGGGTGCAATTTGGTGTCCCATTACTTTTTAAAGGTGTTGGAAGGACAAATTCTGTGTTGTCAGAAATGTTAGATACATTACATAAATGATTATTTAACATAAAATTATCACAGCATGAAAAGAAAGTATTTTTAAACACATCAAATACTAAAATGGTGATTTTGGCCAGTCTTGACTCTTGGACTTTTTTACTGCATCTAACAATTAAAACAGCTCATACTTTTTAATAATTTCAATCTAACTTATATTTTGTTTAAAAATTATATTTTTTATTAATTAATATGGTCACACTTTAGTTTAAGGTCCAATTCTCACTATTAACTAACTATTAACTACGACTTTTCCCTCAATAAACTCCTAATTACTGCTTATTATAGTTAGTAAGGTTGTTAATTTTAGGTATTGGGTAGGATTAAGGGATGTAGAATAAGGTCATGCAGAATAAGGCATTAATATGTGCTTTATAAGTAGTAATAAACAGCCAATATCCTAGTAATATGCATGCTAATAAGCAACTAGTTAATAGTAAGAATTGGAACCTAAACTGAAGTGTTACCAATAATTTTTTGATGGTTGAATGACCTCAAGTAGTTGAATTATTATTCTTAGAGCATTTTTCCAAACAGCAGAGAGATTGCAGCTGACTGTAATGGAGACAGAAATGACCTCAATTAATGAAATACTGAAGGAAGTTGTCATCTGAGTCCAAACAAGGCCTCGACTGCCTCAATTTTGAGCTGTGTCCTACATTTTGTACATGATCTCTGTCTGCATGACTTTCCCCCATTACCAAATAAAATTGCAAAAATTATTACAATACCTTTTTTTTTTAATTCTGAAAGCTAAAAAAATCTCAATCTTTAGGGGCTTTCGCACCCTACTATTGGCTGAAGTACCCGGATTTTGCCGTGTTTGCACCGCAGGAACTAGGAGCGATTTTAGTTCTAGGAACTCCATTTGGGGGAACTAAATTAGCTCCTACTTCAGAGTAGGGTCTAAACCAGGGCTCGTCAACTGGCGGCCCGCCAATCAACTTCATCCGGCCCGCGGCACTCCAATCTCCCTCCTTCCTTTTTTCCTGGCGGTGCGGCTAAATTTGGTTAGATACGTGGCCACAGTGGTGCCTGCAGCTGTACAGCTATATACGCACTGTTCGTACCATGCACGCTCCTCCGACAGACCTGAGAAACGTTTTCCGTGCGAATATTTCAACAGTTATTATGTGTGTTCCGTATTTCTGTCGACTGAACCAGCGATACCAATCATTCGTGAATGAATCATTCTTTTGTCTCGATTCTTTCTTTTCCGTGAATTGGCCAAATGCGCTTGCATAATGATCTGAACCAATTTGAATTAGTTCGGATCGCTCTGTCACTAAATCATCTGTAGTTGTTTCTCGGCCAGTAACAACAAATAGCTCAGTTTTCATGTGTTTCACTAGTTTCCTTTGCACTACGCAGCACGGCCCAGTGGATAACGGAACGAAAGCTTTTATTCCTTTATTCCCGGTCGCCATTATTAAACAACGTTGCGACATCTAAAGAGAAGCGTTTCAATTCAACACACACCTCTCGTTTACAAACTACAAATCACTCGATGATTAAACTAGTTTTAAATCGGATGAAACAACATTCCCGACAAGACTGATGAGGAAAACAGGAGAAACATTGTGCCATGAATGAAGATAGAAGACTTTTAAATCCCCAAATCACCACCCTTACAAACATTAACCATGAATGAACTGTAGTAAATTACCATGGTTTGTGGAAATGTGGAATATTTATATTGAAAATTATGTTATAGCCATTTAGGTGGGTAGGGGAAAATATAATTCATGTCTTTGTTAAGGTGTAGTTTGTACCTGTGTTTAGGCGTTTTTTTATAGGCCTATATAACATATCATAATATAACATCATTTGACAGTGGTAGTGAGTAGCCATGTATGGTTTTACCTGTGGTTACCAAGTCTCACTATGAGAATATTTTCATTTAAGCCTAATAATTAATAAAATAATTTTTACCAATAATACCAACTATTTCGCACCAAATAGTTCCCAGAGAACTAATTTCTCCCCCAGGCCATGTTCCTGGTTGCATTCGCAGCAGGAATAGGAACTCTGAAGCAGCCAACAGCGGCGTCTTTAAGTGCGGCATTTACAAGTGGATGGAAGACGCCGTGATCGGAGCTGTCGTGGGTTCTGTGATAACAGAGATGAAATGTAAAAACATAATTTACGCAACTGAAAGAGCAAAAAGTGGGGCTAAGAGATGAAATCTCCTATGACAACTTTTAGTATTACATTTCATCAAGGCTGAGGAAAGAACACAACCCTGCAGACAGCAGGTAAATGCAGTTATCGCTGTTTTCTATGTTTGTGAAGTGAATATGTTTACACGGCTTTTTAAAAATGGCAGGTGCCAAACGCAGGCACCCAGCATTTTTAAAAAGCTGTGTAAACATATTTACTTCATGAACATGGAAAACAGCGATAACGGCATTTACCTGTTTTCTGTAGGGTTGTAGTCTTTTTTCCGCGTTCGCAATACTGAAAGTTGTCATAGGAGATTTAGTCTCTTAGCCCCACTTTTTGCTCTTTCAGTCTCGTAGATTATGCATTTACATTCCATCTCCGTTATCACGAAACCCACGACACACAACAAACACAGCTCCGATCACGGCATCCTCCATCCACCAGTTTTTAGCGTTTGTAAATGCCGCAATTAAAGATGCCACTGTCGGCCCCTTCAGAGTTCCTATTTCCGGTGTGAATGCAATCAGGAACATGGCTGAGGGAGAAATTAGTTCTCGGGGAACTATCTTAGTGGCTAGTTCATATATATATATATATATATATATATATATGGGAAATATAACCATCTATAACCCAATATTTGGTCCTAACCATATTATTATAAACAATAACAGCAACAACAACAATAATAATAATAACAAAATCAATAAATTATGTTTAAACAAACATTTTCCTTTGTATTATTCGGACCCATCCTTGTATTACAAAAACTTTTAAAAAATTTATAAAATGTTTATTATTTATAATAATAACAGAATAATATAAACTAAGACGTGCCAAAATTTGTTGCAAAAATGGCAATATTTAAATAAAATGAATAGAAACTAAACAGTTCATATAAAGTTTGGCCTCTTTAAGGTTCACTATATATAGCGGTTAACGTTTCAGAGCCTGTACCCCATTCATGAAAAGTGCCAAACACACTGGTCTGGGAGCAGCTTTCCCAAAAACAAACCTAAACTCATGACAAATCACTCAACAAGATCCAGTATTTAGGGGCAACTGCTATCTTGCCCTCAAAAGACTCCTATGTCAACATCAAAGTTCAAGAATTATTCAAACCGCAGAAAAAGTTGATTCAAAGAGCAGATCAACAAGAGGCCAGCAGATTGCCACAAATTACTTGTACAAATGGGCACAATGAATGCAAATTGCCTCCCTCCAACCAGTTCCCATGGGACGCCCCGGGTGAAAATAATGAGCAGCACATGGATTGGAGTCTGAGTTTTATGGTCCCCCGTTCTGCCGAGTGGAGACATTAGTACTGACATACGGCTGTTAGTCTGAGAGCCAATGAATAGACACATGGAAAATAACATCGGAGGCCTTGAGGTGTGTGTGTGTGTGTGTGTGTGCATCAAGCGTACACGTGGGCATTGACATACTTTGGCACTAGTAAACAGTCAGGCATGCTTGCAAAGATGGCAGGAACTGATGTTGTTAATGTAGGTAGGATTAATAGTGGCCGCTGTAGTGACCTCTGTGTTTTCTTGGAGAGGGAATTTCCACGGGGAGGAGAAACATACACAGGAACAATAACTAGATGATTATGAAGTAAAAAATGGAACATAAAAAAAGATATATCACATACAAAATGTTTATCTCCAAGTGCTGACCGCCTACTGACTGCATACTCGTACAAACACACGCTCTGTTCCAACACACATTAGAAGAGATCCCGCACTATTTTCAAATCCAAATGACAAACATTTCTTTGGCTTTTGACCTGTTGTAGAGAGTTTAAAGGAGGTTCTTTGATGCCGGTGATCTTTGTTTGTTCATCATTATTGTTGTTATTTTCACTATTCCTATAATTATTTATCAATTGTATCATTATTTTATTTAGTATCATATTGTTATTATTATCTTAGGTTTTGTATTTATTGTTGTAAAGCACATCAGTGAACTTGTGTTCTTTTTAATGGTGCTGTAGAAACACTATTAACATTGACAATAGCTGGCTGTTTTCACTATATAAACAATTTATTATAAAATAAAATAAGATAAAATAATGTGTTTATTGCTAGACAATAATGTAATCAGAAAAAACTCTTTTTTTTTCTTTCTGTTATTTTTTTCTTATATAAAAAATAACAGAAAAAATAATAGAATAAAAATAATGTGATTATTTTATGTTTATTGCTGGAAATGAACATAATCAGAAAACAATGATTTTTGTCTCCAATATCTTGCTGTTTATAAATATAAAAATGTATAAGTAAAAAACAAAACAAAAAAAATAAATAAATAATATATATAAATAAATAAAAAATAATTATAAAACTTGTTTGTTTAATGTTTATTGCTAGTCAATGTTCCTTTTTTTCTGCTGTTAGCATTTTGACTATAAACAAAATAAAAAATAAAATCACTCATAATATTCAGTTCTAACATACCTACATAATATTGATTGTGAACCTCAGAATGTGAAATATATATATATATATATATATATATATATATATATATATAAAATGAAATAAAAAAATACAATAATGTGATTATTTAATGCTTATTTCTAGACAATAACATAATCAGAAAAAAAATAGATTTATTCCAATTTCGTGTTGTGTTTAACTATATAAATAACAATTTATAAATAAAAAATGAACAAAAAATAAATAAATACTAGATATAAATAAATGAAATAAAATAATAAAACGTGATTGTTTAATGTTTATTGCTAGGCAATTAAAAATATCAGGAAAAAATATATTTTTTTTATGTATTATTTTATGTGTATTTTTTCTTCTATGCTGTTAGCATTTTAACTATAAACAATATAAAATATTTTAAATATAAAATGATCAAAACATAAAACAGCTCATATAATATTCAGTTTGGCTTTCCGAGGTTCACAATTAATATTTTCTCACCATTTGTTGAAAATAAAATAAAATGTGTTTATTTAATATTTATTGCCAGACAATAACAGATCTTTTTTTTTTTTTCATGTGTTCCAATGATTATACACAAAATTATATTCCATTTAATACTGAAAAGTATTAAAAATGTAGTGTAGAGTTATTTACAAAAAAAAAAAACAAAGCTTAGCAACATGCTAATGTCGAACTACTGGAATATAATATTATCCAAATATTGTAATATTATCCATATATTGTAATTATTAGGAACACTAATAATGTAACTGCTTGTGTCAGCTTAAAGGAACACATAAAGCTGTACATTACTGCAATATGGACATTACTTTGACACACTCATCTCTGACTGATAACAGAATACTCCCTAAATTTTAACAGTGACACAATCATTTTCTGTAAAGCTGCTTTGAAATAATGTCTTTTGAACAGCGCTAAACAAATAAACTTGAATTGAATACTGAATAAATGTTCTCCTTGTATGATGTACAGGTTTGCCACCTATGTAGAAAGTTCCAAAACCAGTCACTTTTGAAGTTATATGGAAGCTATTCAGCTCACTAGGTTTTAGAACGGAGCTTTTATTAATGACCTGCGTGATAAGACTGAATTACGCTCTCCAATCATGCAACCTGGATCAGACGGTTGTGGTACAGGGGTGTGTATCCGGATGTGTGCTCCTCTAACAACACATCTCTCCACACCATCAGTTTAACCGCTCAATTACAGTATCTTCTTACATTGTTACCCATAATGCACTGCTCTGTGGCTGCCTATGCCGTCCTTTCTGTCAAAGCCAACTGGACGCGTTCTTCAAATCCCGTTTATTCATCTCATGGAATCAGATGGTGATGAAAGCACGAGAGAACAGCTGACACTTATGGCTTTCTGCTGCAGTGAGGCCATTGTTAACAGCAGGTGTTCTTTGCATCAACCAAATCACCAGATAAACAGCTCTATATAATTGCAGCGGGGAGTGAAGACAGACAGAGTGGCCTGAGAGAGGCCTTTATTTATATAAACTAGGGCTTGGTAAAAAAAAAAAAAAAAAAATAGAGAGATTTCTCAATATTAGATTCTCATTTTTTTGACCCGATATTGATTATTAAATCAATCTTTTGGTCTATGCTGTTTTAAGTTGAACATACTTCCATCCAATTAATCACTATAGGCTTTGTGCTTTGTTACATTTCAAATTCAAATTCTGTCAGTTATTTTTAGTTTTTTACGTTTGTTTCGTAACTCAAACAACTATAGCTGCAAGCAGCAATTATTGGGGTTCAAGCACTTTAAGGCATAAATAGATATTATGTTTTATTTAAGCATATAACCACCTAGACCATATATTGAAAATACCATTTATAGCCAATTCAGGCAATTTATCATAGGAAATATGTGGTTTTTACACCAGTTAGAGTGCCACCTATGGGCCGATCTCCATAAAAGTTTGCATGCTTCTTTAGAATCATGTGCCGCATATGCGCACGTAATGATGTGAGGTTACGAGTTTTTGTTTAGGCTTTTGGGTAGACTGGGCCACGTCTATTTTCTAAATGACTCAGCTATAGCTATCCAAAGGCCAAAGTTCAATTTTTTTTTTTTTTTGATAATTATTGACCTAGAGAATCCCGAGAATTGTGCCACAGAGGTTGAGCCAAAAACAAAAAAACGGACATAATCTCCAATATTTAATGAACGATTCGATGGACAGTGGCAGTCCTAGAGGCAAAGTTGCTCAGAAAGAGTTCTACTATGTGATATGAATTTCGTGGGCGTGTGCAAAAAATTGCATGATACACAATCCTTTGCGCATGTGATGCGTAAAATGAGGTGTCCTCGGGTGGCCAATTTATTTCAAATTTCTCACAGGCCTCCAGGACCGTGAGTCAAACAGGCCCAGCGAGTTTCATTCCGATTGGCCTCCATTAACCTTGTCTAATAGGTGTTCAAAATTCATTGGCTGCCGGCGGTCGCTTTTTCAAGATGAACGAATGTCCTCAAAGTAATCTTAATACCTTGGACAAATGTATAGCCATTTTAAGTTTTTTCCATGTTATAGCACCACCAAGTGGCCAGTTGCTGTGCCCTTTTTCACACAACCACAGATTGAGCTCTTACATAGGTGCGCTGAGTTTGGTGAAAATATCTTATTCTGTTCACGAGTTAAGCCATTTTTGTAAAAGTGGTTCCGCTCACTTCGAACGTTTTGGCGGCCTTTAGGGACTGTGAATCGAAATTTCAATTTTTTTTTTTTTTATTGACAATCAGACTTCAGAGAATCTTGCTACACTGGTTTGGTTCTGATCGGGCCAAAAACCTAGGACTAATTTGCAAAAGTGGGTTTTTCAAAACATCCAAAATACCCCAAAATTTTGCCAGGGTGAGGGTCAAATCCGAGGCCTTTGTCTGAGAGGTTGGCTTGAGCCAAGGATTCCAACGATATAAGACACTTTAGCATACGCTTCACGGTTTAGGAGTTATAAGCGATTTCGTACTTTTCACCGCTGTAGCGCCCCCGTCAGGCCGATCGGGCCGAGCTTTGGTGATGTTGTAGAGGGTGTGAGTACTACCAGCCCTCAAAATTTCAAGTTTCTATGACTGCCCGATCACTTTTAGGCGAGAATGCTGATCCTTGGAAATTTTAACAATTACAATAGGGTTTCAGCACTATGCACCCCTTAATAGCATTTTGGCGCTCTTTAATGTGGAGTGAACATCGCTGTTGTCACCTCAGATCGAGTGAAGCACACGTTAACTGATCATCTTTTCTGCTTTACTACTACTTACAGCACAAAATAAACATGAACATCAGAAGGTATGTTGAAAAATACAGTACATCTTACTGAAATCCATATCATGCCTCATGTAATCGATCAATCAGTGTTTCAACTTTATTATTATAAAAACTTTCTTTTGTATAATTTAAGTGTTTGTATACAAATCAGTTAATTTTACCTTCAATATTATAGTATTGTAGTACCAAATGACTCCCTGTATAGCTTACAGCAATAGTTGAGAGATTTTTTTTCCTTGAGAAAATTTGTCAAGAACTGTACCTGATATATATATATATATATATATATATATATATATATATATATATATATATATATATATATATATATATATATATATATCCTAAGTAATTGATATCAAAAGCTTGTTAATCAAATCAAATCGTGAAATTTGTGTCAATACCCAGCCCTAATATAAGCAAGCAAATAAAAAGGAGGTGAAAGGGAGATTTTAGGCTTATGAAATTTGAAACCCTAAAGGAGGCTGTTGATCTCGTGAGGTGAGGTGAAGGTCCAAAGAAACAGGCAGTCATTTTAGGACCGAAAAATACTAAAAACTGTTCTTATTTTAAAGTATCATTCACCAAGACTTTAATTATATCTGAATGATATCCACTGAAATTCGCTAGACCACTCATTGCATAGGTAGAAATCTATAGACAGCTCTATAAAGAATATTTTAGTACAATAGACCAACAGGAGGCCTGTTTTTCAGTAGATTGCCTGTAGTAAATGATGCAGCACAGCATAAATCCCATAGAAGGGGCCCAGCATCCTGAAAGCCTGTTGACTTTACACATCATTTCTGTCCAATTAGTCGAATCTTTCACCAAAACCACATGGACAAGAGCTATTAAGCATAGGATATGCACACATCAAACATTTTTCACGAGTGAAGTATTTTGTTAATTTAAAGCATCTACATTGAGGCTGCACTGGAGAATATATTAAGTTTATTAGAATATATAATTATAAAATATTTCTATATAATTTATCATCTTTGTTCACTTTAGAGTAATAAGAATAAGTAAGCAATAAGAATATGCTTCATGTTTTTTATGACATATGATGATTTCTTAAAAGATGCAAAATATAATTTCCTATTTTTCTTCTGATTGTGAAATCGTCCCTCACCTTTGACAGGGCACTCCAGGGTGAGGTTGGCACCTAAACGGGCACTGATAACACCTCCAACCACCACCTTCAGACTGGTACTCTTCAGATCTGACGTGTTTCTCTGTGAGGCAGCGATCATGGGAGTTTCTGTTTGAAAAAAGACAACAGCTCACATTGCATATAAATCAGTCATTATAGAAACAGTTATTACAGAGAGCAACAGTGTGCAATGTCTCACCAGCCAACAGAACCTGTGTTGTCTCTGAATCGGAGCCCAACTCGTTGGTGGCGGTGCACTTGTAGGTGCCCACATCACTGGCGCCGGGGCTGGAGATGTGTACCTCTCCACCGCTGTCCCATGATACCCTGGGGAGGGCAAGAGAAATGCATTCAATCAGCTGCAGAGTTCAGGGAAAACAGTCAAAGACACCTGAAGGGAAGATTTCAAGGTAACTAAAAGAAAAGTGTAACACTGCGGTACGCAGTGAAAGAGACCAGAGGCCTTTTTTTAATGGATGTCAGTGGAGGAGAGGCTTCACTACACTGAATAAACTGCTTTTGTGGAAAAATAGCTTAACCATTTAAAGTGCCCCTATTATGCAGTATTAGAATAAAGGTTCCTAATTTAGTTTTGAAGGTTTCCTACAATAGGTTTACATGCATACAAGATCAAAAAACACTTTTATTTTCTTATAATATACATAGCTCTTTTCTCACAGTGTCCGAAACTCAGATTTGTTCTCTCTAAACCCCTCCTTTCCGTAAGTCTACTCTTCTCTGATTGGTCAGATGGCCCAGTCTGTTGTGATTGGTCTTCTGCTTACAACATGTGTCAGAAACTAAATGTCCATGAATTTTAGCTCAGAATCTTCCTCTGCATTTGATGCACAGTGATACAAACAGTACCGATGGCCTCATATAAAGTGTTATATATTTGCGCAAATCATTTTACGTCAGACTGCTTCACAAACGAGGGTCAATTCAACGCTGCATTTGCACAAAAGATTAACATGACGGCACAATCTAGTCGATGAGTTGAATCAACTCCACACCAACTACATAAATTTATCAATTTCCATCATTTTGGCTGCGTGAGATTCTCCAGTTTTGTTGTTGTTGAGCAACTGAAGCGTGAGCTGTTAAAGCTCCGCCCTCTTCTGGAAAGGGGGTCGGGAGCAGCAGCTCATTTGCATTTAAAGGGACACACACAAAAACTGTGTTTTTTTGCTCACACCCAAATAGGGGCAAATTTGACAAGCTATAATAAATGATCTGTGGGGTATTTTGAGCTGAAACTTCACAGACACATTCTGAGACTTATTTACACTTAGAATTTACACTGCTGTTTTATAAGAGAAGTCACAGAAAATACCAAAGGTAGGATTCAGTTTTTAGTTTTGAAGGTCTCCTACAATAGGTTTACATGCATCCAAGATCAGAAAACACTTTCATTTTCTCATAATATACATTGCAGCATCAGCTCTTTTCTCACAGTGTCTGAAACAGCTTAGTTAAGGATTTGTTCTCTCTAAACCCTTCCTTTCCGAGAGTCTGCTCTTCTTTGATTGGTCAGATAGCCCAGTCTGTTGTGATTGGTCCACTACTTACAGCACGTGTCAGAAACGAAACGTCCATGAATTTTAGCTCCGAATCTTCCTCAGTATTTAATGCACAGTGATACAAACAGTAACGATGGCGTCATATAAAGTCGGTAAAGTGTTATATATTTGCACAAATAATTTTACGCCGGACTGCTTCACAAATGAGGGTCACACTGGACACTGGATTTGCACAAAAGATTAACATGACGGTACATGCTGGTCGATGAAATGACATAAATTTATCAATTTCTGAGATTCTCCAGTTTTGTTTGTTATTGTCTTCTGCAAGAGGGTGGGGAGCAGCAGCTCATTTGCATTTAAAGGGACACACACCCAAATAGGGGCAAATTTTACAAGCTATAATAAATGATCTGTGGGGTATTTTGAGCTGAAACTTCACAGACACATTCTGGGAACACCAGAGACTTATTTACGCTGAAAAAATGCTGTTTTATAAGAGAAGTCTGTTTAAGGATTCACATTTGGCAGTTCATTTCTATGGTATCCGCAAAAAGTGTGATTCGTAACTCTGACAGAAATTCAATGATGTCACGGCTGTAATGTGATTCATTATCAAGTCACACATGCTCCAACTTGACCGTTACACCTTCCTCAATGGTAAAGCCGCAGACCCTGGTATCCCTCAGTAATGAGACCATCTCTGATACCGTTTTATCGCATTTCCCCGACCCACGTACGTAGCATAACACAATTACAGACACACTTAAATCGGGTTGTTTCTGGGTTAAAACAACGACTGGTTTCGATATATTACAGAAGTGAAACCATAGGAGCTCAATGCAGCACTCTGTGCCCTTTCAATGAAAACACACACCACGATTGTGTCTTAATCAACAGTCACACCATCGGATCAGGTCGAGATCTGGTTCAATCTCTTATTTCCTGTATATCAATCACAAGTTTCCCTCTGGCTCTGCCACTCTTCTGTTTCTGGTTCGCTCTTCACGTGATCTCCTACAGCAATCAAGAATCCCAGAAGAGTCAATCAGAGCGAGCGTGATGAACCCTCGGAGGTGTTTATATACCTGATTAAAGTGTTTATTGTGCAGATGCCGTTGTGCTGCTCAGGGAGTTCATCTGACACTTGTGAGGTCTAGCGGGCCTCCCAAGCAAAAAGTTTTAAAATTCTTAGACTGATCCTATAACAGAATATCACCAAAGAAGGTATCAGTGTAATTTCTGGCTATGTTTTCAAAACTAGAAAAAAAAAGCAAAGCTGAATTTTCAGCATCATTACTTTAGTCTTCAGTGTCACATGATCCTTCAGAAAACATTCTCTAATATGCTGATTTGCTGCTCAAGAAACATTTATGTTTATAATCAATGATGAAAACAGTTGTGCTGCTTCATATTTTCAGAATTCTTTATGAAAAGGGCGTCTTTAAGGTCTTTAATGTCACTTCTGATCAATTTAATGCTTCCATGCTAAATAAAAGTATTAATTTCTTTCAAAAAAGACACACACACACGCTTCAGTAAGGATGCTGCCTTATAAGCCAGTTGCCTATGAATACAGAACACAGCATGGAAGCTCTCTATGTTTTGGAACAGAGACAGAGTGATTAAGAAAGTCAGGATCTGTTAGAAGCCTCCAGGGTGTAGTGAGCTCTCCGTTCGCTCCCACCCAAACCCACAAAGGGACGCCGGCACAAAATGTGCATTGTATCCTATCCAGCACACATTTCATGAAAGCTCACTCATTCAGACCCACTAATACAAACACACCAGCTGAGTCATGTCTGAAGTATCGAACTCATAGAAAAGATATCATCTAAAGTGTGATGGCACGTCTGGACCGACTCACAGGCACAAATGTGTGTGGAAAATCAACCTCGGGACAATGGCAGCATTGTTTCACAATCACAAACATTATCCTACACTTCACTTACATGCCACATTTAATGAAAAAATAATGATTACAAGACGTCTTTTGGGAGAAAATAATAAGAACTTGCACGGAGTTTTTTTTTTTGTTTTGTTTTTTTCTTGTTTTACACAAACTTAATTTGAATGTAATTTAAGGCATATTGTCTGAAAACAAGTCTTACACAACTTTGTGGCTAGAGTAAATATATATTTATATCTAAATATATCTTTATTACTGGAAAACAAGGCAAAAATACTGATTTTAAAGATATTTTGCAGTGTTCCTGTGTTGACATGGAAACACTTTATAATAAAGTACTTACAAAGCATTAACAAACTATTAGTTAATAATATTGTAGTCTCTACATTGTGTTCACTTAATACTAATGCAATTAATGTCTAATAAATGTTGGTTTAAAGCACCCAATTAATGAAATTTTCCCATTTTCCGTGCCCTAATCTAATGTTAGACTATTTACAGTTAATAAATTGTTAACAAAACATAAAAGCATTATCTAACTCTTTACATGTAGGCTAATTAAACAATAATAATTGTTTTAATTACAGTGACAATGAATGAAGAACTCAGCCTAGTAATATATAAACAATGAAGAGACTACAATATATTAACTATGAACTAATACTTTGCAAATGATTTGTAAGTACTTTATTACTGTATACTTATTATAAAGTGTTACCCATTTTTCTGGTAGAAACAGGAAGTTGGAGCAGAATGTTATCATGGCAATAAGTTGAAGTACTAAGATTAGCATACTAAAACAAACAGAAATTAAAGTCAGGTAGAAATACTTTAAATAAATGGCAAGTGCACATAACAAAATCACTAAAAAGTAAATTAACCCCTTAAAACAATAATATCTTAGTAAAAACCTAAAGTAATTTTGACAAACTATATATCATTTGAAAGCTTGCAATCTCTAGTTTTTCAAAATAAATTAAAGAGGAGAAGTAATGTATCTGTTTGTAGTAATGTATGTATTTGCAACAAGAATATTTTCATACTCATTATTTTGAAATAGTGATGAACATAAAAAAAAAATCATGAAAAACTGGTAGAAACCTCAAGTTCAAAAGATAACCTCCATTCAATTTTTTGAGGACTAAAAATGTTTTAAATTTAAAGAAAAAAAATGATAGATTCACCATTTATGATGTGGAGGTGAGTTATAACGCACATATGTGTTATTTTTATGTGTTTATTAGAGGTTGTATTCAAATCAAATTCTGCCAAACTGCCCATACTACTTCTGAATAGGATGTCTACTTCATAAATTGTGTGAAAATTATGGAAATATATGGTTCAGATCACTCAAACCATATATGGAAATGGAGGCACCCTTATATAGTCAGTAATGGAGACAAAACAAGACCAACATTAGGTCTATATTCCAAAGCATTCTTGAATTACAACCATTTAAGTTTGGATAGTGCATTTTCATGTCTATGCGAAAAAATGGGAGTGACAGTTAAGGAGTTAAAAAAATCTAATTTAACTCAATATTTTAATAAATATAGTAATAGTATGTAAATAATACTAAAATGACACTGCATAGAGCATATCGATACCAACACCCTTTAGGTTTATGTTTTGGGTGGTTGCTAGGGTGTTACTATATGGTTGCTGGATGTTATGTGTGGTTTACTAGTCAAAAGAATCCACTCTATATAATCTAGATATGATTTGGGTGCTTTTTCACTTGTTTTAAGGTGAAAACCATATAGATGGCTGCTTAAAAACATAATAGCACATCTCTTCTCAACAATCTGCATGATTCAAGATATCATTCAATTCTAGTCCACAACCGTGGGGTTTAATCTCACAAGTTTGATATTTTTTTTCAAATCACTACAATTAATAATACCATAACCAACTGGAGCAGAAACCGCACTGGTTCGAGTATGATTTCCCATTTACAGCTCTAGGAGTAAAGCAACCTTGTTAGGATCTGATCTAGAGAATCGCAGTGGTGCCAAGACACATCTGAATGAAAGAGCACGAAAGGTTGAGACTTCACACAGCTTTAGAGTCTGTGAACGTCAATCACCTCGGCTGTGTTTTGCTTCACATTTGGCCAAAAATAAGAAACGCTATGTAAGCGCCACAGCAGAGACGGCCCTGGGGCCATGAACGCCACAGGAGCTGTGAATGGGAGGAGAATGGAGACATACGGCATCACACAGAACCGTTGTTTCTCCAGTGAGGTTGTCATCGCACAGGACACGATTCATCATTACTTCAGTCTTCAGTGTCATATGATTCATATTCATATTAATATACTCATTTGCTACTGAAGAAACATTTCTGATTATTATCAATTTTGAAAACTGTTGTGCTGCTTAATATTTCTATAGACATTTTTTTTCAGCATTCTTCAATGAATCGATCAAATCATCATATTAGAATGATTTCTGAAGGATCATGTGACACTGAAGACTGGAGTAATGATGCTGAAAATTAAGCTTTGATCACAGGAATAAATTACATTTTAAAATATATTCAAGTAGAAAACATTTAATTTAAACTGTAATAATATTTCACAATATTACTGTTTTACTGTATTTTTGATCCAATAAATGCAGCTGTGGTGAGCAGAAGAGACTTCTTTCAAAAACAAAACAAAACAAAATTACTGACCCCAAACTTGAAATAATACATATTAGGGGTGTAACAGTACATGTATTCATCCCGAACCGTCATGGTTCAGTGCATACAGTCAGACGATGAATACAGTCAGTCACAGGCGATCCACACTCCAATCCAGAAGGGGGCGCATGCAGTAATGCAACACTGTTTGCTAACCGCCACAACAGGAAAAAGAGCAGAAGAAGAAGAGACAATCTATGCATCAACCCAAAACAAGAGTTCAGATGGCATGCAAGAGCTTGCTTGTAGCCTATACGCTGAGTTTCGATTAATTTTTGTGACACGCTCCACAAAATTCACAGAAAGGAAACTGGGATGGCAGAAAGTGGCATCCTGTTTGTTTATTTTACAAACGCACAATGTTTTGTTAGAGTGCACACAAATAAAAACAGACCCAGTTTCGAATGATGTCTTACTCTTATCTGTATGACCAAATACGATGGAGTATTTTAAGTTGTTTCCACTGTTATAATGAGACAAAATTATTTGATACTGTGTTGATTTGTGTCATGGACATTGTGCGCCCCCCGTGTGGAATGTGAGTGGAAATACGACCAACATGCTAACACATATCAGACAACATCATACAGATGTGCCAATCACTGGAGCTAGGCAGAAAAAAGACTACAGGAGTGCAAAAACTAATCTAAAGTTAAACTAAAGTTTAGTTTTTCATTATTCTATTCATTTTGTACTTTTATAATACAAGAGATGCTTTTCAGTTTTGCAGCTGTTTGTGACCAAATACCTTTTGCTTTTGATCAGCCAAAAACAATTTAACCTATGCAAGAGTGCATTCTGTTTACTGCTTAGTGCTTAATACACTATAGAAGGCTGTACTGTACCAACTACCTCAGGGGACTAAATGTGATTTACACTACTGTCTGTTCAACTTAAAATAAAATAAACCTAGCATTGTGGATTTGTTGCTTTTTCTTGTTGTACCGTACTCATATAGAATCGTGACCCCAAAACCGAGGTACGAACCAAACCTTGACTTCTGTGTACCATTGTCAAGTATGGTTGCTGGGAAACAGATGAAGAAGATCAATAGTGTTCCAACACAAAGGTTTAATGATAATAATCCAGGAGAAATGTTTATAGCAACACACGCACTTAACATAGATGAGACCGGACAGTGAACAGAACACAGGCAGGAACTAATATACACAGTGACGATTAACTAAAAGACGTACAGTACTGCTGTGATAGAGTTAGTGTCCATGGTGACTGATGAGTGGCGGGAAATTAAACAAAGATGACACGTGACAAATGAAAACAAACTGAAAGCCTGTGACCGTGACAGTACACCCCCCTCCGGCAAGGCGCGCCCTAGCACCATAATGGAACAACAAAGGGAGGTTTGGAAGGGATTTTGGAGGTGGATGAGGAGATGGCAAAGTGATGGTGAGAGGCTGGAGTGACGGGATGGTGAAGGGATGATGAGGAACTCCCTGAAGTGCAGATGCCGCGGCAACAAACTTCGGAGGCGGAGCCGGAGTACCCGATGGCTGAGGTGGAGCCAGTGTGATGGAGGACAGAGGCGACGCCGAGGGGAAGGAGGAGCCCACTGCAGCCATAGGGGTGGAGGGACAGAGCGCAGCAGATGGGCCGAAAGTCCGTGGCGGAAGTGGTGTGACGACTGATCAAGGGGGAGCCGGTAGGACAAGGGAACCTGGTGGAGCCGCAAGTCCAAGGGTCTCCGGTGGAGCCGAAGGTGGGAGGAGCCAAGACGAAGCCGACAAGTCAACAGGCTGAGATGGAGCTAAGAGGTCCAAGGCCGGAGGTGTAGCCACAGGAACCTCTTGCACTGACGCTGCTGGTGGTAACACGACCTGCGGCTCGACGTCATAACAGGGCTTCCACGCAGATGGCGCAGGGCTGTCAACATCCAGCAATGGCAGGGCTGGAGGACTGGCTGAGCTTCACGGTGTCACCAAAGTTGACAGAGTAACGGTAAGAATAACACAGTTTATGCAGGTTAATGAAAAGAGGAGATCATGGTCCATACAGTCATTGATGCTGTCTGAAAACAATGATGGTGAAGGTACCAGGTGGGATAGGGTGGGAGTTGATACTTCCTCGTTGAAGTTTATCAGCCAGTCCTCATCGTCCGTAGTCCCTCGTCGGCTGATGTTGTGGGCTCAGACCCCTGGTCACTTCCGGGGTGAGGGTCGGCTCTGTCCTCTTTCTCTCGGGCACTGGCTGATGCATCGCGGTGGGTGTTAGCTCTCCATCTGCGGGGGGCTCACATGAGTACTCTGTGGTCGATGGAGGTAATTCAGGCTCTGGGTCTGGCTGTGTTCTGGACCGGGATGCGACGCTCTCCAGACACCGGATGATAGCTCTTCTAAAAGACGTACAATACTGCTGTGATAGAGTTAGTGTCCATGGTGACTGATGAGTGGCGGGAAATTGAACAAAGATGACACGTGACAAATGAAAACAAACTGAAAGTCTGTGACCGTGACAGTACGCCCCCTCTCCAGACACCGGATGATAGCTCTTCTCCAGTTCAGTCCAGTGGTGTCTGGGAGGTCCATGGGGTGTTGGTAATTCGTCCTGATCCAGAACAGTGACTTCAGAGTCTTGTCATCGTAAAGGCAGGTGACAGCAAGATTGTGGCTCCATAGGTCCAGTCTTCAAACTGAAAGTCTGTGACTGTTACACCCCTAATATAAATAATAAAACGCTACCAAACTGTTACCTTCACAAATTGGCTGAACATCTTGACAGACAGATACACAAACAGTTTTTGTTTCTTCCCATCAATGGAAAAAAACTGGCACGCTATAATTTGGAACGAATAACGAGACAGTTTTTAAAATATCCCCAATACCTGCAGTGAGAAAAGAATAACATGATCAAATTGTAAATATTACTCTGTAGGAGTGGAATGCATTCATTCTGGGTTGGCACTGGCTGGCATGAGTTGGCACTGAGGTTTTGGAGTCAAGTGGCATTCAACAGCACTGCTTTGATGGCAGTAACGCAGTAGAGACCGCACAGAAACACGGCTGTCAACAAAAGAGTGGGAGGCAAATGATTTGGCAGCTCTGAGTAATACTGTGGTCAAAATAACTTGAGCATAATAAATAAATAAAGTATTATAGAAGGATTGTGCATGATCCAAAATAATAATAAGACAAAAATGGTTATAGCTGAAAACAAGATTTTTCCCCTGAGTTGAACTGCATATTTCTTAGAAAAAAGTTATTCTTGCTTGCCAGTTTGAGTTGAGATCAGTTCTGTCAAGGATCTAGAGATGATGTGGCATCGAAAATCATCAATCATCAATCAATTAATTTAATTCCAAGACAAATAAAATTACAAATACAATTTGTTCATGGATATGACACGCAATGGAAATTTAGCATAAAATCAAGCTGTGAAAGTCAACATCTGAAGGGTCATTCTACAAAACAGGTCCCATTTGTGTCACCATACACAGTACATGTGTAATAATATATTTGTAACAATGATTTACTGATGTCATCTTTTAACATACATATTTGCTAAACACATTAACAAAAACTTATTTTGTCCCCACATGTTTCCAACTTTTCCTTGCTATTTTAGCAGATTTTTTTATGAAAAAAGTGGAAATTTTTGTGGATATTCGTATAAATTTCAACAACAAATTCTCTTTCTAAACAGTACAAGGCCCTGCTACCTTAACATTTTAACCTGATGGCACAACATTTAAACAATTATTCATCTCCTAAAATATCTAAAATCTCAAACATTTACTTTAAGCCCACTTTAATAAACTGGAAAAGGCACCTGTTTCATAAAATAACCCTACAGTTCAAGTCAAAAGTGACCCCTGAAAGTTACAGCACTTCAGTCTTTCACGATTCACCTCAGAGTTGCTGAGTTTTAAAGCAAAGGTTGGGAGAAGAGGCCTGAACAATGTTTGCACAGCCATGTCTTTTTCAGGTCCCATAGCACACGCCAGGAAGAAGGGCAGACAATGTTTGGCGACTGTCTGGGCGGAGGCTATGTTAAGGCCGTGAGCTGGACAAAGCTGAGTTACTAAGTCAATGTTTTCAATGACGGTATTTAACAGTCAACAGTATAGAGTAGACGATTAGACCAGAATGCGACCCTAGAGAGAAACTGAAAGAAGCACAGCCAGTATTTCTGACCCCAACAGACCGCATAACGTGAGATCTGGGGTGCTTTTGAGGTGAATATTTGAGTGGGTTTGTGATTAACAAGCTTTTGGAATATGCGGTTGCTCAATCAAGATCAGTCACGGCTGAACTCAGAGGTACACAGGGAGGCTTGTTTTCTATAAAGAGAGAAAAAATTGCTTTTCGGTGTTAAAGCTGAACTCTGCTCGTTTTCAGCATCATGTTCACTGGACTAAAACAACTGTCGGTGATAATAACTGAAAGAAAAAGTAAAGTCATGTGAATTCCAGAAGTTTTGTAATCAGACACTATGCTGGTGTGTTATAATAAAAATGGCAATGCTATTCGAATGCAGGCACAAAATGCCAAATTTACAGGATTAGTTGATCTAAAACTGATAACTGCACTTTAGTGCAACACAAAAGGAGATATTTTGAAGAATAAACAGTTGTCAACACATATTAAGGTTCTTCAAGGAAAAAAGGATGGACCAATATAGAAATTCTGGATAATACGATCAATCTTGTTACTGTTAATTAAAACTAAAACTAGTAAATAAAAAATAAAATAATTAAAAAATTAAAAACTTTTTTCTTATTTCAATTAGTTGCCAAAGCAACATTTGTTTATGTTTATTTTAAGTTGAAGTACTATAATTACTAAAACTGAAATAAAAATAAATTAAAGCTAAATATTAAAAAAAAAAAATGCACAAAATTACTACAACTAAAAAATAAAATGAAAACTGAAAAGAAAAAAAACTTACATCAAATTATTAATAATCACTATAATAGCATATAAATTATAGTAAAATAACACTAATAAGCCAATAATAAAAACGGTTAAATCTCAGAGTTATATACCAGCTTTAACTCAACAATCATAAAGCACACGTCAAGAGAGGGTTAAATATTCTTTCACTCTCCTTTTAAGTTAGAGCTATATGATGACAAAATGGCAGATATCTTGAGTCTTGAATACTGGCCAATAAATATCTAACATTGGCAGGTGATTTAAAAATATTAACGATAATGTCTGAGTCCGGTAACTCAAACTGTAGAGCACTGCGCAACAACGTCATGGGTCATGGGTTTGATCCCCAGTGTAAGTCACTTAAAAGCATCTGCAAAATGCGTACATGTAAATATAAACCAATATAGTACCAGTACAGTATGTTGTGCATCCCTTTTCATAAACAATCATTTTGTGTTGCATGTGGAAATAACAGGTTTGGAATGATATATGGATTTAAAAAAGATAACAACCAAAAACTCTTAGCTCTCCACAAACTGTAGCCTAAAAAGAAAGAAAATGTAGAAAGAAATAAAGAAAGAGAAATGGCAACACTGAATGGCACCCAGCGTCTTTACCTGTCGCTGTTCTGTAGTGGAGCTCCATCTTTGCTCCAGGAGAGGTCTGGAGGTGGTAATCCCTGAGCGGGACACACCAACGTGAGGCTGTGGGTAGCATTGGTTAGGTAAGCGTTCCTGCCCACATGGATCCTGAGATCCCTCTGGAAGTCCATTGCAGATCCGTGATGCCTTTGACGAACGATTACCGCTCGACTGCCTCTTTTCGACCCCATTTCCCCAGTAAGTTCTGAAGTGTTTGGCGTCTTATCTAAATGATTGTCCATCGTAGTGCCTTCCTCAGTAGGCGCCCCTTGCCCTGCGACAGCCAAATCCTCTATTAGTTTGTCAATCAGGTGCGACGCCATTTCATCCGATACATCCCCGCTCTCTGCCAGCAGACTGATGTTCTTCACAAGCTCCTCGAACTGTGCAGGTTCAAGGACAAAGGCTCCTGTGTGGCTCCTGGCCCCTGAAGCCAAAGCATAGTTCCCCAAAGCAAGAGTATCCCAGAGCTCCTTAGGCTGGCCGTGATCGTCTCGGTAGAACTCATTTTTTTGCACCCAGCTTGGGCGAGATTTTGGAGCCTTCTTTCCCGGTGGAAACCCCTCATGGCACTTCGAACCAGCGTAACCTCCTTCTTTGTTGAGGTACGGATGAAAGTTCCTACTCCCCAAATCCTTTCCTTCAGGCTGTTCCAGGAGTCTGTTATTGTATCCGATCAGCTTCAGGGTGAAGGTGTCTGAATCTTGATTGGCCCAGCAACGATACAGTCCAATATCTCCAGCTTCCAGGTTGTAGATCCTCAAAGCCCCAGACTTGGTGATGCTCAGACGTTTGGAACTAGTCAGTTCACTCCCATCCTTCTCCCAGCGGATCTGAGCTTTAGGGAAATGCCGCACGGGACACTTGATAATGACGGCGGTCTTGGGAAGAAGGTAAGCTCGTCCTCCAATGGTAAAACTGAGCCGTTTTTCTTGTCGGGTCTGGATGTAGATGCGTTTCAGGCCAATGACTTGAGGGCAACGTTTTCTGGAGTGAACATGCTCTGTGGAAAGAGAAACGGAAGAAGTTTAGGCAGTTCAAACAAATGTTAGGGCTAATTACGTTAGTTTCGCGTGAGGTTATGAACGCTTTTGAAACCCCCGAATAATCTCTGCAGTTCAGACTGTTGATTTCAAGCCCAATGAAGTCAAATCACACGGGACAGAAGGACTTTGGAAAGTTTAGGTAAAAAAACACGAGGGCACAATGTGAATATACGTTCTCCGCTTGCAGGCGGATTTCTCAAGAGAATGAAAACGTGCTCTTGGACCGTCCCTTACCAAGGGACCTTATCAAGATATACAAACCGATGAACCAAATTCAATTTGAACCTAAAGCTAAAAAAAAGAAACCTAATCAAAATCGATTTTTCTGAACCATAGCATTAATCAGAAAGCATTTCAAAGAAGTTTCATATGATCATAATATACAGCATGTTCACTTAGAGTTATTATATATGACCATGGAGAGTTCATTGGTTCATGGGTATCATGAGAACAATGATAACATGCTAAGTGATACATTCTGATCCCTGCTATTTATTTGAGAAATTTGAGATGGAACTCAAGTAGGATTGTGTTGTTACTACAGCTCAAAACATCAGGGGGTCCCAAAATCTTTTTATGAAATTTCCCTTGTGTTGGTATCCGAATGTATGGAGACCATAGTGAGAGCAAGATCAAACAGAGGTCAGCTCTAAGTTAAATTACAGGCACAATTTACACTAAATTTACAAGACTACATTGAGGCGTAATGGGGTTACACACTGGGTAAACTGCAGGTGAAGGATGGTTAAAGTATAGAGTATCTTACTGCTGCAGGGGCTCATACGGCAGCTCCTGATCAGAGGAGGAAGAGGGAGGTCACTGCAGGATGACCTGTCCAGAGTGACCAGCTGACCGGAGGCCGTCTGTCTCCTACAGACAGGTTCCCTCCGCTGGACACCTTTACCACATGTCACAGAGCACTGCAAACACACATGGACAAACATATATATTTAAAAAATAATAGTCCACAGAAGAATAGAAAATTAATCCTGGTGTAAAATTATAACAGTAACTCTATATTAGCATCCACACCAATGCACAATAACTTTCTGTTTATTATAAGCACACATAGTTATGTTGTCTGTTATGTTATGTGTAAAAAAAATACTATTGTGTGCTAAGTATACTACAAATATATTTGGGTCAATGGGCCTTAATAATAATAATAATAAACAAAGATATGACATCCAAAGTATGTAAGGTAGTACAACTAGATCTTTTGTATTGAATCCAAAAGGTTTTAATTATATTTTGCTACATATAAAGGTATTTTAAAGATTCTGAAGCATCAAAAGGTCATTCAGTTTAACCGTTCAAAGGCCAATACAATTTCATTTGTGATTAAAATATCTTAAAATGTAATAAATGTTTATATTTTTTATTCTAGCATGATTTTACAACATCATATATCAACATAGTGCAAAATGGTATTAAAATTGTGTGTAGAAGTCGTTGCTTTGTTATGAGAAAGAATGTCCGGAAAAATGAATTTCATTGATGTCATTCGGAGTAACCAATATAATAGGACCAATTTGGATTAAGTCATGCGGTCAATATCATGTGACAGGATGTGACATCATTCAGACACCTGCAAAGGACCACATGGTCATAAAGCAAAGTAACTAACTCTCTCTTAACTATTTGATAAATTCATGTTTTCACTCGCTCATACGCATGTCCCGAAACATCAGGTCATTCGGTACAACCGCTATAAAACATGGAAAATGTTGTAATATTTTAAAAACTTGTACTAAATATAAAATGTTTGATTGTCCTTTTGATAGCTAGCTAGATATCAGCCTGTTAGCATTGTTTGTCAATTGGTATAACCAAAAGTGTTATTCGGTTAAGCCAAAATTTTGGTTAAACCGAATGACTTTTGGGTGACAAATTTTGTCCATCTTGTGGAAAATGACAAAAGCAGTGTTAATTGATTATAAAAACCACAATCTCATTGCTAACACTTAATAAAACTTCAAAACTAATTGTGTCTCCATTATGTTTTTTTTTACACTTTTAAAAACCATATTTGTCAATGACTCATTTACATACTTATGTGTTTAATAAAAATGCCCTGCAATTGCACTTTTGGTATATTAAACAGGCATACTTACAGTCTGCTTAATTGGAACAACTAATTTTCTACTTAATGCACTTAATTGTGCAGAAGTAGTGCTGAGGTCCAACTAAACATATACTGAAGTTTATTTGATTGTGCTAAAGTGGAACTATTGCAAGTATACTTTAGCTACACTTTAAATATCTTGCATTTAAAGACTGATATTATACAGAGATCAAACAATCCTTATTAATAGTGATAATAAAACACTTTTTGGGCATAAAATTAAGAAATGTGCATTGTGCAATAAAGAAATACTTAAAAGTTTAATTGTAATTTTATATCAGTAAGTCTTAAGTGTCATGTCAATAAATATGTTAAAGGATTTGAAGTATACTTAGTATGAAATAAATGTATTCTAAATAGATTTTGGTATAGTTTTGTTGTTGTTGTTGTTTTGTTTTTGTTTTTTTACTATGTGTGAAAGGGCCTTATCATCTTCAGAATTGTCATTTTTGAATAACTAATTTTTTTTTTACCAACTTCTGCATTTCACGGGTTGGAACAGCATTTACTCTTCTACTGCTTTTAAATTAATCTAAATATAAAGTGTGCGTTTGGTAAGATTTTTAAAAAGTTTTTGAAAGAAGTCTTATGCTCACCAAATATTTGATTAAAATACAGTAAAAAAACAGTTTTTTATTTTATTATATTTATGAATGTAATTTATTCTTGTGATGGCAAAGCATCACTACTCCATTCTCCAGTGTCACATGATCCTTCAGAAATCATTATAATATGCTGATTTTCTGCTCAAGAAACATTTCTGATCATTATCAGTGTTGAAAACAGTTGTGCTGCTTCATATTTTTGTTGAAACCCTGATACTTTTTTTTCAGGATTCTTTGATCAATAGAAAGTTCAGAAGAACAGCATTTATTTGAAATTGAAATCTTTTGTCACAATATAAACGTCAGTTTTTGTCAATTTAATGCATGCTCGCTAAATAGAAGTTTTTTTTTTTTGTTTGTTTGTTTTTTACAGAATCTTGGGCAGCGCGCCAACATATAGCGCTCTTGCGCTTCAGGCGACCCGAGTTCGAGTCCTGGCTCGCAGACTTTTCCCGATCGCATCCACCTTTCTCTCTCCCACCTCGCTTCCTGTTCACTCTGTACTATCCTATCATAATAAAGGCAAAAATCGCCAAAAAAAGGAAAGAATCTTGGTTAAAAACACACCTTGGACCACTCTCCACCTTCCAGACGAGGCAGCAGACAGTCAGGGTTGGTGCAGGTCCTGTGGACGTCGGGTTTGGTTCCAGCGCACTCCTCGTCTCTCAACCTGCGGTAGCTTCCGGTAGCTAGTCTCTGTCTACAGTAAACCTTACGCCACTGTGTACCTCTGCCGCACGAATGAGAGCACTGACCCGGAGAAGAAACAAACACCAACAGAAACACAAACAAATCAACATCAGTCCTTCCCACATATACAATCACAGAGAGCACAGCATGTGAGCAAATACAATCACACAACCAAGGGCGTAGAATTTGGTAGGGATGCTAGGGACATGTCCTTACCAATATCCAGTGACTACTGAATTGTCCCTAGCAGTAATTTTGATAAAACAACAAAAATATATTTATATGCAACCACAGATGGGCGCATCTGAAATGGGTCATACCACTGACATTACCTGAGGAGTCAGAGTAAATACTGCATGCGCTCTTTCAAGGACATGCATCTAATGCATGAATGGAAATAAAAGGTAAGTGTTTATCATTTGAGCTGTTGTTGAAGTTTGCTAGCAATGCTAGCAATGTGTTTTCCTAAAAATGACTATTAAAACTTGAAAAAATCCCATTGACTTTCATTGACACAAGACTTTTAAACTACGGAAGCCCATTAGACTCAATTAAACTGCCATTCTATTTCTAATCCATTGAAACTCATCTATCTAGCTATCTATCATCTGACCATATCTATCTATCTATCTATCTATCTGACCATATCTATCTATCTATCTATCTATCTGACCATATCTATCTATCTATCATCTGACCATATCTATCTATCTATCTATCATCTGACCATATCTATCTATCTATCTATCTATCTATCTATCATCTGACCATATCTATCTATCTATCTATCTATCATCTGACCATATCTATTTATCTATCTATCTGACCATATCTATCTATCTATCTATCTATCTATCTATCTATCTATCATCTGACCATATCTATCTATCTATCTATCTATCTATCATCTGACCATATCTATCTATCTATCTATCTATCTATCTATCTATCTATCTATCATCTGACCATATCTATTTATCTATCTATCTGACCATATCTATCTATCTATCTATCTATCATCTGATCATATCTATCTATATATCTATCATCTGATCATATCTATCTATCTATCTATCTATCTATCTATCATCTGACCATATCTATCTATCTATCTATCTATATAAATCATACAAGCAACATGTTAACTCATGTTAGCAACATGCTAAATCATGCTAACAATGTACTAAATCATGCTAGCAACGTGTTAAATCATGCTAACAACTTGCTAAATCATGCTAGCAACATGCTAGGAACGTGCTAAATCATGCTAGCAACATGCTAGCAATGTGTTAAATCATGTTAGCAACATGCTAAATCATGCTAGCAATGTGTTAAATCATGCTAGCACCATGCTAAATCATGTTAACAACATGTTAAATCATGCTAGCAACATGCTAAATCATGCTAGCAATGTGTTAAGAACATCATAAATCATGCTGGCAACATGCTAAATCATTAGACCCATTAGACTCAATTAAACTGCCATTCTATTTCTAATCCATTGAAACTCATCTATCTAGCTATCTATCATCTGACCATATCTATCTATCTAATCTATCTATGTATCTATCTATCTATCTGACCATATCAACTATCTATCTATCTATCTATCTATCTATCTATCTATCTATCATCTGACCATATCTATCTATCTATCTGACCATATCTATCTATCTATCTATCTATCTATCTATCTATCTATCTATCATCTGACCATATCTATCTATCTATCTGACCATATCTATTTATCTATCTATCTGACCATATCTATCTATCTATCTATCTGACCATATCTATCTATCTATCTATCTATCTATCTATCTATCTATCTATCTATCTATCATCTGACCATATCTATCTATCTATCTATCTATCTGACCATATCTATTTATCTATCTATCTGACCATATCTATCTATCTATCTATCTATCTGACCATATCTATCTATCATCTAATCATATCTATCTATCTATCTATCTATCTATCTATCTATCTATCTATCTATCATCTGACCATATCTATCTATCTATCTATCATCTGACCATATCTATCTATCTATATAAATCATACAAGCAACATGTTAACTCATGTTAGCAACATGCTAAATCATGCTAACAATGTACTAAATCACGCTAGCAATGTGCTAAATCATGCTAACAACTTGCTAAATCATGCTAGCAACATGCTAGGAACGTGCTAAATCATGCTAGCAACATGCTAGCAATGTGTTAAATCATGTTAGCAACATGCTAAATCATGCTAGCAATGTGTTAAATCATGCTAGCACCATGCTAAATCATGCTAGCAATGTGTTAGGAACATCATAAATCATGCTGGCAACATGCTAAATCATGCTAGCAATGTGTTAAATCATGTTACCAACATGCTAAATCATGTTAGCAAAATGCTAGCAATGTGCTAAATCATGTTAGCAACATGCTAAATCATGCTAGCAATTTGTTAAATCATGCTAACAAGCTAAATCATGTTAGCAACATGCTAAATCATGCTAGCAATGTGTTAAATCATGCTAGCAAAATACTTAATCATGTTAACAACATGTTAGCAATGATCTAAATCATGTTAGCACTGTTAAATCATGCTAGCAACATGTTAACTCTATCTATCTATCTGTCTATCTATCTTCCTTTTAAAACTCCTTCAAACTTTCTGGTCTGCCTTTTTCAAGCCAACTTAAAGTTTGTCTCGACAAACTTTTTTATCTAGTTGGATTTGGTTTCATAATCAACATTATGTTATGAGTTATGAGTGAGTTCCTACCTATATCTATAAATAAAGGCTTTAGATGAAAAGAAAATGCAATTAAAAATCTATTATAAATACAAAATAAATTGTCTCCACCAAGTCAAAATCAAACCTAGCACTTGATGTGCAGATGTGTTTACAGTAGAAAAGCCAAATAAAGTTGCAAAGTCAGCAATAAAAATGATTTCACATCATGTTCCATAACCAAATATTCTCAAAAACACATGCTCAATGAGAATAACATGTCCTTCAAAGTGTTTATGTGACTCTCTGGCACCTTCTGATATTTTAATCAAATAAGCAAATTCAGACAAAGTCTCTCCTTTAAATGTCATTGCTGTCTAGGAGAAAATATTGAGATATTACAGAGATTTCTTAGACTACATTCACACTGTCAGTCCAAATCTGATTATTTGTGTATCTGATTGGAAACCGATCTAAATGACTGGCTGTCCACACTGTGTACCAAAACTGCTCAGATTTGTGTGTCCTGTGGCACTCTTGTTTTCCAGATTATCTGCGGAGGGGTTTGAAAATGTTGTCTGACAATATGACAATAATGTGTAGCCGCAAAACTGACTACTATGTCTAAAGAAGCAGTGGGAGAAATGCAGAGCTGTCAGACTGAAATGGATTTCCAGAAACTAGATTTGAATAGGATTTTAAGCTACATATGAATGTAGCTTGAAATGGATTTGTAAATATCGGATTATGTGTGAGTGCTTGCCATTCACACTTGCTACAAATAATCAGATTCCAAGCAGATATGCAGAAAAATCGGTCTTTAGTAATTTTTATCTAAATTCACTGGGGTCACTAACCTGTTGCCACTTCTCCGCCTCCCAGGACGGTGGACACGCCACCTGGTTGCAGGCTTGCAGTTCTGGAGGTCTTGTCTCCACACACTCTTTGCTGGACACCAGTTCAGTGCGATTTCCTGCCACAGACCTCACGCAGGACACGCCGCGCGTCTGTAGCCCCACACCACATGACACCGAACACTGGTTCCACACGCTCACCTCCCATCTGAAGAAAACACACAGCTTACACATTATGTGCATTCACAAACCATGTTTGATGAAAGATTATACATTTTCAGATAAACATGCACAGATGAATCATGCACAATAAGACCAAGAACATGCATTACAAAAGTAAACAGGGTGCATTTTCATTCCATCCTTCATTCAATACAGAAAGCCAAAAATATTCCCTACCGCAATAAGCTAAACGTTTATGATTTAGCAGAATATTATTGTATGGATTTTGTACGGTAATGCAAAACATGAAGTTACACTTCCATTGTTTTTGAACTTGGCATTTGCATTCCATGACGATCAAGATCGGACAGATCCATATGAAGCCGATCATATGGCTTAAACTCTAGGCATTTCAAATTTAAACAATACAGCCTATATAATCTGAGATAACAATCAAGCTTTTGTCCATAAACGTATGAACTATTGTAATATTCTGAGCCGAGGTACATAAAAAGCCACATGAAAGACATATCAGCTCCAGTAAAGTCATTTATTCCATAATGCACTGCTCTAAAAAGCCAGCTGTCCTGCTTTTGTTGGCAAATGGTCAGTTAACAGGAAATCACATTATTTTCATCACATGTCCTTATTTTCAGAGCAGTCTGACAACCTACTAAGATTAAATCTGAATTTGGTCTTTGAACATAATCTAGGCCAGCGGGTTCAATTTTAGCTCCTTGTTAAGGAGCTGGATGAATCATAAGGTTTTTTATTCCACACTTGCTTTTGCACGCAACATCTTTCCTTGACAAACACATTTGGAGTTGAAAGAATTAATTAGTGGCGTTTGCGTTTTATTATTGTGCATACTTACAGTTAAAGAGGGTTGTGCTATTACTTCTTTTTAAATGATCAGACTTACGTCTGGCAGTTTTGTGAACAGATTTTCGCCAGACAGACAATAAAAAGGTTTAAAAAAAAAAAAAAAAAGCCATAGGCTTAACTGAAGTAAAGGCCTGCGCCACATCTAGAGATCAGAATATCACAGAGATTTGTGGACAGACACTTTTAGCACCTTACCAATCAATAACAGAACTAAAATAACATCTTTAATTACAGTCTGTTCCTCACACAAAGCTATCGTATGACATTAGAAAACTTGGAATATCATGCATGAGTCATATGGACTACTTTTTAATGTGTTTTTTAGGCCTTGACAGCTGTTGTCATCAGTGTTGGGGGTGACGCAATGAAGTTACGTAATCAGATTACTTTTTTCAAGTAACTAGTAATGTAACACATTGCTTCTAAATTTAAAACAAAATATCTGAGTTACTTTATTGACTGACAGCTCAAAAAATCACGTGTACTGTAAGTGCAGAGGCATGTGTGTGAACATGATGGTTATTGTAGTTCTAGACTAAATGTGAACATGCATTTACTCATCTCATTTTCACAAAAACAGATTCAGTATTCCTCAAAATGATTAAAAACAGTGAAATTCAAACTTTGAATATTATGCAAACCTGTAGTAATTAAATGTTAAATAACACAAAAATACTTTATGTATTTAATCTCACTTTATTAAACAATGTCTTTGCTGCTGACCTTTGAAGAGCCAATTCAACCATACGAATAATCAAAAAAGACTTCAGATAAGCATAACATTTGTGTTTCTTTTTTTTATTTATTGCTGAAGTAAGAGTGTTTTATTTGAGCTGCACCCTCTACTGTACAAAAATAGAATTTTTGTGTTGTTAAAAAAAGAAACATGCAAGCCCAGCCCAGGTGAGAAAAAGTAACGCAAAAGTTACACATTACTTTCCGTAAAAAGTAACCAAGTAATGCAATTAGTTACTTTTTTAGGGAGAAACTCAATACTTATAAAAGTAACTTTCCCCAACACTGGTTGTCACTATGAATCGTCCTTGTATACAAAAATAAATAAATAAATAAATAAATAAATAATGTTTCCATAGACAAAATATAACAGCATACAGGTTTGCAACTGAGAGCAAATAATGACAGTAATGAATAATGTTCATTTTTTGGTAAACTATTAATTTAAATGGAGGTAGTGACTCAACAAAGTAGATGAAGGAACAATTTTTTTTTCCTTCTCATTATAATAATAATTATTCATAAAGCACTGTTTATTTGTTCATCATTTAGTTCACAGCCATGTGTAAAATACACTACCATTCAAAAGTTTGGGGTTATTTATTTATTTATTTATTTTAAAGTTAGTATTCTTACTCAGCAAGGATCCATTAAATTGATCAAAAAAAAAAAAAAAACATACATTGTTACACAAATAAATAAATGCAGTTCTTTTGAATGTATGGTTTCCACAAAAGTATTAATCAGCTTTTCAACATTGATAATAATAATAATAATATAATAAATGTTTCTTGAGCAGCAAATCATCATATTAGAATGATTTCTGAAGGATCATGTGACTGAAGACTAGAGTAATGATGCTGAAAATTCAGTTTTTGATTTTACTATATATTCAAACAGAAAATAGTTATTTTAAATGTAATAATATTTCACAATATTACCGCCTTAGTGAGCAGAAGAGACTTCTTTCAAAAGCATTTAAATAATCTTACAGTCTCCAACTATTGAATTTCATGCTTTGAACCCATAATTGAATTTTTGCATGGGTAAAAATCCTAGCAAAAAAGTACCATAGTACTTTCATATGGGGAGAAATTAGCTTATCGTTACTCTGAAATAGTGCAATTTGCAACAAATACATTTTTCCATAGTGATTTCTTTTAGACCGTACCTCGGAGGACATGGCTGAGGGTTACAGATGCGAAGCAAGGAAGGCACAACTTTGGAGCCGTTGCAGAGTGTGTCATCAACAATTTCCTGTTTCAAGGTGCTCACACACCTGACAACAGCCATCTGTTTGCCTGCAACACAACACAGTGAGGAACAAGGGTTTTGGCAGGGGAGTATTTAAGAGCTATATTTTTTTTGTAGCTCAGGCTGATCACTATCTGCTCTCTTAGCAATTTTAGATTTCATGCTGATTTCATTTCATCTGGAAAGCTGGACATGTAATAATCTAAATCAGTTCTTTAGCTGTAAGAAATTGTTATGTGCATTAAAGCTATTTGGGCAGTAAACACATTAGAGAGCTACTTTTCTCTAATGGGATTCATGGAGACTCACCAACAGCACATGATTCAGAGCAGGGAGTGAAGCCCATGTATTCCCAAGCATAATCATGCTGATCGGGGATCTGCTGGGGCCTCAGGGGCCGCCACGATGAGTCTGGAGATGCTAAACAGGGGCCTGAATCACAGGTCCTTTGTAAGGGAGGCTTGTCCTGGTCACACTCTTCATCAGGAAGTTCGACTTCAGCTTGAGTGAAAGACAGCAGCACTTTACATTTCACCTGACGCCTTTGAACTCCCAGACCACAAGACACACTGCAGGCCGACCACGGACCCGGGATGAACCTGCACACACACACACACACACACTGAGATTCTGAGCATGATTTAAAGATATGCACATTCACAACCAGTTTACCAGTTGTTGTTGTGCTATTGCGTTGTCCTCACGGAAAACTTGATTGGTGAAGTCCTTTTTCAATAAATCAGTCAAAACAATTTGGTGAATCAGGCTGAATCAAATCAAACCCTTTTATGGCAAGTCAGTGAAAGACTGAAATCTCCAAAACGTTTGCTCAATGTTACGTTTAAATGCAGTAACATGTTTCTGACAACAGTATAATAAATTATATAGTGCTACTTTATCTTAAATTATGGCAAAAAAAAAAAAAAAAAAAAAAAAAAAATATATATATATATATATATATATATATATATATATATATATATATATTAAAATTGGACCTATTATGCCCCTTTTTACAAGATGTAATACAAGTCTCTGGTGTCTCCAGAATGTGTCTGTGAAGTTTCAGCTCAAAATACCCCACAGATCACAGCTTGTCAAATTTGCCCCTATTTGGGTGTGAGCAAAAACACACCATTAAATGCAAATGAGCTGCTGCTCCCAGCCCCCTTTCCAGAAGAGGGCGGAGCTTTAACAGCTCGTGCTTTGCATACTCAACAACAACAAAGCTGGAGAATCTCACGCAGCCAAAATGAGGATTGTCAGTAACGGTGTTCAGCCTTACATTGTTCAAACCGGAGTCGACACTGATGGAGAGACTCAGGAAGAAGTTACAACTTTTAGAATGAAACTGGACGTTTCTGAATGGTTAGTGGATAAATTTATGTAGTTGCTGTGGAATTGATTCAACTCATCGACCAGTATATGCCTAATCTTTTGTGCGAATACAGTGTTGAATTGACCCTCATTTGTGAAGCAGTCCGGCGTCATTTCCTTCCGGCTCATTTAGGGCGGGGTCTATGCTAATAGGGCAGATCGTCACCAGCCATGGGCTTACGTAAGAGTAGGGGGAAATCTGAAACTGTTTGGAGAGACTGTTTATGATTTATGGGGATTATAAAAAAGGAGTGGGTGGATTTTTACCATTATAGGCTGGTTGTTTACACACACTGTGTTCAAACACCTTATAAAAGTGAATTTTGCATAATAGGTCTCCTTTAAGATAGCTATGTTTCACTAATTCACATCAAACTTGAAACACTCTAATCCTTTCTAACAATAAACCCAAGTACTATAATAGCTATAATAACACTGAAAACAAAAGTGATTTCAAAATAATAGCAATTTATATTAATAAATATAGCATTAATATGAACCAAAAGAACCAAAAGTAAACCACACTTAAAATAAATGTGATCATAAAAAATAGATGTGGCAGAGTCTCCTAATGAACCACAGAATGATTTTTCCATATTTCTGGCAAGTGGAGAATGACCCTTTTGGAAAATATTGTTTGAAATTCATAGCTCGCGTGATCTGTGTGTAATTGGATTCAGGAATACAAGTACAACATGTTTTTTACCACCAATGCATTAAACCGAGGACTGAGATGAACATGCTGCGCAGACTCATACCTTTGTGTACACTTCTTCCTGCTGTCATTAAATGCAGCTAAAAGACAAATGAAACACTGGTGCAGCACATATCTGTAAAAGTATTTAAGTATTGTGGAAATGCGTTCGCCCGGAGTGGGTGTCAATGCACACCTCACGCCGCCCACTGTCTAAACACTTTCCAGGCTTAAGGAATTAAAGTTTATGAGATCTGTAATTCCACATAAGCCCCAAACATGTCATGTTTGGACTAATGTAGGGGTGTCATTCAGGGAATTTTATGATGTCAGAACACCTCATGTGATTGAGAAAACAGGCTTGTGTTTTTTCAGGGTGATGAGAGTTAGTGAGTGCAAATGCACAAGTGTATACAGCACATTTGGTACATTTTTGGTAGTGCTTTTAAAAAATGTCTGCTATAACGTCCCTTGCGGCAATGCTCAAAATGCAACACGTACTCATGTTGCTTTATGAATAGTGGTTTGACACACTTTGAATGAAACGGCATATTAAATCAAACTTACGTAGGTAGTAAAAAAATGTCACTGTTATTAAATACACCTATGTTTAGAAATTAGAATGAGTCACAGTGAATCATTCAATAGGGCTGAAACGATTATCGACAACGTCGACAATAAAAAATTGTTGACAAATATTTTTATTGTCGAATAGTCTTTTGCTCTCATATGACCTATTTGAAGAGCCTCCAATAACACGGTTTGACCAGTGGGGGCGCTGTGGCGCAATACTGTAATGCAGCCCTCCTGGATCCAATTCAATAGAAGAATAGAAGACACGGCACTTTGGAGTGCATAGTGCAAACGAAGTCGAACCCATAAAATGTGGGAGTTTAACATAGCATAAAACATAAACATAACGTTTAGCATAACTACAAAAAATGCTGTCATGCAGGGCCACCAACTCTCACGCCACGTCCATTTTCTCACACAGTGAAAGATATCATAGCAGAGCATAGAGGACACAGACAACACGCCGACAGATGAGACAGATCAGGTTACTTTTCATATAAAACAGTCTCGCCTTTTAAATTCTGTCAATTTTACTACAGGATTCAAACAATACATGTGGTTTTGGCGCTCTTTAATGTGGCGTGACAGATTGCTGTAACACCTCAGGTCAAGCGACACGTGAACCTATTATCTCTTCCTCTTTTCTGCTATGACAGCACAAAATAAACATGAATGAACTTCAAAAAGTATGTTGAACGATATACAGTACAACTCACTGAAATGAATCCATCTCTAATGTAGTCACTTAATCAGAGTTTTAACCGCAGAAAGACGTCAGTAAAACAGCTTGCAAACTAATATGTCACAAAATGTTACATTTACCTCAGGAAAGCCATTCAATGACCATAAACTCGATATTTAGTAAAAAGAAGAAAAAAAGAAATCTAGAGAGGGGTATTTTTCAACATTCATATTTTTACTCATATTATTATTACAGTTCCCAGACTAAATAAAAACACAGTACCGGTCATTGTAACAGTTGGACTATTGATGACTTCTGAGGAGAAAAGAAAACCTGAAGTAGATTGGTCTGTTCAGTTGGCTCGAAATTAATTAAAAATACACTTTCAAAAGCTGAAGTGATTTTTATTTATTAAAGTATAACTCGAATATTTTAACTAATTGCTAAAGTGGAATAATCAAACAAAGCATACTGATTAATCAGTGAAATGATCGACGATTAGTCAATTAATCGTTCCAATAATCGGTCGATTAATCGATTATCAAAATAATCGTTTGTTGCAGCCCTATCATTCAAAATGTGAAAAGTTATACAAAAAGTTGAGATGACTGGAGGTAAGTTTTGTTTAAATCTCAACGCTTGGTAAATGAAACACAACAAGGGTAACAATTAACAAACTGATCATTTTAACAACCTTATCACAAGACAACAGGTTACGACGCAAAATCAACAACACCATTTTGATTATTCATGTCCCAGAAGCAAAGGGCACATGTTTAAGATTGAAATGTCTATTTTTACAAAGATGCTCAGCCTTACAATGTTGCTCCACCATGATAGTAGATGAACTAAAAGAGAAAAATGCTCGCTATAGCGCCCCTTGGCAACACTAAGAAATGCAACTTATGTTCTTTCTGACATTTTGGAACGCAATGAAATTGAGCTTTTGTAGTTACAAATGTTGCGTTCATGTGATTAGAGTATGTTTTGTGCCTGTTTCCCTAGAAAGAAGTATGTGATCATATGTGGGTGCGTCTATGAGAGCGTGTATATCAGTGAACAGCACTCAGGAGGGTTCTAATCTCAGGATTAGAGTTCAGGAAGACAACAGTCCTTCCTCAGTGGGTCTCCTCCACTTTTATCAAAGCACGGATAAGATGTGGCGTGAGACTCCTCAACTACATCCAACCCACAAAATCCACCCGCCCAAATCACAGAGGCAAGCGTCCAGCCGTGAATTCCACAGCAAAGTGGACTGGGGTCACTTTGAGATAGGGACGAGTACTGAACCCTGGTGCACGCCACCTTAGATCACCCTAAATTTAGTTACTCGAGTGACGGAGCAGAACGTAAAAGAAGTGCTGCTATCACTCAGTGATATACTCCGCTCAAGGGTGTAATTCAAGAAGGGTTTGCAGACAAACGGTAGATCTTAACCACCACCCCCCTCCCCCCAAATGCATGCATATGAACTGAAGCGGTTGTCAATGGCTCTTCTGTAAACTCTTAAACACTTTCACCCCTCATTCTTCTTGTTTTATGAGTCTCTGTGATAGATGCCTTTGGTAGACCGCAGAGAGCGGTGGCTGTGTAGATGCTGGCAGCCCACAGTTTGCGGCTTTCAGTAGGGGTAGCGGGGGTCCATCAAGCTCCCCTGCCAACTATTAACAGGGGTATCATTTCAGAGACGGGGAGGGGGGATAACTCCAATAATACCACAACAGGGGGCGGGAATGGCCCGTGGGGCCTTGTTGAAGTAATGAAAGGAAACTGGACACAGAGGTCAGAACGCAGACACCCTAACTCTGGTTTCAGTGGCCGTTTTATTCGGATGAAGAACCAGCTAATGAAGCCTGCTTCTTGTCCAGTTTTGGTTGAATGGAGCTGGATAAAATAAATTTTTACTGACGCTGTGTAAAAAGAACAATCCCAGCGTGAGGAATCACAGAAATCCTGAGTAACAGGTGAAAGGATTCAACGCTACAGGTCGAGAATACTTCAGAATAAAAAAAAATATACATGACTGTACTGAGATGCAATGCACAGAATGTGGCGAGACTGTCTTGGGATACCTGAGGATTCACGGTTCAGTGGATTATTGGTTATAAAAGAGAAAAGACTGATTTATATGTTTATTCAGACACTTGTAGCTAGGCCCAGACGGAATCTGCAGACTTTTTCCGCATTTTCTGTACTGATTCTCTGGAAAATTCTGCAGAATTATGCACAATGGGTTTAAACAAGGTAAAAGTTTACTAGTATGCTATATATAGTTTTCAATAACTGAAAGCAAAATCAACTTAACCAAAACAGCAAAACAAACATTTTTATGAATGATGAACATTCAAATTGTGTGGAATTTACAGAACTATTCCATGTGAGCTTGCTTTTAACTGACTGAATGCTGAGGATGAAGCCAGTACTGAATAAATTCACCCAAAGATATTATACAGGTTTAGTTTACAACAAATCAGAAAAGAGGTCATGTTTATCTACCTGACATCATGACATCTTAAGACCACATCGAGTCACATGAGATAAAAATACTCTGGGCTGGGCAATATAGCTAAATCTTTCAGCCTTTTGACGAGGTTCAAAATATATTTTGATATTTATGTACTTGATCTGAAATCAATGATTTTTTTAATCAACAAGCAGAATAATCTTTAGATGAATAAATAAACCAACTCCAACACTTTTTTTGCTTAAAGGGTTAGTTCACCCAAAAATGAAAATTCTGTCATTAATTACTCACCCTCATGTCGTTCCACACCTGTAAGACTTTCGTTCATCTTCAGAACGCAAATTAAGATATTTTTGATGAAATCCGATGGCTCAGTGAGGCCTCCATTGACAGAGACGATTAACACTTTCAATGCACAGAAAGCTACTAAAGACATATTTAAAATAGTCCATGTGACTACAGTGGTTCAATCTTAATGTTATGAAGCGACGAGAATACTTTTGTGCGCCAAAAAAACAAAATAACGACTTCTAACAATATCGAGTGATGGCCGATTTCAAAACACTGCTTCATGAAGCTTCACGAATCTTTTGTTTCGAATCAGTGGTTCGGAGCACGTATCAAACTGCCAAAGTCACGTGAACTATTGAAATTTCGAAACACTTATGACATAACGAAGCCTCGTTTCCTGGAATCACAAATCACTGATTCGAAACAAAAGATTCGAAGCAGTGTTTTGAAATCACCCATCACTAGATATTGTTTAAAAGTCGTTATTTTGGGTTTTTTTGGCGCACAAAAAGTATTCTCGTCGCTTCATAACATTACGGTTGAACCACTGTACTCACTTTAACTGTTTTAAATATGTCTTTAGTAGCTTTCTGGGCATCTTAAAGTATAATTATCTTGCTGTCAATGGAGGCCTCACTGAGCCATCAGATTTCATCAAAAATATCTTAATTTGTGTTCTGAAGATGAATGAAGGTCTTACAGGTGTAGAACGACATGAGGGTGAGTAATAAATGACAGAAATTTCATTTTTGGGTGAACTAACCCTTTAAAGACCTATAGAGGAACTTTAGGAAAGACCTTTAGGAAATACAGCACTGTTCAAAAGTTTGGGGTCAAGTTTTTTAAATTAATACCTTTATTCAGGAATGTATTTCACAATACTACTTTTTTTTTTTACTGTTTTTGATCAAATAAATGCAATCTTGGTGATCATTCTTACAAATACAGGTGTAAGTTGCCTATTTTTAAACAGAACAGTGAAATTAATAAATGAAATCAGTTTGTTTCACTCAAATAATAATGATAATAATAATAATAATAATAATAATGATAATGTTTCACTCAAATAATAAGTTCATTGTACTTTAGTAAGTTGTGTGAACTCAAAATTTTATTGTAGTAAGCTGAACTTAATAGGATTGAGTTGAGTTGCAGCAGATTTCTAATTCCCAGCATGCTCTGCATTAGACTCTATAAATAAATGTTGAAATTAAGTGTTATTCTGTGTGTTTTTTGCACAAGATTAACATAGGGAGACATAAGTTAGTGTTCAATGTTGTGTTATGTTGGGATTTACAGGGGGTTCAGTTATGTTAGTTTTGTAGGGTTACCACTGTGGTGAAGAGCAGAGCCTGTGGTTAGGTTGAGGATGAGTTGCAAAATTTTTAAGATCATACATACTGTATGTTGTTTGATTATATACATGCAAATATATAATGACAGTCTCTTTGATTGTTACAATAGTATGTGTTATTTGCTATCTAACATTTAACCAAGATCTGAATGTGATGTTTAGTCAGTTATGCTTTTTTTGTAAGTTGAATACGGAAGGTGGTCTGGCGGAAGCTAGATATTTTACTTTATAAGATGTTAAATATGGATATTTTTCATACACAAATTCATCACTTTGCTTCAGAAGGGCTTTATTAACCCTCCGGAGCTGTGTGGAGTACGTTTATGATGGATGGATGCACTTTCTTGAGCTTCATACTCATTGATCCCGTTTATAAAGCTCTGATGCATCAGGATATTTATTAATATAACTCAGATTGTGTTCATCAGAAAGAAGAAAGTCGTATAGAGCTTGGATGGCTTGAGGGTGAGTAAAGCTTGAGGTAATTTTCATTTTAAAGTGAACTAATCCTTTAATTGTTTTGAGGTAATAAGTTTCCTCAAATGTTTTGAGTATTCTGAACTTATTGAGTATTGTCAAACCAGTGCAAATACATTGTGAATCCCCCAAACCTAGAGAAAGGCAGCAATAGTGTTAGTGACCATTTGATGTACAGTATAACATCATAAAAATAACTCACGTTGGGTATTCCAAGGCTACTTTGGTTTCTTCCAGCTCTTGCGCCTGTTTTAACCAGGGCAGCTTGGCTTCAACAGGTTGGCTCTCTGGGAAAGCAACAAACAAAAACACACAAACACATAAATATTAATCAACATTTCTGTTTAAACTAGTAAGCATGTATCAAACAGAGCATTTAGACTTATACACAACCATAATCTGTTGACAAACATGGAAATTACCATGTCGGTCTTAGTAAAAACACAAAAGAAGGCCAGTGCCCGGTTGCATAAAGCATCTTAAGTTTTTCCCTTAAGTATGACGCTTAAGGCGTGATTTCCCCTTAACTAAGGAAATGACTTAAGGGTGTTGCATATAATCCCTTAAATGTTCTCTTAGGTGAGGGTTAAGTGTTTCACGACAGCAACCCAGGTTTTGCCGTTATAAAATTCTACTGTTGCCATGGACACGTTATTTGTTAGTACAGATCAAGGTACGTTTTCACAGAAAACAACATACAATGGATATAGAAAACAAAAAAGAAGACCAAATATGAAAGAGAAAGACCAGACGAGAAACTTAAATTGATAGATTTCTGCCGTCATTCACTCACCCTCATGCCGTTCCAAACCCATAATATTTTCATTCATCTTTGGATAACAAATAAAGATATTTTTAATATTCTCTCATCATTTATATCCATTCATTGAAAGACATCCATATGAATAAGGCTGTTTCGGAAGCTCGACCGTGCGCACAAGCGCAAGAACCAATGAGGTTTGTTCTTGCGCGTGATGCACACAAGTTTGCGCTTCCGTTGACCATATAAGATATGTGCTACATATGTAATTTTATCAATGTTCATGTGAATAAATGCCTAAATTACAATTTGTTTATCATATAAAGCGGTCGATCGTGTCTCGTTAGAAGATTCGGATTGAACCTGCTCGCTCCGTGTAACACTTAAGGTGAAGTTTTCCGAACCTTATGTTATACTTAGGGAAAGTTAAGTTAAGGGGCTTTATGCAACACTTATCGTTTTTACTTAAGTGAAAAATATATACTTAAGGGAAATTCTTAGGGTTTATGAGGTTTCACCTAAAGAAACCTTTAAGTAACACTTAAGCAACACGCTTAAGTTTAAGGCAAGCATAAGGGCGATCTTAAGGGAAAATTACACTTAAGGTGCTTTAAGCAAACCAGGCACAGCTTATTATAGTATGAATTTCCATACCGGTCTGAGCTGGTTTATGTTTTTTACCAGCAAAACATGCTGGTTAAGCTAGTTAAAAAGTCAGATGGGAACACTAGCACACCAGCATCCATTACACAACATAAGCTGCTCTTTTTCACAGGGAATGTGACACTAGCCAAACACTGAATGTAGGCTCAAATTTTAAGTTTTTGAGGTTCATAACTCTAAAAAGTGGTGCTTGGATACTAATCAGAGGTGATTAGTTGAGGGTGGTGTGGAATAAATATCAAAGATCTGGGATGGTGACCAAAAGGTTACAGGTTCAAACCCTGTAATTGGTGATACACAAACTATCACCCATTGTACTCTTGAGCAAGACACACAACCTCAGGTTACTCCGAGGAGGATTGTCCCTGTATTAAGTGTTCTGCAAACTGTTTTGTATGAAAGTGTCAGATAAAAGACGAAGAAAAGATAAAGTAAGCCAAGTCAGTGTAAGATCAGTGCCGAGGGACACTCAAATTTCACCAAAAACTCTTCCTGCTACGAACATCTGTAGGACCATCACTGGGTCATGTGTCTTACTGAAGGTTACAGAGCCAGTTTGAACCCGGCTGCTTCTCCTCCAGCCCCCAACCCAAACACAGCTAATAAAGCTCAACATAAATCTCCATGTGACAACCAAATATTTATGCAAGCAGCCATTTATTGATCTGGAACTGGATTATCACAGCTGTTGGTTACTGTGGGATAGCAGTAAAGAACATGCCGAGGGCTCAAGGTTTGGCTCTTCGGTCGGGGTTTCTGGGTTTCTCTGATGGCAGACATCCTCATAATTCTAGATGAAATAGCAGGCAATAGAGCCTCTGTCATTTCAGTTTTTACAAGCATGTCAGGCTCGACTTAAGCGTGGAATTGATTGATATGAAGAGAATTATTGGTGGAAAAAAGCGTGCAGATGTTTGTGATTAAGGTTTCTTGAATTTTGGCATTGTTGCGTAGCTGATATTACATTTAAAGGAGTATGCTACCGTTCAAAAGGTATGATTTTTTTGCAATGTTTTTTAAAGAAGTCTCTTGCGCACCAAGGCTACATTTATTTAATCAAAAATACAGTAAAACAGTAATAGTGTGAAATTTTATTACATTTTATAATAACAGTTTTCTTTTTCAATATATTTATATATATCCAGCAGTCTTCAGTGTCATATAATCCTTCAGAAATCATTTTAATATGCTGATTTGCACATGCATATTAATGAACAAAGTTCAAAAGAACAACATTTATTTCAAATAGAAATCTTTTGTAACATTATCAATGTCTTTACTGTCACTTTTGATCAATTTAATGTGTCCCTGCTGAATAGAAGCATTAATAAAAAATAAAAACGTACTGACCCCGATCATCAGTGAAACACAAAAAGGAGAATTCGGAATAATCTTCAAGCTGCTCTCTAGATTTGAAACGACATGATGGTGAACTAATTTTGGGTGAATTATTCCTTCAATGAAAATTTGGAGGATTTAAGCAAAGCTTGTAAATGTAAAACACGTGTGAGGAGGAAAGTGTTAGACGTCTAGATGACAAACACCTCCTGTTATGTGGCAAAATCGTGCCTGAACTCACATGTCTTCTGTCTCGAATAAGGGAGTTTGATTCATGAGCAGACGGGACTATGTTTGGCATGACTTGGAATGAAAAAAGTACATTTTATTCATGTACTCAGACAAATCACTTGAACTAATTACACAAGACTTCATGAAAAGCGTGTCTTGCCAAAAAGACGTAACATCTCGTTTAAGTGAGAAAAGACGTGGTCACACGGAGAGACAAAGATGAAAATATTATTGAAAAGAAGTAGCCTTTTCACAGAGTTCTCAGTTGTTTAGGAAAATAAAATAAAATAGAATAAAAAAATGATAGGTTTGTTTTGAATAATGAATTGTGAAAAGTGACAAATTATGAAGGTTTTTACCATGTCTACTGAATGCATTATGGATAGGAATGTGTTTGTATTATTTGTGTGAATGTTTAAAGGGTTAGATCACCCAAAAAATGAAAATAATGTCATTTATTAATCACCCTCATGTCGTTCTACACCCGTAAGACCTTCGTTCATCTTCGGAACACAAATTAAGATATTTTTGATGAAATCCGATGGCTCAGTGAGGCCTCCATTGAGAGCAAAGCCATTCAAACTCTCAAGATCCATAAAGGTACTAAAAACATATTTGAAACAGTTCATGTGAGTTCAGCGGTTCTATCTTAATATTATAAAGCGACAAGAATACTTTTTGTGCGCCAAAAAAACAAAATAAAGACTTTTCAACAATATCTACATGTGCCGATTTCAAAACACTGCTTCGGAGCTTTACGAATCGAATCAGTGGATCGGAACGCCAAAGTCACATGATTTCAGCAGTTTAGCCGTTTGATAGGACAGTGGACAGTGGTCAAACATGGATACTAAAAACCTTTTTGTATAGTTTCTAGGAATGCTTCAAATGATCGGCCACTTATCCGAAAATGTTGTCAATTACTTCCTTTGATTCTATACGCGGTCTCTCAGCTTGCCGATCACATAAACCGATCACATTTTTATGACGCAAAAGACGCGAGCTTGTTCACACCAGCTGTGAGAGCTACGGCAAAAATGAAAAGTCAGCAGCGGCTGGTGTGTATACAATAACACAGTGAAAATGTGTGTATGGTTCAAACTAATTTATTAGAAAAAAAAATCCAAGGAAACTCTACACTGCAAAAATGCTTTTCTTATTTAGTATTTTGTCTTGTTTAGTCTAAATATCTAAGAATTCTTAAATCAAGATATTTTTACTAGATAAGTAAAATGACATAAGATATTTTTTCTTGTTTTCTAGGAAAAAAAAATCAAAATGATGTGAGTTTTTGCTTAAAACAAGCTAAATTATCTGCCAATGGGGTAAGAAAATAATCTTGTTTCTGTTTGAAATCTTGTTTATTGTTACTGTCCCAAACAGAAACTAGATTATTTTCTTACCCCACTGGCAGATAATTTAGCTTGTTTTAAGCAAAATCTCACATCATTTTGATTTTTTTCCCCAGAAAACAAGAAAAAATATCTTATGTCATTTTACTTATCTAGTAAAAGCATCTTGATTTAAGATTTTTTAGATATTTAAATACAAAGTAAGAAAAACATTTTTTGCAGTGTATTGCTGCTGTTCCATAAGCACCACCTTCTGGTAGAGGGTGAATTTGCATGTTTTTTGTTTTGTTTTTTTTGGAGGGGGTCCTCAGGGTTTCTTATATGTATGGAGGGGGGGCTTCATGGAGAAAAGGTTGGGAACCACTGTGATAGGAGATCCGAATCACTGATTCGACACAAAAGATTCATAAAGTTCAGAAGCTTCATGAAGCAGTGTTTTGAAATCTGCCATCACTAGATATTGTTGAAAAGTCATTATTTTGTTTTTTTGGCAGGCAAAAAGTATTCTTGTTGCTTTATAATATTAAGATAGAACCGCTGAACTCACATGAACTGTTTCAAATATGTTTTTTAGTGCCTTTATGGATCTTGAGAGTTTGAATGCTCTCAATAGAGGCCTCACTGAGCCATCGGATTTCATCAATAATATCTTAATTTGTGTTCGAAAGATGAATGAAGGTCTTACGGGTGTAGAACGACATGAGGGTGAGTAATAAATGACATTATTTTCATGTAAAAACAGAAATGTAAAAACAAGAAATATAAAATTATGTATCAAAAGCGATTTCACATTTCATGCTTCTTTCCTACGTGAAAGACAAAGAAAGATACTGAAAGCAATAGAGATCTAACAGGAAAATAATGTGACAGACAGGGAGAAGTCTCAGTTATTAATTAACTCCACAGCAAGAAACAGCTCTAAAGCACACTGTGACTGACTCTCGATGAGCTCAGAGTGTCTGTCTGCACTTATGGAGAATTTCATATTCAGATCACACGTTATTTCATGAGCGTCTGTCTGTGGCACACTCCACTCTCCTCTCTGACAGCTGCAGGCATTGACTGCTCCCTAATGGAGACCACTTTGGCTGTGTTCCAAAGTCTGGTGAGCTTCCTCACTGCCAACTGCATCCTAAACTGAGACAGAACCTCATTATTGAGCATTTTGGAAGACTCTAGACAGACAGCAATTCTGTACCTCATTCAAATACAAATTATATTTATGATAAACGTTTCATCTTTTCAGTGCACATTCTTTGTGAAAGATACATGCAATGCTGAAAACTATTTTTTTTTTAGAGAGCAGCATAATTTTACCACTAGGTTTTAGAACAGACTTCAAATTTAAATGCTTCTCAGAAACAAATAAGTTCTAAAAGTATTTTAATCGTATCAGTGTTTTAATGTTAGTTTTCATTAGCAGATGAATGGCGCTCAACAGTGACTGCTCACTTTATCAGCGGCCTTGGCTCCAGATTTATTACCCATTTATTTTTTTCTGAAGGCAGAACATTCTTCAGGAAATAGTTCAAAGCCTTGAACGAAACTAACCAGCTACAATGAATCACAATATTACACTGTTTAAATCGGGGGAGTACTTGCGAGAGAAAGAAGGCAACATTGGATGTATACTTCAGAAAAATGCATTGTGACATGATCAGTGAAAAAGGCAGAAGAAATACTAATAATACTGAAAAGTATTAAAAATTGATCAATCCAATTGAAAATTCGCAACTGGATGCCTCAGCACTGTTCCACTGGGGTCAAAAAATGACTTAAAGGCACAATATGTAAGATTTTTGGATTAAAATATCCAAAAACCACTAGAACAGTGTTATGTATTTTGTTGACTTGTGTACTTACATTATCCCAAATGTTTCCAAGAGAAATAAGCAATTTTAACCAGGACACAGACCGTGTCCATGTGTCGCCTATCAATGACATCATACCCGCGTTACCCTTGATTTCCGGTGATTTTCTTGGTTTTATTTTTTAGATGCTTTAAAGGGGCTCTATGTAAGAATGGCAGCTAGTGGTTGAAATGGGTACTGCAGTTCAAATTCAAAATATTGTAAAATACTCCTCAGGATCGACGCTCTCTCGTGTTGCCAGTTTGAAGACATGCAACAGGAACGACATTGGAAGGCGAGGTGACTTACACACTGTAAGATAATTAGTTGATTTATTGATTTATGATGAGTTGATATCGCGTTTTAATATGCTCCCGTTCATAGAGATTTTAGATGGATGCTGAGGCTTTTTAGGTCGTGTAGAATCTGCGATCTCTGACCCAGTTTTTCACTGGCTTCCATGGCTGCAATTCGCTGCATGTGTTTTCTCGCCAACTGGCAACCCGAGGTGGCGAAATACTGTTGGGTAAATTGGCAACGTTCGGTCTTGCACAGACGGAAACAAAAACAGAAATTCCGTCAGATTTCAGATTTTTATGGTTTAGTACAGTCAAAAACTTACATAGATCCCCTTTAATATATAATGTGTTTTATTAGACAGGTGAGCAACTGTTTGGATACATTCATCGACAGAAAACTAATCATGATATATAGATCAACACAATAAGTCTTATTGTTTATATCTCGTTTTCTTGATTTACCACGAGTACCATGTTTTACCATGACTAATACTGATCTAGCTTACTGCAGTGTGCAACAAGTGTCTCATAGCAGCCGCCGAGCGAACACACAGCGTAGCATTATAACTGAACACACAAATGTATCTAATATGATAAACAGCGCTGCTTTACCACACATATACGCCTGACCGGAAGAAGTGGAAGAGGTCGTCTGTGGCATAATATAAGCTCCACTGCTCTTGAGATGTGTGTCGCGCTCGTCTCTCATTAGCAATCGCTCCAGCGCCCTCGTTCTGCTCCAACGGCTTTCAGCCACACCCTGCTTCATACTACAGTAATGTTAATAAATCTTTAATATATTAGCTCATCCATGAATATGATTTCTGCTCGAGTCCCGTCGGATTCTTTCCACCGGCTGTAGACGTGAAGACAACACCTGTCAAGCTACACCTGTGTTTTGAACAAGCGACCTCTAGTGGTGAAAACTACATATTGTGCCTTTAAAATGATTTCAAAATAAGATTTAATATAAGCTAAAATTGCTAAAAATCAAGAAGTTGTATATTGCCAGAGCAGTTTAGAACTGCTGTATTAGAGCATTATGTTGTTAGCTTAGCAACATGCTAACATCAAATGTAGTTGGAATGATTTAATCTTGCATGTGCTTCATGTGCATTTCCTGCCTATGTTTCAAATCCACATACTGTATAAGGTTCTATTTCTATTAGGATGCAGACTTAGAAAGCAGCTGCCTATAGGGGCTTTCGCATCGGAGGAACGGTTTCAACTATTGGCGGAAATACCCGTTTTTTGGAGTGTCGCACCACAGGAACTGGGAATGATTTTTGTTATAGGAATGTCTTTTGGGGCTCCTACTTCAGAGTAGGGTCTAACCCAGCACAATAGGAACTACAAGTGTATGTTTATTGGCCGAATGCATGCAAAACACCGCCACCCGCCATTTTTAAAAAGCTGAGTAAACACAGTTTATAACCTATTATATTATATATGTAGGTCGGATGGACCGACACCGAGCTCCATGCACTTCTCAACTTTTACGCTGAGGAGGAAATCTGACGCAACTTTGAAGGGACCAAGCGAAACGTGATTTTGTATTTCTGCTCATCTAGCGACATTGGGCATCAACCACATGTCAAAATAAAAGTTCTGCACAACAACCAGGGGCCTCATTTATAAAAGTGTATGTACGCACAAAAGCTAGATTCTACGTACGCACAAAAAAATTCAGATTTATAAATGCGTACGCCAGAACCTGTGCACAAATCCCTTTATAAATCCCAGTCAGTGGAAGATTGTGCGTACGTGCATCTCCACCCTGTCTCCTCCCCGAAATCACCATATATGGAGCTTATGACGCCTAGTTTTACTATGCATAACCTCATCTGCATATCTTTCCATGCATGTTCCCATCCACGTGACACCATGGTTAACACCGTCAAAGGTACAAGACATTGGAAAATATTAGATATGGACTATAAATGCCATTTGTGCAATACACTACATTGATAAAAATCATCCAATATCCTCTTTATGTTTTAGAATATATATATCAAAATATCCATAAAAACAAAATTGTATAAAATACTTCAGATAAAGGTTTTAGAATAGAGTTGATTCATTCATTTCCACTGGCCAAATAGTATTTTAATTGTTTTAAACAATTTGAATCAAATTTTTTCAAAGTTGAACATATCTTTTAGGATGTTTATAGGCTATTTTTAGTGGAAACAGATAGGCCTACTTATTTATTGTAGTGTAAATACAATTGTCTCGGTGCATCACTGACAAAGTATTTTAAAAAGGAAACGTGCAAATCTTACCGTTTTCCTCAAATTGTATCCTTCAAATACAGTGGTAATTGTTTGAAGATCCTTCACACGACATGAACACCTCCGTGCAGCTGCGGTTGTACAGTAAGCTATTATCATTGGACCTATTCAAACTGGACAACGGACCGTTGGACCACCGAATCCAGCAGTGTCTTCCATGATACAGAAGTTAAGTGTGCATCACTGATCATCGTTCTCGCTAAAATATTTTGTCATAACATCTGCAGTTTAGTTTAAAGAGGAATTATTGTGCTCCTAGCACTCCGCTCTGTCATTAAAACAGCGTGTCACAAAAAAAATGATTGAAAATAGCACATCTACTATCTAAATTTATATAATTTTTGTTTAACTTCTCCGTAATGACTGCGTAATGTAATTTCAGTGTTCATCGCCATTAGTGAAAGTGTAATATTAATGTAAATGTGTATATCAAAATGAAAACGTGAGTTTCCATGCGAGTTTAAATCATTCTTTTATTTATTTAAACTGTTATTGTAAACATGCACTGTATTTATGATTAGGACTCATAAAAGGATTTAAAGTGGTTTTCCTTCATCTGCCGTCAGTCCCTCAGCTCACCATCGGTGTTGCCAAACTGCTCTCCAAAATGCTCGTACGCATGGGTCAGCAAATTTTCCCGTCAAGTTTGTTTTTATAAATCACATCTTATGCGTAGAAACTGGCGTTCGCCTCTTTCGGGGCCTGTTTTGTGCAAACGCAACAGTTATAAATGAGGCCCCAGAGCTGCGGATGTAAGTGACGGTTTACGTTACTTCAGAGTTCCTACTGGCGGTATGAATGCAACCAGGAAAATGGCCCTAGGGGAAAATTTATTTCACAGGGAACCGGCCTGATGGCTAGTTCCTAAAACTGAGTTCCTATAAATACCCGGTGCAAAAGCCCCTTAAGTAGGCAATAGACAGCAGTACCTCACTTAATTGTGGATCTCTTTAAAAGATGTAATTTTTGTTGTTTCTACCTCGTGGTTTGTGGCAGGCGACGGGGACCAGGCAGTCCTCTTTGATATGGGGTTTGAGGTGGGGACTGCAGCCGCCAGCATGTTGCCCACTGTGATCCACACACAGCACAACCCTGTACCTCAGACCTGGGCCGCAGGTAACCGTGCACTGGATAGTACAAATACAAAAACACAAACACATACATGGGGCAGTCCAGACGTGCTGATATGTGATCATATTACATATAACAAGTATTGTAAAAGCACTATACAAATTAAATTAAAACTGAATCTGTCCATTTACACCAGGAGTGAAGTGAAAAGCACATACAAAATACAGGGGTTGGGCAATGAAATATATGCCAATATAGTGTTGGAGGTTTCAGGTCTATATATGCGTGGTCTAGTGGCCAATCTTCACTGATTTTACATTCCATCAGTAAGAGCAAAGTGTGAAAGTTGAATTAGCAGAGCAATAGCACAGCTGCACATAAAATATAGCAATCCACACAATGTAATTGAGTTCAAATGAAGAGAAATTGTTGGTGCACATATCACTGGATCATCTGTGACCAGGACGGTCTTTGTGGTGTATCGAGAACGATGGTATCCAGGGTAATTATGGCATACCAACACGCAGAATGAACCACATCCGAATGGAGTAAATGTTCTCCTGTTTCGTCTGGTGCTCCACAGAGTCAATATTAATGGTCAGGCTGCTACAGCCAAACCTTTGGTCACTCGTGCCAATGCCAAATGTCAGTTTCAGTGGTGCCATCAGTGCAAACATGTATTATTCTCTGATGAGTCCACCTTCACTGTCTTTCCCACATCTGGTGTGGAGAAAAACCAAAGAGGCTCAACACTTGGACTGTGAAGCACAGCGATGGTTCGGGCTGCAATATCATTGCGTTCCCTACTGTGCGTCACTATCAAGGACTACTGAACCATTCTGGAGGACCATGAGCACCTGATGGTTCAAACATTGTACCCTGAAGGTGGGGCCGTGTATCAGCATGATAATGCACCAATACACACAGCAAGACTTGTGACAGAATGGTTTGATGAACATGAAAGTGAAGTTGAACATCTCCCATAACCTCCAAAGTCACCAGATCTGAATTTTTCTGAGCAACTTTGGGGTATTTTGGAGGAACAGTCAGAAAACATCTTCCTCCACCAGCATCACGTAGTGACCTGAACACTGTTCTGGAAGAGGAACGGCTCAGAATCCCTCTGACCACTGTATGACTTGTATGTCATTCCCAAGACAAAGTGAAGCTGTATTGGCTGCAAAAGGAGGACCTACTCCAGACTAATAAATTAGTGTTGTCTAAAACCAGGTGTTTCAGTTTTATTGTCCAACCCCTGTATGTGACAATGAAAGATTGGGGTTGGTAAGATTTTTTAATGTCAAAATAAGTCTCTTCTGCTTACCAGCTGCATTTATTTAATGAAAATCACATTAAAAACAGTGATATTGTGAAATATTATTACAGTGTAACTACTGTTCCCTTTCAGTCGGTCACGTTCGACGTACGTCAGTAGTGACCGACGAATTGGGATATCGCTAGAGAGCCCTATCAGCTTCGAGTGAACTAAAACAGGCCAATGAAGTTGGCGTGCGATATTTGCATAATGCGCACCGCCCCCGCCAGGTGGTATAAATAGGGGAGCAGATGCAATCGCACTCTGTCTTTCGCTTCGGAGCCAACCAGTTGTTCCTGCTTCAGACTAGAGTGAAGAGAAACAAGCCTCTGTGAAGTTCAGCGTCTTGTGTTGGTGTTAAGGCACTTCAGCGAGGTTGCGAGCTTCGAGGAGCCTGAGCTTAAAGCTCTCAACTGCTGTTTTTACAGCAACTTTTTCCAGCGCTTGTGTTTGTTGCGATTGGGCCGGTTCCTCCGTTGTGTTCGGGGAGTGGCGTTACTGGATGTGGTCGTTCATTGGTCCCCGCTGACGGCCACAATCGCTGCATCACGTGCCTGGGTGTTCAGCACGCTGAAGCAGCTTTTGTGGATAGTTCATGTTCTCATTGTGGGAACATGACTATTGCAGTGTTGAGATCGAGACTCTCGTTCCTTGGTTCTCAGGGAGCGGGGGTCCCCTCTCCTATGCCCCGTGCCGCCGTTTTCTCTGGCTTCGGCCGAGGTGACGGTGTGTCGGCGTGTAGACAGGGTGATCTGAGGATTACGGTCAGGGCTTCCCCGCCGAGCGCTGCTCCGCGGGCCCCTGCCCCCTCTACTTCACTGCAACCGGTGGTGTTGCCGACTGAACGTGCTGGTCCCTCTACGGAGCGACCAGCCGTCTCTTTCGGTGCACCGGCGGATGACCGTATGTCGATCACGGCATCGGAAGGTGAGCAAGAGTCCTCGGGAGATGAGGACTCGGCTGCGTTACCTCCCTCCGGGACCGTAGCGTTGTCCGAGCCCGATCCTGAGTTGACGGCTATGCTTTCCCGGGCTGCCGAGAAGGTTGGGCTCGTCTGGAACCCTCCACCGTGTCCCGAACCTTCTCGGCTTGATGATTGGTATCTCGGGGCGGCCCGCGCTGGTCCCCAGCGCCCCGCCCCGATGCCATTCTTCCCGGAGGTGCATGATGAGGTGACCAGGTCCTGGCGGACGCCTTATAGCGTTCGTGCGAGACCTGGTCCCTCGTCCGCCTTCACCAACCTGGATGGCGGGGAGGCTAGGGGATATACGCGGATTCCCCCAGTCGAGAGGTCTGTTGCGATGCAACTGTGTCCAACGGCCTCCGGCTGGCGCGGTGAGCCGCGTCTCCCATCCCGGGCCTGTAAATTCTCGTCAGGCTTGACAGAGAAAGCTTACAGAGCCTGCGGACAGGCCGCCTCCGCCCTGCATGCCATGGCCCTTTTGCAAGTTCATCAAGCAAAAGCGTTGATGGAAATGCCCCAGGGAGGTCTTGACCAGCAGCTGCTTGGGGAGCTGCGTGCCGCCACGGACCTCGCCCTCCGGGCGACTAAGGTGACGGCACGTTCTGTTGGTCAAGCGATGGCCACGCTTGTGGTCCAGCAGCGCCACCTGTGGCTGACCCTCGCTGATATGAGGGATACCGACAAGTATCGGTTCCTGGACTCCCCCATATCACAGGTCGGCCTTTTCGGCGACGCGGTAGAGAGCTTCGCCCAGCAGTTCTCTGCCGCCCAGAAGCAGGCTGAGGCTATCAAACACGTCCTGCCCCGGCGGTCCGCTGCTGCCTCCACCCCGCCGCCGGCCGCACAGCCTCAGCCCGCTCGTCGCCGAGGGCGCCCGCCTGCGTCGTCCTCCGCCCCTGCTAAGTCGGCAAAGCAGCAGCCTACACCAGCCAAACAGCAGGGTGCCGGTCGCGGACGCGGCGCCCAGCCCGCTCAGGCCAAGCCAGGTGGCAAGAGGTCGAGGAAGACGCGACCCTGAGACGGGCGACCTGGAGGGGAAGGTTCCTGCTCTTCGGGAGAGGACTCCATCATCTCTCCCACCCCCGGAGGAGGGCCGGGGGGAATTTGTGAATTTGTCTGTCCCGCCGCTGGCTCTCCGGAGTCCAGCGGTACCCACTTCATCACAAAAAGAGCAGTTTCCCAATCCTCCAGGTCACAAGAGACTGCGGCTGTCAGTGCGCGAGGCCCCCCCTTGCCACTCGCAGCCCACTCTCACTTCGCCAGCAGGTCCCAGTGTGATGGTCAAGGCCGCCCCTCAGCCGTCTCCCATTCACACTGCCACCTCGCAGAGTCTGACCTCACTTCGGGCCGCTGTGCCGTCCGAGTCGGGTTCCAGCACTCTGCTTCGCTGCCCCACCCCTGGTGCGTCTGTGGTGCCTTTGGTCCCGCTGGCTCGGTGTCTGGAAGCCTGGATAGCGCTCCCCAGCCCGTCCCGCTGGCTCATTCGTACTATCAGACTCGGCTATGCGATTCAGTTCGCCCGGCGTCCCCCGGTCTTCAGGGGTGTCCACTACACTCAGGTGTCCCTGGACAATGCACCTGTTCTCCGGGCGGAGATTGCTGTCCTCCTGGCGAAGGATGCAATCGAGCCGGTCCCTCCAGCCGATATGAAGTCAGGGTTCTACAGCCCCTACTTCATTGTACCGAAGAAGGGCGGTGGGTTACGGCCAATCCTGGATCTGCGTGTCCTGAACCGGTCCCTTCACAGGCTGCCGTTCAAGATGCTTACGCAGAAGCGCATTTTCGAATGCGTCCGTCCCCAGGATTGGTTTGCAGCGATCGACCTGAAGGACGCGTACTTTCATGTCTCGATTCTGCCTCGTCACAGACCCTTCCTACGGTTTGCGTTCGAGGGTCGGGCATATCAGTACAAAGTCCTACCCTTCGGGCTGGCCCTGTCGCCCCGCGTCTTCACGAAGGTTGCGGAGGCGGCCATTGTTCCGCTCAAGGAACAGGGCGTTCGCATCCTCAACTACCTCGACGACTGGCTCATCCTAGCCAGCTCGCGAGAGCAGTTGTGCGAACACAGGGACATGGTGTTAGCTCACCTCAGTCGGTTGGGTCTTCGGGTCAACTGGGACAAGAGCAAACTCACCCCCGGGCAGAGGATCTCTTATCTCGGTATGGAACTGGATTCGGTCGCCCGGACTGCGCGCCTCACCGAGGAGCGCGTCCAGTCAGTGTTGACCTGCCTGAGTACGCTCAAGCGCAGGACAGCGGCCCCACTGAAACACTTTCAGAGGCTCCTGGGGCATATGGCATCCGCAGCCGCAGTCACGCCGCTCGGATTGCTTCATATGAGGCCGCTTCAACACTGGCTCCGCGGCCGGGTCCCGAGATGGGCGTGGCAGCGCGGTACGTTCCGTGTCCCCGTGACACCGAACTGCCGCCGCACCCTCACCAAGTGGTCGGACCCTTCGTTCCTGCGGGCGGGAGTTCCCCTCGAACAAGTGTCCAGGCATGCTGTGGTCCACACAGATGCCTCCGCCACGGGGTGGGGAGCCACGTACAACGGGCATGCAGCATCAGGTCTGTGGACGGGGCCCCAACTGCATTGGCATGTCAATTGCCTCGAGTTGCTAGCAGTACGTCTTGCACTGGGCCGCTTCCAGAAGCTGTTGTCAGACAAGCACGTACTGGTCCGCTCGGACAGCACTGCGGCCGTTGCGTACATCAACCATCAGGGTGGTCTACGCTCCCGCCGTATGTCGCAACTCGCCCGCCATCTCTTGCTATGGAGTCAGAAGCATCTGAGGTCGCTTCGTGCCATTCACGTCCCAGGCGTGCTCAACCGTGCAGCCGACGAGCTCTCACGGCAGCCTCCGCTTCCGGGCGAATGGAGACTCCATCCCCAGGTGGTCCAGCTGATCTGGCAGCGCTTCGGCGAGGCACAGGTAGATCTGTTCGCCTCCCCGGAGACTGCCCACTGCCAGTTGTTTTATTCCCTGTCCGGCGGCACGCTCGGCACGGATGCCCTGGCAATCAGCTGGCCCCGGGGCCTACGCAAATATGCGTTTCCCCCAGTGAGCCTTCTCGCACAACTCCTGTGCAAAGTCAGGGAGGACGAGGAGCAGGTCTTGTTAGTGGCTCCATACTGGCCCACTCGGACCTGGTTCTCGGACCTCACGCTCCTCGCGACAGCACCTCCCTGGCCCATTCCTCTGAGGAAGGACCTCCTGACTCAGAGACGGGGCACCCTCTGGCACCCGCGTCCCGACCTGTGGAAACTCCATGTGTGGTCCCTGGACGGGACGCGGAGGTTCTGAGTGATCTCCCGCAAGCGGTCGCAGACACTATCACTTCCGCTAGAGCTCCTTCTACGAGGAACCTCTATGCGTTGAAGTGGAACCTGTTCGTCGAATGGTGCTCCTCTCAACCAGAGCGAGAGGACCCCCGATCATGTTCGGTCAGAACCGTGCTTTCCTTTCTGCAAGAGGGCCTGGAGCGAAGGCTGTCTCCCTCCACCCTCAAGGTGTATGTTGCCGCTATCGCCGCACATCACTATGCAGTTGATGGTGAATCGCTAGGGAAGCACGATCTGATCGTCAGGTTCTTGAGGGGGGCGAGGAGACTGAATCCTCCCCGGCCCCCCTCTGTACCCTCTTGGGATCTGACCCTGGTTCTTACATCTCTCCAGGGTCGTCCCTTCGAGCCTTTGCAATCAGTCGAGTTAAAAGTACTGTCCCTAAAGACCATCCTCCTGGTTGCATTGGCCTCGCTCAAGAGGGTAGGGGACCTGCATGCATTTTCGGTTGACGAATCGTGCCTGGAATTCGGGCCCGGTGACTCTCACGTTATCCTGAGACCCCGGCCTGGATATGTGCCCAAGGTTCCTACCACTCCCTTTCGAGATCAGGTAGTGAACCTGCAAGCGCTGCCTTCGGAGGAGGCAGACCCAGCCCTAGCTTTGCTCTGTCCCGTCCGCGCTCTGCGCCTGTACGTGGACAGAACGCGAAGCTTCAGGACCTCAGACCAGCTCTTTGTCTGTTACGGAGGCCAGCAGAAGGGAAAGGCTGTCTCCAAGCAGAGGATGGCCCACTGGATAGTGGACGCCATCGCCCTGGCGTATGAGTCCCAGGGCGTGCCTTGCCCGTTCAGGTTGAGAGCCCACTCCACCAGAGGAGTGGCCTCTTCCTGGGCGCTGGCGCACGGCGCCTCGCTGACAGATATCTGTAGAGCTGCGGGCTGGGCGACACCTAACACGTTCGCTAGATTCTATAGCCTTCGTGTAGAACCGGTTTCTTCCCGTGTACTCGCTTCCACCAGCTGGTAGACGCGAAGAGCCCGTTCTAGTGTCGGCTTGCAATGCCACTCCCGCTCCCTGGGCCGGATACGTGCATCCTTTTTACTCCAGTCGAGTTCCCCGCTTGGCGAACCCTGTCGAGTTCCTCCGCCTCCCCCTTCGGCTCGGACATTGCGGAGTATCTGATGCCAGGCCAAACCTCCGTCACTGACGCTGACGTTTGGCTGGGTTCCACATGTCGTGACCCCTCTACGTGAGTGGTCCCATGTGTGTATTTGTCCACGGTCAACTCCCTACGGCGAGCCCGTGTCTTTCCCTTAGCAGAGCCAGCTCTGCTGTCACCTGTCAGATGAGTCTCCCCCTACCCAGGTGGAGCCATCCCAGGGACTCCATATGCGTACTGCCCACGGCCAGTCCATATGTGTACTCTCCACGTAAATTCCTCCCCTACGGGTGGGTAGTGGTCTCCGCAGCGTCCCCTACGGGTTCGCTTCCCCAGTGTAGTCTAGTTTACTTAGTGGGTATGTCGGAACAGCAGTAGACTCTCTCGGCGTAAGCTCGCCCCCTTCCCCGTCCCACTGGTGCGCCGGGTGGCTAGAGCTTGCGCTGGGCACTGGAAGGGGTTCATACTGTGGCGCTTTATTTGGGATCCCAATTCGTCGGTCACTACTGACGTACGTCGAACGTGACCGACTGAAAGGGAACGTCTCGGTTACGTATGTAACCCTCGTTCCCTGAAGGAGGGAACGGAGACGTACGTCCCGTCGCCACAGTTGCTGTACCCTCGCTGTAGTGCGGACTAGGTTGTCTCCTCAGCGAAAAACAGAGTGCGATTGCATCTGCTCCCCTATTTATACCACCTGGCGGGGGCGGTGCGCATTATGCAAATATCGCACGCCAACTTCATTGGCCTGTTTTAGTTCACTCGAAGCTGATAGGGCTCTCTAGCGATATCCCAATTCGTCGGTCACTACTGACGTACGTCTCCGTTCCCTCCTTCAGGGAACGAGGGTTACATACGTAACCGAGACGTTTTCTATCGTAATATATTTTAAAAGCATTTACAGAAATAGGAATCTTTTGTAAATTTATAAATGTCTTTACTGTCACTTTTGATTAATTTAATGCATCCTCGCTGAATAAAATTATTAATTCCTTTTAAAAAATATTTACTGACCCCAAATGTTTATATAGAGGTTTTTTGTTCCAAAAGAAAAAAATCTTTCAAACTATTTAAAAGAAAAAAAATGCCTATGAACAGTGTTTTAAAGAGGACCAATTATGCCCTTTTGCAGTCTTGATTTTGTTTTTAGGGTCTACTAGAATATGTTTTCATGTTTGAATGTTCAAAAAACACATTTTCCTCATTCTCCATTGTTGCAGCACCTCTCTTCTCAGTCTGTCAGTAACGCTCTGTTTAGTTCCTGTCTCTATGAAGCCCCTCCTTCTGAAAGCATAATGGGCTCTGATTGGTTGGCTGGATCAGTGTGTTGTGATTGGTCAACCACTTCCAGCCTGTTTGAGAAATGTCCCGCCCCTTACCATAACTGCAAGTTTCACAACACTACTAACTAACTCAACCATGCCTCAACCCTTTATTTTGCATATACCTTGGGCAGGAATTATTTAAATGAGGAATATTGTGACGTGTTCGTTCCCGGAAGAAAACTCAAGACTGCAATGGAGGCGTTTCAGAGAGTTCAGAAAGAGTGACACTGATACAGAGAATAACTCCTGCTGGAGGAACTTTGTGCTTTGTAACTGCAGACCCTTTTTCATGCTCAAACAGCAGAATTTGGTAAAGAAAGCTGGAAATCTAAAAAGCATAATAGGTCCTCTTTAAATCAGTCTCTTATTTGGTTTCATTTGGGTTAGGACACAGAAACAGCATACTGGGCTGTAAAACAGGTCTTAAAAGAGGTCAATAAAAGGTCACTCACCTGAGACCACTCCATGGCCATCCACTGTGGACACTCAAACGTGTTGCAGCTCTGTTTGCCGAATGGCCTTGGGGAGTGTGTGCACTTCCACTCCTCTACCAGCACGATCTGACCGTGAACGTCCTCCTCTACACACACCACGCTTCTTTCCTGAAAGCCCCCTCCACACGACACTGAACACGACGTCCATGGGTTCTGCTCCCACCTGCATCACAATAATATCTATTGGTATTAGTTAGGGGTGTGATGACACCTCGCGCCATGAGATCTCGCAAGATTAAAATGTGACGAGGTGAAAAGCTTGCGATATTGCCATGATGGGAGTGTGAGGGTGAAATTAGGATAGAAATCAGGATAGAATATGCCACTGCTATGTTTACATTACATTACAGTGTCCACCGCAGCACTGTTGTTTTGCTTTTTAAAGAAAAAACAACAACATTTAATTCAATTGGATAACAGTCGCTTCAATTCCATCCAGCTCATACAACACGAACTGCAGTCGTACGCAGTGCAGGAGGAATCAGAGTTCACTGATCACAAGATGAGAGTAAATGACGAGATGACTGACAAGACCATGGCGGAGGATTCATTGCACAACAGATCCTAACAAATGTCTTATCTTGTAGAATGCACGCTCAGCACCACCGCTCCCTATTCACAGAGTATGCGTGATCGCGAATTCGAAAGCGAAAGTAAAACGCGAGCGCACATTAAAACGCGATTTCAATACCCCGCATTTTGAAAGCGGCTCCCTGATGCGTGCAAATCTTCCTATCTTAGGCTGGGCTGTGTAGTTGTAACCATCTCTCAGTTCTGTATCATGATTGAAGAAAAATTTGGTCTCTATTTGCACTTTGAATATTGTGAGAGTACTTTGATTATAGTTGCACTTATTGTTTGCACTTTTATTATTTATTTATATTATTTTTATTTCTATGATCAATTAGTGGAAAGGAGTTCAGTTAGGAGGTCAGAAGTTGTAGAAGCTCATAAATCATGTACAGTAAGGTCTGAAGAGACTCATATGAAATCTTACAGGAGAGAAGCCAGTCGGTTGAGTTTGTGGCAAAACCTTTTACAGTGCTTGAGTGTTGTTGTCTTTTACTGCATATGATAATTCATACTCAGAAAGTAGAACTGAAATTTCAAATGTACCTGCAGACTATTTTTCTACTCATGAGTTTTGTCACTGAGGATTTCTTAAAAATACTGTGTAAAAATCTAACTATCTTGTCACACCCCTAGTATTAGTAGCTAAGTACTAACTTAGTAGATGAGCAGTAACTTTATGTTATGAAATACTGTAATGTGATAACTGTTGGAGACAAAGTGAACAATGTGATCAAAAATACAGTAAAAACAGTAATTTTGTGAAATATTATTACAGTTTAAAATAACTGTTTTCCATTTGAATTTATTTTAAAATGCAATTTATTCCTGTGATCAAAGCTGAATTTTCAGCATCATTACTCCAGTCTTCAGTGTCACATGATCCTTCAGAAATCATTCTAATATGATGATTTGCTGCTTAAGAAGCATTTCTGATTATTACCAATATTGAAAACAGTTGCTTAATATTTTCTGCAAAACATGATGATTTTTAGGATTCTTTGAAATGTAAAAGAACACCATTTATATAACAATAGAACAACAGAAATCTTTTGTGACACTATAAATGTCTTTACTGTCACTTTTGAACAATTTAATGGGTTTAAAATATAAATTTCTCAAAAAAATTCAGTAACACTTTATTTTAAGGTCTTTTAACTAGTTAGCATGCATATTACTAGAATTTTGGCTGTTTATTAGTACTTATTAGGCACATATTAATGGCTTATTTTGCATGATCATATTCTGCATCCCATAATCCTACCCAATACCTAAACCTAACAACTACCTTACTAACTATTAATAAGCAGTAAATTAGGAGTTTATTGAGGGAAAAGTCGTAGTTAATTGTTTATATATGTTCCCTATACTAAAGTGTTACCAAAAAAAAAAAAAAAAAAAAAGACAGTAGTGTATCTATAGTATTCAAACAACACAAAGCATATATTACTTTTAAATATATAACTTTGAATCTTTCTTTAAACCATTTCAGGCCTTAGAGCCTGTTTTAACTTTTCAGACATGTCAAATCAACATTTGAAGGTTGTCTCGGACATCACTGAGTGAAGCGAGTATCAAGATCTTAAAGTCGGCATGAAACGGAAGTTGCGATTGTCTTTTCTTCTCTACTGTGACGTCTATCCGACTGAAACGGCATCTGAAATGAGAGGGCGGGACTTGATTTCGTCCTTCGGGAATTGATTGGATCGTTGGAAGTTGGGCGTTGCTAATAAAATGGAGGCAGATATGAATGCCCATTTGCAGTCAGTTGTGGGGGATTTCTCTCCACCGGACTCACTCCGAGCACCCTCACATTACATTACTGACATAGCATGTGACAGGAAGAGACGATGAGTCGTTTTGAAGGGGGAGGGTAGGTTTATGTTTTTGATTAAAGATTATGAGGGCACATGAATTTTAAAAAAATAATGTAGTGCACGGATAAATTATTGATAATAAATACTACAATATTCCATAAAAAAATACGAATTGTCAATTTTGATTTCATGCCGACTTTAATGTGAGCAGTAAGAGTGCTGTGATACATGTGCTGTACACAGTAAATAACTTCATACCGTGGTAGAGGCTGGAAATGGTCATAGGGCATCACTTCCTTGAAGCCATCACTGCAGAGAAACACACACCATTAGCCCTTCAAGTCATTATCCACATTATATTGAGTTCAAGCACAGGAAGTCTAATGCACAGCTACTCTCTGGTTTATAGAGATTCATTCTTCACTCGTTGTGTTTTGTCATGGAGGGTGTGTTGCAGAGATCAATAAGACAGAACCAGCCTTTCAAGGCAGGGATCCATGTTGCACTCCTTGAGTTTGGGTGTAGGTTTGGTGTTCTCTGGGAAGCTGTGGCACAGGTGCTCCGCAACAGATTTGTTGTAACGAATGTCCATGCAATCAGCCGAATTGAGCTGATAACCTTTACAAAGACAAAGCAACATTAGCTATGTTTATGACAATTTCTCTTATGCGTACCAAGATTAAATTAATTTGTTAAAAAATACAGTAAAAACAGTAATATTGCGAAATATTATTACAATTTAAAATAACTGTTTTCTATTTGAATATATTTGAAAATGCAATTTATTCCTGTGATCAAAGCTGAATTTTCAGCATCATTACTCCAGTCTTCAGTGTCACATGATCCTTCAGAAACCATTGTAATATAATCGGTATTGTATTACATATATTAAAGTGCAAATTTGCATAATGCCAGCCTATGATATTCATTGGCTGCCCGCGAATGACGTCTACTATGACCCACCCTCGAACACTGTAGCTGTAGCTGAGACTGGAAGGGTTTGGTTCGTGTTGTTGACATGTTAAGAAGATGCTGTTTTCAGCACTGTGAATCCATTTTGAATGCACTTCACAGAGATGAGGACTCGCTGTGGAACTTATATTGAAAAACCGTTACTGTTCGTATCACTGTGTATCAAGCGCTGAAGAAGCCTCCGGAGATGAAATTCAGACATGGTAATAGGTGTTTCTGTAAGCAGTAGACTAATCACAACAGACTGGGCCATCTGACCAATCAGAACAGAGTAGACTCAAAGAAAGGCGGGGTTTAGAGAGACTGAATCTTTGAACTAACTGTTTTTAGACATTTTGAGAAATGAGGTGGTGTGTATGGAGGACCAAATTACTCAAAATGAAATAATTAAATAAATAATGAATTAAAAAAAACAACATTTAAATGTACCGGTTTATTCTGAAATAATGTAATAATAATTCAATTTTATTATTAAATAATTAAATAAATAAATAAATTAATGTATATATTTATTTTGTAAAATTCCATGAAAACAACATTTATTGTTTAATATATTTCACAATATCCTCTTTCACACACTATTATTGTTTAAATATTAAATTTTTTCCTGATTAAATGTTCTTTTTCAAAAAGCTGTTTTTCATAATAATATGCTGTATTTATGAATGACGCCTATTTGACGAATCATGTATTTCCAAAGCAAGATTCTTTTCATAATAATAGAGGACATTTCAAAAATGCCAATCAACAGACAGTGGGCGGTGCTTGGCGCTAATTGGTTAAAAGTTGAAGAGCGGATGACAAATCGATTTTCCTGTGGTTGGTGACATTAGTCACAGAACGCTCCACCCTCATATAGTTTTATCCACATTAAGATCAAAGATGTTCATCAATGATTGTATATCAAGAGCAGGCAGACGTTTGTGTGCATTTTGTTTTAGTGATTTCACCGGAAAGAATAGACCCTCCGCAACGGCATTAAGCGATAGATTGACGCGTGCGCTCGTCTGTGTGAAGACTGTGCACAAGCCAAAATAATTCTGCCACTGATAACAGCGGCAAAGAGCATTCAGCATGATTTCAAAAATAACACATCCCTTTTCAAGTGGTAAGGGCAATATTGGCCCTGGCAGAATGTGGTGGTGACATCACATGTCCCACCCGCCAATTGCACCTGTCACATAACTCATCTACAAGAACTTGTAAAGTGTTCCATATGTAGTCGTCAATTTCTAGATCCTCTGACGCATTTATTGCCACTAGCAGATCCTTTATGTCGTTTAATCCAGCTAACAGAGCATCATCAAACAAAACATCGCCTTCTACTTCATCTGCAAATGAAAGCAGTGCGTTTTAACTTGATCAAGTCCTACAGCCATATTCGTTTCCAATCTTTCAGTTCACCTTGGCAGACCAAAGTAATTCATCCGAAAGGATTAGCCAATTAGTGCCAAGCACCGCCCACTGTTTGTTGATCAGCATTTGTGAAATGTCCTCTATTATTATGAACAGAATCTTTGGGAAAATTGTGCTTTGGAAATACACACACAGGCGTCATTCGTAAAATGCAGCATATTATTGTGGAAAATGGCTTTTTGAAAAAGCACATTTAATTAGGAAAAAAATTGATATTTAAACAATAATAGTGTGTGAAAGAGGATATTGTGAAATATATTTAACAATAAATGTTGTTTTAATGGAATTTTACAAAATAAATAAATACATTTATTTATTGATTTATTTAATTGTTAAATTAATAATTCATTAAATTCAGAATAAACTGGTACATTTAATTGTTGTTTTATTGAATTCATTATTTATTTATTTCATTTTGAGTAATTTGGTCCTCCATAGATGCGCAATGTATATTATGATAAAATAAAAGTGTTTTTGGCTTTGAATCCTGTGTTTTTAATCCTGTTGAAGGAGACCTCCAAAACAAAATTAGGAACTTTTAAAATAGCATAATAGGGGCACTATAATGCATGATGCCAAATCAATTATCTGCCAATATTAGAGATTTTTAATTGATTGTTTTCAATATTGGTCAAAATTGGACATATTTCAACAGATATTAGATGTTTAATTGTGCAGATAGTTGCCCTATTTTTACATTTAGATTATACATCTGCCTTCATCTAATGCTCACTTAAAGTTTTAAAAACTTTAAACAAATAAATATCCATGTTCATATGGTACATTATAAGTTTGTGATGTTGCTTTTGTTGATTTTAGTTTTTAGTGTTTTGTTTTTAATTTATTTAGACAGAAAAGGGTAGAACTATAATTATTTTCAGATTATTCTCCTATCAGTATCAAACAGAACTGAAATTATCTCAAATTTTAAAGCATCATAGAGTACGTGTGCTGAACGAGTATTTTTGGTGTATTCAAACCATTCAAATTACTGTGAATTATTGAAAATGGCCATCTCTAATCAAGAGGAACAATCTATAGTACTCACCCCCTCCACAGGTGACGGAGCAAGGGAAAAAGTCAGTTTCCCTCCACTGGTAGCGAATGGGCTGGTAGAACATAAACTGCATCACTGTGTCTTTAGGGCCAGCATACTTCACCTGAGGAGAACCGAAATTCACTTACAATGTGCCTGATCATTTACTTTTAATAGTCACATTCGTAATCACATCACAAAAGAGATAAAAGCCATTCATTTAAAAAAAAAAACAAATGATTTTGACATGTACAATGAGCAGGAAATTTCCTCAAGGGGCCACAGTCCAACTCATGATTTCCATATGAAATGCAGCATGCATCATCTGCCACTGAATATCCTCTAGTCTTGATTTCCAGAGCTGTGATGATTAGTTAAATACTGTTTGCATGCTGCTGCAATTAACTAGAGTAATGAGTCATGTTCAATTACTGTAAAGCCATGGTGTCAAGACTAATCATGACTCTTCAGGTCGTGAGATGAGAAAGCCTAGCATGATTGCAATCATATTGTGCTGTGTTTACAGTTTCACATGGAGAGTAAACATCATCACGAAGCTTCAAACTGAGTTTGCATGAAACTTACATTGCTATTCTTTCCAGCCATGCGATATTCTACCAATATCGCCACGAGAACCGCTTCACCGTTTGAATCACTCCGATGTCAGCATTCTCACAGCGGACAAGCAAACCCACCATATTTGTATAGATACTACTGTTATTAATGTAGTTTTAAGAGGTTTTTAGGCGAGAATATGGTTGTTTAGACCTCAGATATACGATTAATATGTATACATATAGCGCCTATTAGAAAATTTGTTAAGACACTTTCGGAGATTTGAGCTCCAGGCCGTCAGTGACCGTTCAGTGCTCATGTACCCACAGAGAACATAGGGCCCTATGATTTCCGCGATGCAGAAAACGTGGACGGAATCACAGACTCCAGTCATAAAAACGGAATTTAGTATATAACGCGGAATGTCACGGAATTTGTCAAATTTTTGATGAATGAATTAAAAGCAGGTCAGTACACTTAAATCAAATCACGATATAGACAAGGGTCTGTTAACATTAAACCGCAAAAAGACTATTTAAATATGAATCCTGCATGCCCGTGTGCCTCTGAAATGAATGATGCGGAAGCACGGTTTCATTTACCTCACACCACCTCACGCGCACACGCACGCTGAAGCACGTGCGTCGCTCGCGGTGTTTTCGTCCTCTGTCGCCTCACTATATGAGGAAATGAACGCACGAAATTCATCTCCAGAGCTGCTCTGAAAGTCACTTCATCAGCATTTAACCGCTTCATTTGAGAAAACTATCGTCATAAACAGAAAAACTCAAAGCTCTAGGCAAAATAAAAGTTCGATTTATCTTGACAGAAACATATTAGTGTTGTACAGTAGAATTTATATAAATTAATTTAATAATAAATTATTAAAACTATATTTTTAAGGAGTAATCTCACTTTTTCTTCCATGTTTTAATTTTAACAGTAAAACTCTGTTGTGCAGCACATTGTTTGACAAAAAAGTTTAATTTCATGATTAAAAGATAAATTAAATGGTATGCGTTCATTTGAGGAGGGAGCTAAACAGGCACAGCTGGAGAAAGGTAAACTAATCAGGAACTACAGGTGCAGACAATACGGGACATATTGGTGACATTACGCCCCCCTCGGATAGGCGCGTCCTCGCGCCGTGATTACGACAGAAAAGAGGGTGTGGAGATGAGGCGGAGGCTTAGGTGGAGGGCATGGAGCTGGTGACGGATGGTGATGATGTGGAAGAGTCGGCGGAATGGTGGACCATGGTGGAGCTGAAGGTGGGAGGAGCCAGGGTGGAGACCTGAGTGACGGGTTGGGCGGAATCCAGGGTCTGGACAACAGAGGCGGAACCGTGGTGAAGGTAGGAACAGGCTTAGTAGAGAGGTTGACGGACCAGGGCGAACCCGAAGCGCTGGAAGCCTGGAGCCCAGCCGCTGACTCACGGGACTGAGGCGTTGACGGGGATCTGGCTGACAGGGGCGATAATGCGGTGAGAGAGGGTGACGGGAAAGCCAGAGGAAGGGAGGAGTCTGATGATGACGTAGGGGTGCAGGTTGTAGGCGTCGCCGGAACACCGGAAGTCTGTGTCAGCAGCTGGGCGTCGACCACCTAAGGCCGACCTGGAGTACCGATGGGACCCAGCGGAGGCTCTGGGCAGACGGGCCGTGGCAACGACGAAGGAGTGGTGAGGCAAGGTGCAGGTGACGGGTTGACGGGCTGAGGTGGAGGCGTGGGCCCGGAGGCCCGATGCGTAGCCGGAGACTCTCTTTCACTCCGTGCTGGTGTTGGAGAGGCCGGAGGCGAGGCAGGTGAGCCGCACGGATCTAGCGGCGGTGGCAGAGCCAAGGAGCTTGATGACACCAGGGGTGCCGACGGATCCGGGGGACTGGCCAAAACCAGTGACGGAGGCGGGATCAGGATGTTAGGGTGGGAAGAGGGCAGAAGAAGGTCACCGGTAAAGAGACTGATGATACAAGGGTGGGGACTTGGGTGGGAATAGGATCCGCCGACCACAGATCTATTAGGTCAATGTCCGCTTCTGTCTCTGCGATGGACTGATCCGCCTGCCAAAGCTCTGGCGCTTTGATCTTTTCCGGCTCCGGTACTGGAACAGCCTTGGTGTGTGCCTCGGGCTCTCGAGTGAGAAGAGAGAGTTCACCGCTCTGGAGCATCATGGCTAGATACCCCAGCCACCGTCGGTTCTCCAGGCGAAGAAGGAGGTGCAGTACGGGTGAGTCCATCATCTTAGAAATATATACTCGTTTAGAGGGTCGGTTATTCTGTCACGGTTACACCGTGTGAAGAAGACGAGGGATACAGGATACCAATAACATTAAAGTTTACTTGGAGAGTAACAACCAGCGTGACCACATTCAATAACCGACAGGATGAACAGAACGGGGAGTACAAATACACAGAGTGATGAGGGAGCTAAACAGGCACAGGTGGAGAAAGGTAAACTAATCAGGAACTAATGAGAACAGGTGCAGACAATACGGGACATATTGGTGACACTTTTGAACTGGGTCATTTTAATAAATTCAGCAATTTTTTTTTTTTTTTGTCTTGTGGACTATGTGTAAACACCTTTTATGTAAAATATCTTATTCAGGACAGTACTAAACAAAAAATAACATGCATTTTGTATGATCTCTCTATTCACATTTTCACAGATTCTGCAAGTGGTTCACTTACTTTTTCTTGCAACTGTATAGAAACATAATACACATGAAAATTGTTCTCAAATCTGTCCTGAAAGGCAGTGTTGTAAATACAACAGACCTTCCACTTTTATTGAATGTTTCGTATTGCATCTCCTTTTGTATGTTATGGAAAAAAGAAAAGAATGCAGGTTGGAACAAGTAAATGAAGATAGAAGTTTCATTTTTGGTGAAACTTGACCTATAAAATCTTAAGGGGTACTTCAAGTAGATTTCTCATATAAATAAGGTTGGAAACTCCAACACAAGAGAAAATATCTATCCATCAAAAAGGCCATATCTCTGGCTAAGAGTTTCTGCTGCTTTTTAGTACCACTTGCAGATAATACCCACCTTAATTGTGAAGTCTGCAGACAGCGGCCCATAGCAGCGGATGGTTTGTCTTTCTGCTCCTCTCTGGTACTCCACCGTGTTGTTACCCAGAGCGTGAGAACCTGAAGAGCTGAACACGACCTCTTCTCTCCGGCTGTTTGGTGCATGGGCTTCAATCACTGAAAAGGGACATTTCAGGTTCTATGAGTGATTTTGGGGGATTACCACAGATAAAATAGTGCTACTACCTGACAGATATCGAGACACCACACCTGTCTCCGTGACAGAGCTAGAGTCTGTAAACAGCAAAACCGGTCAGTGGAGCGCTTCACACTTTTTCTAAACATCAACTCCGTCTACCTGTCAATCACTCATGTTGGGGTTAGCTGACACGCTTTTGAAGGCTGGGGACTCAGATTGACGTGTGGTTGAAATCACTTGCTGCTCTTTTAAACGCTAAAATTTCACATATTCTATGAACATCTTTTTTTTTATTATTATTAACTAAGTTACACCAATGACCTTAATAGTGCAATTATGATAAGAATTTTGGTCTTTTTGGCAATTTTTATTAATAAAGACAGGCGATATGGTGGAATAATAAATTCATATTGTTCACAATATTTTTTTTGTTTTTAATTTACAAGGTTAATTTATAAGGTTTCGTTTGTTAACAATTTGTTAACTACATTAGGTAACATGAACTAATGCTGAAATTACATTTATTAATCTTAGTTAATGTTAATGCCAACATTTACTAATACATTATTCAAATCAAAAGTCGTCTCTGGTAATATTATTCAATGGACCTGAGATAACATGAACAGTTAACATAGATTAATAAATACAGGGGGGATGGATGGATGGATGGATGGATGGATGGATGGATGGATAAAATCCTCTTTCCAACTTCATTCTGGTTTGTAATGCCCACTTTGATCCAAATAAATGGCCACCCTAAATTTTTTCCTGCTGAAATGTGTCACTTTATGGAAATAAAATGGTTTGGAAACTTAATTTCACATGAACTGTCTCAATTTTGAATAATGTGAAATAAAAACTTTGTTTTGATCTCTCACTCCCACATTAAATGTTTCAAGTCATAAAATATCGCTGTTCATTGTTAAAAATATTCAATGTGATCTTGACAATTTCAAACATAAATAAATGTCTTTCCGTAGTTTGCACATTGATACACTGCTTTGGGAATAACTGCAGATCTTTCATGTAAATAGAGCAACAGAACAACATGTGTTAGCGGTGAGGGAAAATCAAACAACTGGTCAAAGCGGCTAGAGAGCATCTGGCAGCAGCTGAATATAATTATGCTTTCTTCTCGAAACAGCTTACGAAGAGATTCAGTTCCCACATTGTCGATGTTCTGTTCTTGTGGACAGCTAAAAATTGGCAATTAACATTTATTTGCTCAATCAAACTCATCTATTTGATTGAATGATGATTTTTCTGTGATGTTAGAAAAGTTGTGTTAAGTACGTTTAACAATGGCAATTAGTGGCACATCATAAAAGAGCAATCATATCTACAACATATCAATGCACAAAATCTATAAGGCCAAGTTCATTACCTGGCTGTTATATATTGGATTACAGCAATAATAAATGTTTCTTGAGCAGCAAATCATCATATTAGAATGATTTCTGAAGGATCATGTGACACTGAAGACTGGAGTAATGATGCTGAAAATTCAGCTTTGATCACAGGAATAAATTACATCTTTAAATGTATTAAAATAGAAAATAATTAAATTGTAATAAGATTTCACAATATTAGTGTTTTTACTGTATCTTTGATTAAATAAATGCAGTCTTGAAGACTTCTTTCAAAAAATGAATTAAATTAAAAAATTTTAATGTTACAAGCTTTTGACAGGTACTGTATACATCTTTTTCTTTGTTATATTTCTAGCCTATTAAGGTCTGTATTTTCGCATTCATTATGTGAGGTCTGGAGAGTAATCTTCAGGTCACTCAAACCCCATTTTTGAAACATCTGACAAGTCAAACACCCACTAAATGCTCTGTAGTTCTGGGTGGAGATCTAGTTTGCAACCAAAAAGGAGTAATGGGCAGGTTATAGGGTTTAGATATCAGTGTGTGTAGTTTGAAACGTGGTTTTCAACAGAACGGAAGTGTGTATTTGTGTGAGTGTGAGTCCATCGGATGTGGAACGGTACTTTGGGATTGGACTTCAGCATACCCCGCGTGTCCGTTATGGAAGTCTGCTAGATTACTGGCTCTGTCTCCATCGTACTGGGCTCTCAGCCACCACAAATTAGCCTGCATGAACACTTCATTCTTCTGCTCTATCCTAAAGTTCCCTCAAACCTCTTAGCATTTGCCAGTCCCACTCAGGTAATAGGAAATCTCTTTTTTTTTTTTCATCTTTCAGGCTAGATAGAAATATAAAAGCCATATGCATTCCCACACTGTGCTACTACACCAGGCGACTGTGTCAAATACAGTTTGGCCGTGTCACTGTGGAGGCATTGTGAAGTTCAGACTATATTGCATGTTGGAAGAACTCTTTGGAAATACCTCTGATGACCTGTGACGACTTTCTGAGAGAGGCAAAGATGTTACAAATGGATTAAAATGCCCAAATGTAAAAAAAGAAAAGATGACAGCATGAGAAGTCAGACTTTAATCTAAGGTTTGATTTTGTGTAAGTATGCACTGAAAGTTATCTCGGTAACACTTTATTTTAGGGTCTTTTAACTAGTTGTTTATTAGCATGCATATTACTATGATGTTGACTATTTATTAGTACTTATTAAGCACATATTAATGCCTTATTCTGCATCGCCTTATTCTACATTCTTAATCCTACCCAATACCTAAACTTAACAACTACCTTACTAACTATTAATAAGCAGATAATTAGGAGTTTATTGAGGGAAAAGTCGTAGTTAATAGTTTATGTGTTCCCTATACTAAAGCGTTACCGTTATCCCATTTAATTACAATAATTTCTAATATAATATATATAATAATCCTATAGAAAATATAATTAATTTAATAAAATATAGTAAATTGGGTAACGCTTTATTTTAGGGTCTTTTAACTAGTTGCTTATTAGCATGCATATTACTAGAATATTGGCTATTTATTAGTACTTATATTAATGCCTTATTCTGCATGACCTTATTCTACATTCTTAATCCTACCCAATACCTAAACTTAACAACTAACTTATCTATTAATAAGCAGATAATTAGGAGTTTATTGAGGGAAAATCATAGTTAATAGTGAATACATGTTCCCTATACTAAAGTTACCGTAAATTGCTATATAAAGAACTGCTGAAATGTGGATAAATCTCACAAAGCCTTTCAAATACACATTTGGGTGATATTTCACCCCAAAATAAACAAAAATAAACACATAAAAATTGCATGAAAAAAAATTATTGCATTAGCATAAAAATGAATCCTACTCCTTTATGTAACAATCTGGCCTGCAGCACACATGACGAGACAGAATAGAAACTCAGAATAGTATTTATTTAATCTTCATAATGCTCAGGAACACACAGGGAAATGTAAGGGAAATTGCAAACCAACTAAACCAACCTGGTCTCATTAGAAAAACGTACCAGTGGGCACGTTTTCGCAAGTCGCAAAATACGTACCAATACGTACCAATACGTACGTATCGCTGCAGTTTTGATGTGAAATGTCCACTGAGTGGCGCTAAAAGCGTGTTCATTATTTTTTTGGCCGGAACAGATAAACGTGAATATGGTACGTTAGGTTTTTTTTTTTAATATATATATACGAATCACTGCAGTTCTGATTTGACATTTGCGCTCCATTGCGTTTTAAAATAACGTACCACCAAACACTACACCTAAACCTACCCGACAGCGTTCACAAAAGCAAACGTGACTTAAATAGCATCTGTATTCGTGCCATTTTAGCTTGTTTGGGTCTCTTTTTGAGCTCTTTTTACCTCGACTCGCCTTTCGCGGGATTCGTACCCAGGGCCTCCTCCTCTTAAGTCCAACTCCGTATCAGCTGAGCTATACCGAGCAAGCTTGTTATGTCAGAAAAGCGAAACGTATGAAGCTGGTTAAGCGACGCAAAGTCCAAAATATATATTCGTTTACAAATCGTGCGCTTTGGTTAAAAAAACAAAACAAAAAAGTGCTTTGAAGTCATAACATAATATTGTGCGAGGAGACGCGAAAAGGAGTCTTTATTAATCCATAATCTGCCCCCGGAATCGTAACTGTGTATGAAAACGATTTAAAAAAAAAAAAAAGCGCTTGCCGTTTTACTGCCTCTAGCGTTCATTTCTGTCGGAAACTGCAGCGATATGTACGCATTGGTACGCATTTCGGCGACTCGCGAAAACGTGCCCACAGGTACGTCTTCCCTATGAGACCAGGTTGAACTAAACACATACGAGAACCGACAAGGGACTGAACATAACAGGGAATTTAAATACAAGACGAACATAATGACTGACAGGTGATAATTATATGTTACCACAGAAACAAAAGAGGAGATAATCAATAACCAATGAAACCAAAACTAAACGACGCAGAGAAACAGGAACTAAGGGAAACAAAACAGAATATAAAGTCCATGAAATACATAAAATTAAGGTATGCAAATGACAAATAAGTAATTTCTTTAGGATAAGTATAATTTCTCATATTTCAGTTGATTTTAGGATGAAATACGATTTGTCATTTGAGAGATTCCTAATAGTGTTAACTTTCAGATTTCAGAAATTCTCTCTGGAACAAAGTGGAGTGTGGAAAAACTAGCAACTCCTTGACAGCTAAATGTCATCTTGCTAACTCTCGAAACACTGTGAGACACTATAATTGCACTCTTAGGTCTCGGTCCTGTGGCAGAAAGCTGGATTAATTCATTAAAGAATGTTGATTCTCCAACGAAAATCCTCTTTGGCCTTTGACTAGTGTTAAATGGCTTCTAACTGCCAGAATAAGTCGAGACTTCATGCATGATAGTTTTATGTCAAGTCAAGGATTAGATCCAGAAGCTGTGAAACACCACAGATCTTTGTATAAAGCACAATCTCACCAATCATGTCTGGTCCCTTGGCTGTGATTCGGAGGCCTCTGCTACCCATCGGCACTTCCATCACCGTCTTCATGGCTGCAGAAGAAGAATCACAAACCATAGAGCCTTTAAAACACATAATTTAGTGACTGCATCCTAGCATGAGATGTGTATCATTCTGATAAGATGATTTTAGCTGCAGTTTAAAAAAATAAAACAGAACATCTCATTTGCACTCACACTTTTTAAAAACAAAAATTAGATTAAAAATGCAAAACAACTGCATTATTTCCTAGATGACACTCACTAATTTCAACATGTAAAGCCATCCAAAGTTGCGAATTTAACTCGAAATGGGAATACTGCATAAAATGTTTGCAAATAAAGCACAATTTCCATCCAAATAGTCACTTGCTGGGAAATTGGTGCAAAATATCTGTAATAAAATTGGAAGTTGCTGCAAACTTGCGGCTCAATAAACGCTGTCATGTTATCTTGCGTTCGGAGGCGGATGCCTGGTGTTTAGGAATGCAGTCTGTTCTGCGAGGCAATTATACCAAACCATTTTTATTACAGACTTTGGCTCAGGCAATTTCAGAATTGAATTGAGATGGTGGCAATTAAGATGGTGTGTGATTGGTTATCCTCTGTTGAGGCAAAGTCATGCGAGTATCAGATAAAAAATGATCCACCTCAGTTGAGTGCATTTTTAGAATTTATGCGCATCTTGGCATTTCCATCCAACATTTTTTTATGCGATAACACAAAATTCTAGTGTTGAATGACATGCAGTATGCAGTAGGTGCAGTATGCAGTGCTTCACTCCAAACACAGATCCGAAATACAGCATCCCTCACAGCTCACGTCAGTATCCATTGTGCACATAAATACAGTCATTACATTTGAGAGTAAATTAATTGCAAACACACAGACACTGCAACTCTGACACACTTAATGTGTTCGACCTCTCCATAAAAAAATTTTGTGGCTTCCCAGTGTACTGCTGAAAAAAGAAAACCCACCAATTTCCAGCTCAGTAAACAGAAAACCACAATAGAGAGCAGCCTGAGTGCTTTCAGTTATGGTTGGATGGAGAGCGTTCTGTAAAGCAAGCGTAACAGGGGTAATGGAGAGAATGGGGTGGAATACAGGAAATCTGTCCAGTTACTCATCTCTACTACTTTTTTATTCTTTATTTAGATTTCTTATACAAAGAGACTTATTACAGGGATAATCCCCTGGAGCAAAGTGAAAATTCTGTCATTATTTACCCCACACTTTTTTTCCAAACCTGTGATAGAACAAAAAGGAAGAATTTTTGAAGGACCGTCAGGGATATATATTTTTGGAACTGGTTTGGAACAACATAAAAATGAGTAAATAATGAATGTTTATTAAAGAATTTTCTCTTTTTTTCTGAATTTTCCCTGCAAGCATCTTGCTTAAGGGGAAAAATGGTGAATCATGATCGTTCCTTGTCAGGAAATCTTAAAATATGAACATCATTAATACAGTTTTACTAGTAGTCCACTGTATGAATAATTTTTGGTTTGTCTGTATATATATATATATATATATATATATATATATATATATATATAATTTATCATGTAAGTTCATATTTTAAGATTTCCTCACAATCATTATTTTGGAAAAAAAAAAAAAAAATATATATATATATATATATATATATATATCCCGGTTTCCACAAATATATTGAGCAGCAATAAATAAATAAATAAAATAAAATAAAAACTCTTGGGCATCAAATCAAAATGATTTCTGAAGGATCATGTGACACTGAAGACTGGAGTAATGATGCTGAAAATTTAGCTTTGATCACAGGAATAAATTACAGTTTAACATATATTCAAATAGAATGCATTTATTTTAAATTGTAAAAATATTTCACAATATTACCTTTTTACATTTTTTTGGGAATAAAATGGCTGATTCCTTTGCCTTGTTGTGGATAATTTTATAGCATGTCATGAATTTAGACATACAGCAGCATGTATTAATTGAAAATTCCTTATTGAAATTAAGATATTATTGTGTCCATTGTGGAACTGGATTTTATGTATTGTAAATACTATATAATATTTTCAAACTATTTGCATATTTTTATAATGTCTCATATTTTATATCAAACATGCTCTTTGGTAACCAAGCAAACTAAGTATTGATAAAATGAAAAACATTTTTGATCGTGGTGGAAACAACGCCACAACTGAGTGACAATCATAATTTTTTAAGTCAATATTATAATAATATTTCAATTTTTGCTTATTTCAGTCTTTGGATTTAGATCATTATCTCTCTCTCTCTCTCTCTCTCTCTATATATATATATATATATATATATATATATATATATATATATATATATATATATATATATATATATATATATGAATCATTACCTATAAATACAAATTCTCAACATGTTAGCTATGAAATTAGCCAAAACAAGGTAAAGGAATCAGCCATTTTATTCTAAACATGTTAAAAATGGCATTTCCATCACTGTCATTTGCACCATAGAAAGCTTTTAAAAAATACACCTCATTTGAGATGTGGAGTGAATGTTCATGATTTTCCCAAGAAAAATTACAAAAATGACAATTCTTCTGATGTGCATGTCTTATAGCCCTAGGAAATTTTTAGTAGACAAATAAATGAACTAGTGAGAAAAAGTGCCCTGGTTTCAACAGCAAACACCCTTTCAAAGTAGCTTCCTTAATAACTTCTTTAACAGTTTATTATATAAAATGAGTGGCTTGTGTAGATGCAAAGTGCTAATGCAGTTTATTACATTAGCAGGAATTAATGTAGAAAAAGAGGTGTTTTTCCCTTCACTCTGCAATGCTTACCGCATCCAGCAATTATAGGGCTTGGAAATGCTCCAACGTCATGGGAGCCCCAAAATATTTACTTTTGGAAACATATATAGAAAGTACTGAAATTTATTGCTATAATGAAAAAAAAAAAAAAAAATTCAGACACCAGTCAGCTGTAAACAGGGCAAAAAATGACCAAACAATGCTGCGTTTCAAAATTACCAATAAAAAAACCCAAGACGTAATTACTCTCGCTTTAAAAATAACCCAACCATGCAAGTGTGACTTCAAATTTGTTTATAACGATGGAGAAAAAAGTAATCTAATGTAGCGAACTGCTCCACAAAGATGCAACGGACACGCAAGTAAAATTAAAATCACACAAACATTCCCACAATGCATCTGTGTTTCTCTCGCTCTCCTTTCAAGAATGCAGAAATGAGCCACTGCCGAGTAAAAGGAATGAATTATAAGAGCCAGAGGCTCATTAGCAGCTTTATTGCATTTTAATATTAACAGATCCATGTGATGCTCTGGAATCCTGACCGTCATCCAGCCCAGATTGAAGTCCTTTGGGGAATGACCTATCCGATCACCGGACTTCCATCTGGAGACCTCATGATGGCTCTATACGACTTACGAGAAGCCTACGTGTCAGTGCCACGCATGTGAATTATTAGAGAGACGGCTTTTATTAAAGAATGCATAACTTGTTTGGATCGAGTTACCTCGTTCTTGGTTTAACAGGCTTTGAAAATGAATAGCATGATTGTGTGAAAGCGTCTTGGTTAGGAGAAATGTTCCAGTCACTCAGGCTCTGTTCCAAAACCTAGTAAGCTGCCTTGCTTTCTATTGCCTACAAAGTCAGGCACCATCACCAAGGCGGCATCAACCTAAATAAATCTTATATGGAATGATCTATGACGAAACTCACATTTGGAGATGCACCAATGTATCAGCCGATGATATTTATAAGCCAAATTCTTTTTCAATTTAAAAGCATCAGCATATCGGCTGCAGCATGAAAAAGGCAGATACTGATGGTTTTAATTAACTGCATGAAGGCACTGTTCTTATGAACTAGATCTCATTCGCACATGCGCACTCTTCAAAAACGGTGCTTAAAATCTCTTGACAAACTAAAATATGTAAATGACATTTGTATATATACATTGTACTTAATGTCAGTTTGCTTATTTTGCTCAAGACAATGATTTATTAAGTCTACATCATAAAAACAAGAAACTATGCTTCTAACCACAGCTCCAGAGCTGTCGTTCCAACCACACAAGTTTGCGATGCAGTTTGCGAATGAAAAATGGTTTCAGGAAACACCAAATCATTAAACTATGTTAGTAACGACGGAATTTGCGATGTTAGTTGGCAAACGATGCGTTTGGGAAACGCAGCCCAGATCTGGCCTGTCACCATTATGTTCAAGTTTAGTTCAGTTCATTGACTCTTGCTTGTTAACATTCATCATGTGTGTCCTTTGTCGTTGCGTTCCCGCCACTGATCACTCACCATGGACACTACACTAATCATCACAGCTGTTCATATTCAAGTAATCATTTTGTTCATTGTCGGTTGTTGTTTGTGTCCAGTGCACAGTCTTGCATGTTGGCTTGTTAATCTCGTTCATAATAAATCGTATGTTATTGAATCTTCTATGGAACTAAGCGTTACAGGGCCAGTGCTTCATCATCACAAACATTTATACTTTGCATGTGTTTTTAAGCCTTACCAATTTAAATATTCAAGTGCAATAAAAGAACTCAATTTGCTACTCGATATGTGAGAAGTTTTGTGCGTACATCCAAAGCGCGTGTCCAGAAAGCCGCACCTCTCAGACAGTGCGAATACTGAATTAAGTTCTCTTTCGCTTGAACGGACAAATTCACACAACATTACATCAAAATGCCCATCTTGGCGAGCATCCTAGTAAACATAGTTGGTTATGGCTTAAGTGAACGTGAACAGTTGAGAAATAAAACGCAAATGTTTATCAGTATCTGTCACAGTCACGCCTTCCCGGACTCCATTTCCCAGAATCCTCCTTGCTTCACACCTGTTTGCACTTCCCTCATCAGCTTCCCGCTTCTCCCTGGATTCCCGGCACCTGTTCCTCGTCATTAGCACTTCCTTTATGTTGGACTCACTCCTTGCACTCCCTGTCCGTTCTTAATGCTATATTGTTAGTTTATATGTGTGTATGGTTCTCTGTTTCCTTTGTGATAATAAATACCCTGTTTTTTGAAGTCCGTAAACGCCTCGTCTCTACCGCAACCTACACTCTGTAACAGTATCAGTAAATTAGAACTATTTTATATTTAAAAATATGTAAATTTGTATGTAAAACGTTATGGATTTGAAGAGTTAGTAATAAAATGAACAACAAAGTAACACATTAAATAGAAAAAAGTGGCAGGTCTGTAATTTTGCATTTACACTCCGAGATTTAATGCACAGATCATTTGACATACGGTATCAAGTTTGTTTTGTTTCTTCCATTGCTATGATTATTACTGTCAATAGGATTCAATCGTGCATTTAAATATGGTTGTCAATCCAAAAAACATTGCAATGTGTAGATAGCTGTGAAGCTGTCTACACTGTGCAATGAATCTCTTATTGATATCATGTTTATACACTCTAAAAAAAATGCTGGGTTAAAAACAACTCAAGTTGGGTTGAAAATGGGCAAACCCAGCGGTTGAGTTAAATGTTTGCCCAACCTTCTGGGTAGTTTTACTTAACTCAACTATTGTTTAAAAATGACTGTATTGTTTGCTTAAAATGAACCCAATGTATGTTGAACATATGAAATGAACATTTATTAATAAGTTTAATGAATAATAATTAAACAATAGACATTTATTAATTTCTTATTCATAATTCATTTCTTATAAATAAATGTTCACCTTTTGATTATCATTGTTGTCTCTAATAATTATGTGTCTGATTTTTAACTTCCAGCCTATTCTGGGTTTATTTTAAGCCAGCCATATAGTCATTTTTAAACAAGAGTTGGGTTAAAACTGCCCAGCAGGTTGAGCAAACATTTAAATTTGTTGGTTATAATGAAAGCCATTTTGAGTGGTATTGAGCGGACTCTGACTAACTTAAACACATCTGATTGGCCATTGCGTTCACATGTTCAACAGATACGTCTGTGATTGGCTGCAAGGCTCAACGCTGTAAAAACATATTGTAAATAGAAACATTTGATGCTGTTCACAGAGTGCTTACACAAATACCCACAGGAGAGTTTTGAAGCAGCCGGATATCAGCGGGTATCAAAGATTTTGTGGGACAAAGATTAATTTTGGTGGGCACCAAACTATTTTGGTAACGCTTTATTTTAGGGTCTTTTAACTAGTTGCTTATTAGCATGCATATTACTAGATTATTGGCTGTTTATTAGTACTTATATTAATGCCTTATTCTGCATGACCTTATTCTACATTCTTAATCCTACCCAATACCTAAACTTAACAGCTTCCTTACTAACTATTAATAAGCAGGAGTTTATTGAGGGAAAAATCATAGTTAATAGTAAATACATGTTCCCTATACTAAAGTGTTATTCAATGCAATATTTTCAATGCAGGAATATCCCTGCTTGTCATGGCTGCTGAAAATTCAGCTTTGATCACAAGAATAAATTACATTTTAAAATATATTCAAATAGAAAACAGATATTTTAAACTGTAATATTATTTCACAATTTTACTGTTTTTACTGTATTTTTGATACAAATTTTATAGACGTTGGAATGGTACTGTATATTTTAATTAACTTGTCTTGTATCATGCATCTCGCAATGCATTTTTCCTCAAAGGACACATTGTGATATTGCCAAAGTTATCTTAGAAGGCAGCATAGTTATGCTACCTACGCTTTGGAACAGGCTTTGTGTGGGGAGTGTGCTTATGATGCCTTAAAAAGCTGCCTACGCGGCTCGCTAGGATTTGGAACAGAGCCGTAATCAGAGCCGTTTGAGCACACTGCTGTAAGACAAAGGAATTTTTGGATAAGGAAAAATCCTCAGCAGCCATCAAACACAAGACTCTGCAGAATCTACCAAAACCAAAATAAAACTCAAGGCACGAATGCTGTAAAGTGCCACAGAAATAGCCTTGCGCTTCTCAGGCTGGCATGTTTGAAGGCAACTTTCTGCGTGCAGAAATAAAAATTAGCTGTCTTAATTAATTTGGGGTGTGGTTGTTATATAAAACAGATTGGTTATTTGATATTTTTAAACAGACATGATTTCAGCAATGGCGTCCTGCCTAAAAACCAAATGCTTGCCCAGCAGACAGAAACACAAACTGAATATTTGGGTAATAATCTTAAATAAATGACAACTAGCTATTTACAAGCAAGAGCCACAGAATGAAGTGTGTTATTTCTCACAAATGGACTGAGATTCCCTCACATGCTTTAAAGGGAATCAATAACTATCTTTAGTCCCAGAATGCAAACAATCCGACTGCTGCTGGCAATCATATAAATTAAGCAGGCTAATAAAGTTGCCAATGCCTGTACTAACCGAAGACCACAGGGAATGTAAGACTGCCTAAAACACAACCGTTTATGGCTTTAGTGTTTCTGAACCTTGAGGATTATTTGATTTGATACAGCAATAAGTGAGAATCATATAGAGCTGCTTGGTTAATTGGAATAAAACCAAAATCGTTATATGGCTTAGTGTGATTATCAAATGGCACTGTGTTTCAGAGTGAAGCACATCTTTAACACATGAAAAGCTCATGATCCAGTGCTTTCAGTGTCTCATATCGGATCAGTTCACAGTAAATGCTGCTTCATCTCTTCATCTGCTCTGAGTTTGGGTCACTTATCCACCTTATTCCTATGCCCCATGGCGCTTTGCGCGAATTATGGGTGTAACTTCCGTTAAGCTGTAAACAATTAGTGAAAGGCTCACTCTATAAATGCAATATTTTTATTTATTTTTTAAACTGGGTACAATGAGATGACATTATTCTACTCACCCTTCAACCATTGAACATTAAAAAGACAATTAAAGAAGTGACCCTGAATAACCCCAAAAGCACGATTCCTTCCACAGCAATAATGGATGGGTTAAATATCACTGTATCTGTATTATGTAACTTACGTTGCCTTAATAAAAATGCGTTGCGTGGTACTATTTCAAAGTGATTTCCATCATTTTGACAGATAATAAGTTGGATTTACCTTAGAAAACAAACCTGGAAAGAGACGTGAGGATTTGAGGAGAAAAACGAGATATTCTTCGTACATTCCAGTGAATAATTAATGGGATATTTCGTAAATTAAATCGGGAGAACAGACCACAAATGTGCAGTATATGTTGTCCTTTTTCATACTATTACAGCGGAATGCAAAGGGAAAAAAGAAAATAATCATGAGGAAAAGATTGCAGCTACTGAAAAGAGCTCTTGCCATAGATATTCTTGTTAAAACACGTCACGTTAAAATACCAAGCGTTACGTTATTCTTATGATGTCTGAAAATAAAACATGAAGGAAAATTGACAGCTCATTCAGTCAAACTGACGGATAAGCTTTATTTGTAGCGCAACCTTATGATTTGAAATTATTCGTCTCAGTCTTTTTGAATGGAAGTTCCCCAAACCGGAAGTGCAATCCATGATTCAAAACACAGTAGGATTGTCAGGAATAAGGTGGATGACGTGCATTTGGAAATGCAACATGCACCAACCATTTTGCCAAACTTGTAATGAGGAGTGTTTATAAACTAACTATTGTAGAGAAGCGTTAAAGGATTGGTTCACTTCAGAATGAAAATTTCCTGATAATTTATTCACCCCCATGTCATCCAAGATGTTTGTCTTTCTTTCTTCAGTCGAAAAGAAATTAAGGTTTTTTTGGAAAACATTCCAGCATTTTTCTCCATATAGTGGACTTCACTGGGGTTCAACAGGTTGAAGGTCCAAATGTCAGTTTCAGTGCAGCTTCAAAGAGCTTCACATGATCCCAGACGAGGAATAAGAGTCTTATCTAGAGAAACCATCGGTCATTTTCTAAAAAAAATGAAAAATGATATACTTTTTAACCACAAATGCTCATCTTGCACTGCTCTGCGATGCGTAATGCATTACGTAATCACGTTTGAAGTACCGCGGTAGGGTGAAAAACTTCATCTCATTTTCTCTTCCAACTTCAAAATCGTCTGACATCGTTGTTTTACCTTTTTTTCTAAAGGACGTTTGACTTAGTCTTTACACGTTTGCTTTGTAAACACTGGATCAGTACTTCCGCCTACGTCACGCGTGACCTTTCTAACGTGATTACGTAATGCGTGGAGCATCACAGAGCAGTGCAAGATGAGCATTTGTGGTTAAAAAGTATAATGTTTATTTTATTTTTTTTAGAAAATGGCAGATGGTTTCTCTAGATAAGACTCTTATTCCTCGTCTGGGATCGTGTAGAGCTCTTTGAAGCTGCACTGAAACTGACATTTGGACCTTCAACCCGTTGAACCCCAGTGAAGTCCACTATATGGAGAAAAATCCTGCAATGTTTTCCTCAAAAACCTTCATTTCTTTTCGACTGAAGAAAGAAAGACATGAACATCTTGGATGACATGGGGGTGAGTAAATTATCAGGAAATTTTAATTCTGAAGTGAACCAATCCTTTGAGGGCTCCCTAAAAGCGTGACGATTTAACGGTTGAACATGAAGAAATGAAGACAAATAAATATTAGTATTAATTATGTACAATATATGATCAAAAATCAAAACTCAAACACTAACTTTATAACCAATCCCAGTCCAAATGTCACTGAGATCAACAAACAGAGCAAGAATGTGCTTATGCATGGGTGTACCTACGTTCTTCAGGTGACACGTGGGGCAGCGCCTGACCTCGGACCAGTCGGCAGGTGGAACCGTCTCCAGCGCACACGCCACAGTTGTCCTCTTTAGCGTTGCTTCCCAGTTGTCTGTCACAGCCAACTTCCTGTAAAAAATAACAGAGGAATCACTCAGAAAAAGGCAAAATGAGACAGAAAGGATTGTCACGTTGCACTCAAGTCACAAAAAATGACAAAAAAATTAGGTTCATTATCCACTACAGCATTTTGTAGTGAACATTTTCCTGATTCATCCCCAGAGCTGAAACACTATTTCAAGAGAAGGCACCTGATTTCTGACATGTCTGCAGGACCTCAACCAAAAAAACATGCTTCCTCCATAACAGAACAGAAACTGACTGTAAAATGAATGCACTGGCCACTGGCACAGCACGGCTCCAAACTACAATGTTTAAACTCTAACTGGCATCATAAAAATTCATGGACAGCCAACATATAAAACTTAAGAGAATACTGAATCATTTTTCACAGGTTTTTATCCCTTGCGCTCAAGTTCGCTCCGAGTATCCTCAGTATTTACCCAGAAATCTGTGCTACTGACAGTGATGCTGTGCAAAGAATCAGCCATCTGTACAAGAAAAGCTGCCCAGTTTTAATGCAAAATTCTGTTTAAACTAGCAGGGCAATAGAGAAAGTAGCCAGAGAAAGCAAACAGCAGTAGCTCTGGTAAACAAGCGCAAGTAAACAGACAAGCTTCATTTATGCCAATTTACCCAATACTCACACGGGCTGAGGTCAAAATAGGAGCAACTCAAGAGAAGTTTCATCAACGCTGCAGAATTCAGTTACCGCGCAGTACTGCTTTGAATTCTGATAAGTCTATATGGTTTGGTTAGAGTTTATTGTGTTTCTTTGCTGTGGGCCAAATGGAAAGCCGTAAGTCTACTGAAAACATTCTCTGAGAAAGTTCACCCCAAAATTTTGTCATCATTTACGTAACGTCATGCTGTTCCGAACTTGTATGACTTTAAAACAAGTCTTCCCAAAGCCATACGGTAAGCTTTGTGTTAGGAATATATAAACACTTTTAAGTTTAATCCGTAATTTAGTTAAAATGTTGTTTTCTCTGGTGTAGCTCTCAAATCTCCTAACACTAAATTCATACTCTACCTGTTCAAACTGGCACATCACATTCAGTTCTGAAACATGCAAGAGCAATGTCAAACCTGGCAGAACATGCCTTTTATGTGCCATTTTTAAATACACTCAAGACCACAAAAGAGATTTTTTTTAAGATTTTCAGTGAATTATGACTTGTTCCAGCCTGTTCCTCACACAAAGCTAATGAGGACTTGGAATATTGTGCACAAAGTCATATGGACTACTTTCATGGGGAAAAAAGAAAGTAAGTCATATTGGGGTAAATTCATGACAGTAAATAGTGACTTTCACACTGGAGGAACAGTTTCATAGTTCGCTCAGCGGCTGCTGTGAGACACTGTTGCACACTGCAGTAAGAGAGATCGATTTTAGAATATCATATTAAATGCTGGATGGCTTGTGTTGATAAATGGCATGCAATTAATTTTAAAACGTATTGTATGATGGAGAAAATGCTGTATTACTGTTACTAAAAATAAAGCTGCATCTGATTATGCTATGTTAGCTACTTGACAAAATAGTGTTTTTCTCTGAGGCATGGTAAAGCATGGTACTCGCAAAAAATCAAGAAAATTAGATTTAAACAATAAGACTAAACATGTTGAGCTATAAATACAATAATTCATTTTCTGTCTATAAATATATCAAAACAGCTGTTCCCTTGTCTATTAAAACATGTAATATATTAAAGCGTCTTTGGTGTTTCCATGGTTTCTACAAAATAAAACCGAGGGTTAACGCGGGTATGACGCCATTGACAGGCGACTCCTCACACGTCCCGGAGCCTTGGTTAAAATTGCAATTTTCTCACGATTTACAAATAGTTGGAAACATTTGGGATATTGTAAGTACTCAAGTGAACAAAATATATAACACTGGCCAAGTAGTTTTTTTACTGCAAAAAAATCTTACATATTGCACCTTTAAACAAATCCTAAACTAGTGTTGTCAAAAATATTGATATTTCTACATGTATCGATACTGAAATATCTGAAACGGTTCCATTACTCCTTTTCTGCAGTATCGATACACTGATATCAGCTGCGTGTTCTCTCTCTCCGACAGTGAATTGACACACACCCGCCTCCTGTCACTCACTCGTCTCATTCGCTCCGGTTGAATAGTGCTTGTATTGCGCATAATTTTAGTCATTCCTGCAGGTTTTGCGTTCACACCAAACGCCACACCACTGATCTATTTAAGGGAGCTCTCATAAAGCCGCCTCTCAAACAGATCGCGAGTACCAAATTGAGGAATGTAAATAGTTGAGAAAGAAAGCGTTTGTTGTGTCACAGCCTACATTGGATTCATGCATTAGCTCTTAAAGTGACAGCAGCCTAATAAACCTGCTGCTGTTTGTCATGTTAATCAGAGAACAAAAGGCAGAGAAAATCACTTGCTGCTCTAGACTGAATAACTTTTGTAACTTTAATTGTAAGCATTAATCTGTATTTAATTTTACAATTAAGTGTTGTTTTACATTTGATTACTTTCATTTACCTGAACACTACCACCTGAAAAACTTAAAGCCATTTTTATTTAATTTGTCTCTTTATTCTGTTCTATTTATTTATGCTATCATTTGCAATTTGTTCTTACTTTATTACTGACTGTTCACTTGTCTTTTTTTGTAAATATAATTCAATGATTCAAATAAAGCCTCCCTGTGCTGTGTGTAAGCTATTTCAACAAAATTATCAAAAAATTATTAGATAATAACAAATTAACTGTACGTCAGTATATTTGGCAGTTTTCCCTCGTGGTATCGAAAATGGTATCAAATATTGATATTTTTCAAGGAAAATTCCAGTATCGTGACAACACTATCATAAACTAATAAAGATGGAGAATGGGATCGCTGTCAAAGCATCTTGAAGGCAAGCCTGCAGAGGTGACAAGAGGCCGTTTTTTTAATGGATGTCAACATAGGAGAGGCTTCACTACGCTGAATAAACCACTTTTTTGAGGAAACAGCTTATCATTTAATGAGTCGACAGTCCGTCGGTAATCTTCAACATGTTTGCTCTTAAACATTCCATTTGGAGTTTACACACTGTTTTATGAGAGAAGTCACGGATAATTGCGTGACAACTCTCCAGTGGTTTTCCTCCTATCTAAAAGAAAGGACATTCTCTGTAAATTTAGGCAACTTCTCTTTTACATCGGCTCAGCTACATGTGGTGTATGTGGTGTACCTCAAGGGTCAATTTTAGGACCCTTGTTATTTTCATTGTACATGCTTCCCCTAACACCGTGTCCTAACCAGACGCGATGCGATAAGATTCCAGTGACGAGCAATTTGACTGTCCACACGATGCGACGTGACAATGAGAATCGATAAAATCAATCAAAAACCACAGCCAATCAGAAGAGAGTCGGCAAGAGCACAGCAGACACAGTGAAATGGACAAGTACATAATAAAATTAATAAATATTACACAATTTAAACATTGTTTAAAGTACATACGGAGTGACTGAACCAATCTTTGTCATAGAATACACTATAAAACAAAGTTATTCAAGCTCTAGGTGCATTATTTGTGAAATGAATGCTAAATTAGTGCAAAATCAATATGCATGCAAGCTTTCAACAGAAGTAATTACTGTTTGTTAGTTTCCAAGAAACATTTTCTTGGAAATCCTGCGTTCTTAACTTTCTAAACTGGAGCCATGGTCAAATGGAAACTCAACCCCTGTCTTTCTGTTGATTCGGCCTCTTTCTGTCTTTTGCTCACACAAGGACACAGAACTGTTATTAATCTGGCAGAATCGTGACCTAAATATACCTCAAATCCCCACATATGTAACACTGAAAAAGAGAGATGGTTTTCCTATGTTTATGGTCATTATTTCATTATCTTTTCATTTCAGCTGCAAGTTTTTCATATTTTTTTTTTTTTAGGAAATGTGAGCTGCGCAGTTAGAAATATCCAGAATGGAAAACCTGTTGGCGTCAGTACCATCAAACAATAACATTAAGCTTTTGGACACGCAATAAAAAAAGACTGATACTATGGTAGAAGCAGATGGTTTGGTAACTCCAGTGGATGGAGAGCGGATCCAAATACATTCAGGAAAAGAAATGGATAAAACTGTAAAGCTTATTCTCACTGTCCTAATATTACTGTAATGCATGTCAGAACAGGGCTGAAAAGGTCAAGAATTCTCCCTCATAAATACTAAGTGACTCTGGCTCCAGAAGAACGTTTTTCACCTCATCATCAAGCCTAGACTGTACTTTAAAGGACAGAGGTCTTAACTTAAGCGCTGTAAATGCTCACTTAAGTAGGCTTATATATAAATAACATTTTCAGATTTAAATTTCTAACAGAACTTTTGGTTTTCTGGGAGTTTTGCCATCTTATACTGCGTTCAAGTGCACCTGGTAAGCTCCTACTTCCGCTGGACAGTCGTTTTTATGACATCTCACAAACCTAAGCCAAAAACAGCCACAACTGAGCAAATAAACAATGGATGATCTGACAAAAGTTCTTCTTTCTCTTATACCAGTGCATAAGTATTACTAAATATACATGCAATACAACCTATGATTTATAAATACATGATATTTAACAAATATCATGAATTTGCATGAAACAAATCATGAAGGGTAAGTCATTTTGCTTCGTCATAAAGACCTTAAAGGTATAGTACACCCAAAAATGAAAATTCTGTCATAATTTAATTTGGTTAATCTTTGAAACACAAATTAAGATTTTTTAACAAAACCTGAGAGGTTTCTGTGCAACCATTTAGAGTCCATGTAACCAAAACTTAGAACATCAAAAAGGTCATAAAGGTGATGTAAAATATATCCATATGAATCGAGTCATGTAATTCAAGTCTTGTGAAGAGATATGATCGCTTTAAATGATATCCATATAAAATGAATGAATCCATATGGATTCATTTTACAAAGCCTGTATGACCTTTTTGGATCTTCTAAGTTTTGGTTACCTGGACTTTCAACAGAGAGACAGAAACCTCTCAAGTTTCATTAAACATATCTTCATTTGTGTTTCGAAGACCAACCAAAGTCTGATGTGTCTGGAACGACATGAGGGTGAGTAAATGATGACAGAATTTTTATTTTTTTCGTGAACTATCACTTTAAATAAAGAACTGCGCATAGAAAAAAACTAATGCTCACTATAGTGCCCGCTGTGGCAACTCTTATAATGTAATGCACTGATATTTCAAACTCGAAGGGTGCATCACTGGCAGCTTACGTGGCTTAAGTTCATTCAGTAATGGTTACCTGACAGATCCCACTGATACACATATCCAGAGAGTCCGCTTTACACCGAGTGCCGTCCAACACTTTGGGTGCCAGTTCCACCACCAGGCTTTTCCCCCGGGCCTGACATCGGAGGGCACAGGGTGAAATAGGGTCGTACGTCACAGGTATCCACTCGTAAGTTTGTCCCTGGTACTTGATGTCATTGTGGGCGGAGCATTGTTGAGCCCTAAAGTCACCTGACTCCGGAGGACAGTCCTGATTGAAAGAAAGCAAATTTGGCAGCTATCAGATATTTTTCACATTTTTGACTATAATATAATAACACTGACATTTAAAAGACGCAAAAGTATCAGATAACCTGACAATGACACTGGAAATATTATTTTCTATGTGGTAAGATTAAATCGTGACCGCATGCAAAACATCATAAAGCATATGCAGATGACCGGGTGCATTAACGAATGGTGACAGTGTAATTGAACTGTGGCATGTTTTGGAAAACAATATTTCCTATGTCATCTCCTGTGCACCGAAGAAAACCACAGCTCTTCCTCTAGAGCTTGGGACTCATTTAATCATTCGATCGGCTCAGAAACCCCCATGTGCATAGATCATCAGTGATGCCCGTGACTGAAGCGTCTCCATCGGATAGAACGATTACAAATGACAAGTCTTCAACGTCAGGATCAGTAATGGAAATAAAAAGAACAATTCAACAATGACCCTCATCAACGGCAATTATAAAGCCTGACAGGGAACACCAAGCATCAGTTCTCACTGTTTTGACGGAAATGGGATAAATGTTATGCTGGGAATCTTTCCCAGATGGCTCTGATTGGAATTGTGGGTGAAGGAGGAATGTGATTGCAGATGAAACCACTTCAATGGTAGAAAAACACTGGCTTTTGATTAAAATGGTCCTTGAGACGCATGGGCATCTAACAGCTCTCAGAGCAGTTGGGGACTATTGACTGAATCATAAAGCAAAGTTCTGGTTCTGATCCCACTTAACATTTCTGGTTACGTAACAATTCCATTACTGTTTATTTTCACTTTTTTCGAGGCGTTTGACTAAGGAGTTTAAGATTGATCTCTGAGTCAAATAAATAATTTGCGAATAGAAAATGTACTTCACTTGCATAAGAAAAAGAATGTAAACATTTAAGATCTGTTAAAGGGTTAGTTCACCCAAAAATGAAATTTCTGTCATTAATTACTCACCCTCATGTTGTCCCAAACCCGTAAGACCTTTGTTCATCTTCAGAACACAAATTAAGATATTTTTGATGAAATCCGAGAGCTTTCTGAACTACACATAGGCAGCAACATCATTGCACCTTTCAAGGCCCAGAAAGGTAGTAAAGACATTGTTAAAATAGTTCATGTGACTACAGTGGTTCAACCTTTATGTTATGAAGCGACAAGAATACTTTTTGTGTACAAAAACAAAACAAAAATAACGACTTTATTCAACAATTTCTTCTTTTCCATGTCAGTCTCCTACGCAGTCGATGCAGTAAATGCAGTGCAGCGCTTCCGTGTTCTACTTCAGAACGCCGGCTCAGTATTGGCCGACGCTGTACACGTGAGCACCACGATGCATTCATAACAATAAGGTTGAACCACTGCAGTCACATGGTCTATTTTAACAATGTCTTTACTCCCTTTCTGAGCCTTTAAATTGGTTATGACATTGCTGTGTATAGGGAGGTCAAAAACCTCTCGGACTTAATCAAAAATATCTTCATTTGTGTTCCGAAGATGAACGAAGATCTTACTAACTCTTTAATGGAGTCAAATATCATGAAAATCATTTCATTCCACATCATTTTTTTTTTTTTTTTATTAAACTAAAGCCCTATTTACAGGGGGATGTTAGAGAAATTTGCATTTCACAGACCTACTTTGAGATTTTAATCCCATTCGAATCTGCCATGTCTGTGTTTTTCTCTGTAAAAATTCCAGACCAAATTACTGTTTTTCGGAAAACTCAGCGGTCCTTTGAGAAATCGAATCCCGTCCGAATGTGAATGTCTGTGATTGCTGAAGTTGTATTCAGCTCATGTGCTTTTTGACCAACATGAGCTACTGTATGCGCACCAATCTTCCGTATACTTTTATTTAATTTCAATATGGATAGTATCTGATGAAACAATAAATTATAAAATTAACAAATAGAGCCAGAAATTGAGAAATTGTGAAGACTGCCCATTAATTTCAGTGTCAGGTAAGATTAAGATTACTAGATTTCACTGCTCACATATGTGGGTTTATTATAAACAGCCACTTAGGGTTTTAATAATAAATTCAAATTATATCAATAATTAAATTAAAAGAGATATATATGATCATAAATGATGCATGCAAACACAGCACACAAGCTTCATAACGCCCACATCCAGAACACACACATTCCCACCTCTCTATGTTAGTCCCATCCGAATCGGTACATAAAATCACAGACATTGGGTGAAAATACGTTTGTAAAACTTAAGCCCCGTCCAATTAGGGCTTAAGAACCAGATCTTGATTCCCACCTTAAAATTTACATGACACGCTTCGCTCTGAGAAGATGTGCATAAAATCTGGTTCACTTCCCTTTTACGGAGCCCCAAAAGCAGGAGTGTCCATTCCTGCTCCTAAAAGGCGACTGTCCACCAAGTTTATCTCTAACCCCAATTAAACACACTTGAACCAGCTAATCAAGGTCTAATTAGGCAGGTGTGTTGAGGCAAGTTGGAGCTAAACTCTGCACGACAGCGGCCCTCCAGGACCAAGATTGGACATCCCTGCCCTAAAGGGACATTTAAAGGGACAAAATTATATTTCATTGCTTATGCATTCCCTCAAAATGCATTCTGTTCACTTGCAAAACTTTTGTGATAAAAATAGGTTGGAGGGAAATATATATTGTATTGAATGTTTTCTAAAAGAGCGTAAACTGTATTCTGTATTATACTTTATAAAACAGTTAGTTCCTGTCCTTGATTCTTCACCCAATGGTTCTGTGTATCACTACACAACACCCTTAGCAACCACTCTTAGCAACGTAAACTGTTTGTTCTCAATTTATATTAATCATTGAAGCTTACTGTATTATGTAGAAGAGTATTGTGAGAAAAAGAGCGAGTTTATTACCTGCATTCAGATTTAGCATATCTCGTCCTTTTAACAGTTAAGGGGTTTTCCCGTGACTGACAGCGCTAGTCAAAGCATTTGTCAGTTGCGTCTTGTTCCGTGTTCACAACAATTCAGTCTTTTCAATAAAAAAGTCTTCGCTACTGACTGACACACTCATAAAGACAGTATTTGCCGCCATCTAATGGCGTAATAATGTAACTTCTCTTGCTTTTCATGATCAGGGACTATTTTTTCCGGCGGAAGGAAGGCTTTTAGTGATTTCACGCCGCTTCGCGCTGTGCCTAACAATGCCCTTCACCCGTCACTTATTCACGATACAGCACTAGCCTTGAGTACCTTATTGCTTACTTGAAAAATGTTTAAAATACACTGCAAAATTGGTTAAATCCCCTTTATTGCTTACTTGAAAAACGTTTAAAACACACTGCAAAATTGGTAAAATCCTCTTTATTGCTTACTTGAAAAACGTTTAAAATACAATGCAAAATTGGTTAAATCCCCCTTGAGTAAACTGGGATTAATCTGCAGACTTTTGTAGTGTTTTCTGTGCAAACTTTCAGGGAAAATCTGTGGAATTCAACTAAATGAACGGTGTTAAACTGTGTCAAATGGAGCTGCGAGTGCTACACTCTAGCCATAATGAGTCCAAATATCTAATTAACGAACAAGCAAGGGATGGGGTATCTGTATAATTTTATGAACGACAGGCATTCAAATTCTATATAAATCTGTGGCACTTCTACAGACAGATATTCTTGGTGGGCCTCATAACATATTATACTGACTTACTGTGTTGCTGCACGTTCTGTAGCGGATGTTTCTGCCTTCACAGTTCCTGTCAAACAAACACAAAAAAACAAAATCAGATATGTTACATAGTCATTGTTCTTCTTTGTGGTACAGCTGCTCCATCTTTTGTATCAAGGGGAAAGGAAACACCCTACTATTTGTCCCTACAGAAATCATTTTTAGACCTGCTCCTGATCATTTTTCCCCACTCGTTTGTGAGGTTCTTTGTCGGCTTTTAGAGAATATAAAATGAATGCATGCTACAGCACATTGAAAAATAAATTCCTTCAACAAAACATTATTTTCTATTGTCAAATATTTTGTACTTAGATTGCCAGTCAGGTAATAACAACAACACTGTCAAGCCAGTAGACATGCATGAAAAAAAAAAAAAAAAAAAATAATAATAAAAAGGAAATGATTTGCAACTTGTGATTATCTCTGATGGCACCAAGAAAATGTGAATGCAGCTATAGCTGTATGAAATATGCAGCAATGTGTTTTGAGAAAAAGATGTTTAGAGACAGAAATACAAAGAAAACCAGACACAAGGACAACAGGATATTGGCTTTTTAAATGTCTTATTACCTCAGTCTAAAAACATTAGCCTATCATATTTTAGCTTATTAATTCCGTTCAGAAGAGCAGCAATCTCCCTAAACAGAAAAGGTTCACATCACAAGACTTCTGAGGGGTGGAAGGAAGATGCAACCAGACTGTTATTAAGATCAGAATCTTTCTCTGCAATCATTCTGCCCTTGAGCGAAACCATTTAGAATGGAATACTAGCTTATATTTAGAGAATACTGCAGAGTATGCACTGCATCCATTGCTTGAAATATGATTGGAGTCACCCAAAAAGGAAAATACTGTTAAGTGCAACATGTGCAGTGCAAATATAGGCTACAAAAAATTATAATGATATAATATAACATCATTATAATTCTGTGCTTGGGACATGGCCTTTAATGGTGAGACTTTTGTTTTGTTTTTTTTCTCAAAAATTATATAACAATTTGGATTTAGATTTATCGGCCAATATATCAGTTATCGGCTTTCAAATATAAAGAATTATCGGTTATCAGTACTGGCCAAATATCGGTGCATCCCTAGTCCAGTTATCATCCACTAGCAAAAATAATTTTTGTGTAAATCGTTTGTAAAGGTGTTCTGACGAAAACGAGAGTTGAAAACTGTTCAACTCTGGGTAAAACGCAGAGCTCTCGTCACTGTCACTTTTTACTTAGTCCCGCGTAGCCAGACCTTCAGACTGACGGCAGACTCCATAGCAGCTTTCATTGGCTAAGCACTGCCCAGAGGTCCTCTGACTGACATATAAAACAACCAATCAGTTTGTTTTGTTCCACATCATATTTAGGGGTGTGAAAATGTAAAGTCGATGTCCATACAATAACAGACTGGAATGTGAAACTCTTAAGCTACATTTCCACCACAGGAACTTTCCCCAGGAATAAGGAATTTTGTGGTGGTACTCCGTGTGTTTTGACTGCAGGAACCAGAGTCTAAATGAAGTTCCGGGTAAAAAAAAATCCGGAAAGTTCCGGAACTTTCGTGGGTGGGACTTGGGCGCTGAATATGCTGATTGGTAGCGTTCACGCAGCATTTTGATTGGTTGACTCAACGCAGCATTTTATTTCAACTATCATGCAGTGCATGCAGTAAGAGTTGTTTGCTATTCGAATCAACAATGGAGTTTAAAAAATATGACAGATAGACCGACGACGAGGTTCAGGCTTTATTAAGCTTATATGCGGAGGAAAAAATCCAGCGGGAACTGGAAAGTCGCACGCAGTCCTACGTCACCGGACTATCTTCACAGTACTTAAGACCGCTATGGAAACACAGCTAGCAATAGGTCTGGGGGGAAAAAAGTTCCCGGGACAAATTGTTCCAGGTAATTTTGGTGGAAACGCAGCTTTAGATGTATTTTAAAGAGCCTATGCCACAAACTTTACATACTTCACATACTTTTAAAAATGTAGAGTTTAGTTGTTCCTGGTAAGCGCTCATTGTCACAGTTGTAAACATGGCGTCTTTCCTTTTCCATGAGTGGGTTTGGCATCACAATATCTTTATTTCCAGGTGGACTGTTAAAGAACCTGACAAACACGTCGGAAATCTGACGACTTTGAAACTCCTGAAGTGTTTCCAATTTTGTGTGCCGTATTCATCAGACATTCAGCCAACGGTCCGTGGGCATGACGTCTGAGGCTAAGACTACTTTTACCCAGCTGTCCAATGACAGTGGAGGAGGGGTGAGGCAAATACTACACCGACCAATCATCCTTATTGTACAACTACTGAACAACAATGGAGAAGTTAATATTGCTGTTTTTTTATATTCAGTAATATTCTTCAAAATGAGATACTGGTAACACTTTCCTGCTGTAGATATTTCAAATCATCATAGCAAACAAAGCGTCTCAGCTGGAAAAATGCTGCACCTCCAAAGCACTCTCAAACGCCACCAACGGGCCGTTTTTTCAGCTTGCTAAAAACGCTTCGGTGGACCTTAGTTAATTGAATATTTATTACTGGGCATATGGCCTTTTAGTCTTGCATTTATGCAATATACTGGTGTCAGCGTTATATTGTTTTCTGTTTCATTGTGTTTTCAGTGTTCCTGTCATTTGACCAGTTCATTTGTCCTGTCTACATCTAAATTGAAGTGTTGTGAAGTCTGTTTTCCTGAGTGAGTTTGGATTAAAGACTGCTCTTCTGAATCATTTGTTTTCGTGAGCTTTATACCAATACAACTGGAACCAATCATGAGAAGGGAGCATCATTTACAGCATCATTACTCCAGTCTTCAAAGTCACATGATCCTTCAGAAATCATTCTAATATGATGATTTGTTGCTCAAGGAACATTTCTTAAAACTTGAGAGCTTTACTTTCATACTTTGAATACAAGTATTAATTATATTATAGTATATGAATAAAAGGATTACTGCAATGTACTTCATAATGCACCACAAGTATGTGTTTTTATTAGCTTAAACTTTTAATCCCCGTTCAGTCTTCTCTTTCAGGTCAACTACAGCCTGAGCTGTCTCCACTCCAAACCATAGATGTCTGTTATTTCTACTCCAGTGCTCTTTAACAGGTGCTCTGGCCTGTGTGCAAGCGATATTGCTCGGATGCTACGATTCAGAAAGAGAGCCTTTGTTCGCTGACCACATAATCAACTGTGGAATCACTTCCAGATCTTCTTGTAATCAGCAGAACCCAATCACAACATAAGCTGGCCCGCTACTCGAGCGCTTCTAAAGTTCTACTGACAATAAACAAAAGGAGGAAGAGAGCGGGGGATATTCCAGTAGCACACAGCAAACTCATGATGGTCTGTTTAATATCGCAAAGACTTTATCTGTGCAAGACATTTTTCTGTGGATGAACTAGCATCAAATCAAATTTGTTATTGAATTTGATATATGAAAAAAAAAAAAAAAAACTTTTGTATAAATCCCCAAACCACGTGTCAAACAAACTCAAGAACCCTATAAAACTAAGAGCTACTACAGACATGCAGAAAAGCTTGACTAAAGGCATGTCAAAACTGTTTGGGGTCTGTAAGATTATTTTTGTTTGTTTTGTTGAAAGAAATAATACTTTTATTCGTCAAGGACACATTAAAAGTGACAGTAAAGATATTTATAATGTTTATTTAAACTTTCTATTAATCAAAGAATCCTGGAAAATGTAGAAAATATTAAAATATTATGCAGCACAACTGTTTTTAACATTGATAATAATCAGAAATGTTTCTTGAGCAGCAGATCATCATATTAGAATGATTTCTGAAGGATCATGTGACACTGAAGACTGGAGTAATGATGCTGAAAATTCAGCTTTGATCACAGGAATAAATTACATTTTACAATATATTCAAATAGAAAACAGTTATTTTAAATTATAATAAATTTTCACAATATTACAGTATTTTTGATCAAATAAATGCAGCCTTGGTGAGCAGAAAAACGCTGAAAAAAATCTTACAGACCCCAAACTGTTGAAGGGTATCGTACATTGATCCATTTAGCAGGCACCGTTATTCAAAGTGACTTAAAAACCCATCTGCATTTTGTTTGAATGTTCTCGGGAAAAAATAATCCCCACACAGGAAGCAGTTAAATGCAAATCATTGAAGGCAATTTTACGTTGAGGGTCAGCAGAAGCATTTCCAATGAGACCCGAAGTGTAATTGGCCCTTTCTCTTGTTTTCAGTTGGATCTAACCGGTCAATTAGCTCTAAATGAGTATTGCGGCTTAAATGGCGCGTGACTTCCATTTTCTATGAGTATTGCTTTAGCTTTTGGCATCTACCCTCCAGCAATGAAGTAATGGGCAATGAGCTAAAAAAAATATAATTGTGTCCAAAATGATAAAAAAACAGATATCTATCCCAATTTTAATATGCAAAGACAACCCTTTCATTGAGTGATTTCCACAAAAAGTGTAAACACTGTAGCGCTATCAAAACATTGCTCTGTTTGTCTTAGTGAGGTCTGACACACCTGGAGAGAGCTATCCGTTAGCGTTCCCATTCATTTCAATGGCAGAAAGTACGCAATTTCACTCTCGGGTCTGGAGCCAATCACCTGAGCCGTAAATAGCATGTGACTAATCACTCTGAGCAGTAAATTACATAATGGCAGCATCGACTGGCTAAAGACATCATAAGAACACACATATAGTCCAAAATACTAGTAACTATACTGAACTATGACGTCAAATGCAGCAGAAATAAGTCACACTTCAAAGAATCCTCCAAATATAGTAGATGTTACCGGTAAAACATCTATAATGAAATATTAGCAATTTACAGTATATGCTGCTTGCAAATAAAAATGTATTTCATCAGAATATCAATGGAAGTGTCAATGGAAAACAAAATCGCGTAGTTGCAAGTCTAAATCTTGAAGCTCTTTAGCAGGAGACTTTACCTATGTGCGAGCGATACTGCTTGAATGCTACGATTAAACGTCATGACAAGACAACAGAATAACCAATGATTAGCTTTTACCAAAATAACTGGAATTTTCTGGATTGACCCACAAAAACAATTTAAGCATATTTTGACTGAGTAAAAAAGAGTTCACAATTCACATCAAGAACAATAACTTTATATAAGGATTACTATATTAGTGTCCACACCAGAGGATGATATCGTTCTGTTTATTAAAAGCACATGCTGTCACTTTAAAGTCCCCGTGAACCGGAAGTTGTAACCGACTTCAGTATTGTGACGGATTTCCAAATTGAATAGATGGCAGTAGGGGCGTAACGGTACAAAAACATGACGGTTCGGTAAGTACCTCTGTATTGAAGTCACAGTTCAGTACAGGTTCAGTACAGCAGAGGTGAGAAAACTAAACATAAAACTGCTTCTTTTTTTCTTTTTCTTTTTTATTTAAACAAATTGTGTCTCTCTCTTTAAATAGATTCAATTATAATTAAAATTTTCCTAAGGATAAAACACAAAAAAAAAAAAAAAAAAAATGTAAATTCTAAATTCTAAATGTAATTATAAAATTATTTTTTTCAATTATTTTTCTACTCCAATTCATTTTTGAAATATAACCATTTACACAGTTACTGTCATAACTTGTTTTCATGACAATTTTATTTAAACATATATTAAATAAGACCAGTGTCCATTTTAGGACATTCTCAAACCTCAGTCATACAACGAAAAGGCGTCATGCCTCAGACAGAAAGGCTTCAGTCATCGGACAAAACGGCATCGTGCCTCAGACTGAAAGGCTTCTGGTCTCAGGAAAAACGACGTCAGGTGTCAGGTCTCGTACAATTAGGCATCGGACAAAACAGCCTCAGACTAAAATGCATCAGATGAAACGGATTCAGATGAAAAGGCATCAGACGAAACGAACTCGGACAAAACGGCCTCAGACAAAAAGCCATCAGACATAAAAGCATCAGACGAACGGACTTAAGAAAGCGAATTGCCCCGCCTCAATGTGACGTCACATGCACGCAGATTTCTAACTGTTAAATGTTACACTAAGTTGTATAAAACATATCAAATTATTTTGTAAATTTGTATTATTCACTAGTTTTATTTGTATGTATAAAAAGTTAGCTAAATTACACATTGCAACTAGCTTGCATTGCAAACTATCGTGAACACTTTAACCATGGTTTTATTATATTAAAAGTGTGGTAACTATGACTTTTTGTCAGATTGATGCTATTTGTATAATAATAGTTTTACTACAAATATCATAAACTACACTACCAGTCAAAAGTTTGGACACGGTAAGATTTTTAAAAGAAGTTTCGTCTGCTCACCAAGGCTGCATTTATTTAATTAAAAATACAGTAAAAACAGTAATATTGTGAAATATTATTACAATTTAAATTAACTGTTTTCTGTTTGAATATATTTTATAAAGTAATTTATTCCTGTGATCAAAGCTGAATTTTCAGCATCATTACTCCAGTCTTCAGTGTCACATGATCCTTCAGAAATCATTCTAATATGCTGATCTGCTGCTCAAGAAACATTTCCTGAGACCAGAAGCCTTTCAGTCTGAGGCATGACGCCTTTTCGTTGTATGACTGAGGTTTGAGAATGTCCTAAAATGGACACCGTACATTACTAACAGGTAAAGTAAATATAATGAATATATGAGCTGATATAGTGCATATATTTAGTGAAATGCTTCATTTCTCTAGTGAACTAACATGCTGTGGACACTAAATGACTTGCCTGAGGTAAATGTAATGCTACGTGAGATATTATTCTCAAGCTGTTTTATTGATGTCTTTCCACAGTTGAAACACTGGTTGAGAGATTACATGTAAACATATCTATGCATAGATCGTCTCTTCTTCTTCTTCTGCTCTTTTTCCTGTTGTGGCGGTTAGCAAACAGCGTTGCATTACCGTCCGTGCCCCCTTTTGGATTGGAGTGTGGATCGCCTGTGACTGACTGTATTCATCGTCTGACTGTATGCACCAAACTGTGACGTCCGTAACGTGATGGTTCGGGGCGAATACATGTACCATTACACCCCTAGAGGGCAGTATTTTATTCTAGCGCACCTCCTCTCCATCCCTCACTCATAACAGACTGATGATTGGAGGGGAGTGGTTAAGGATATTCAACCCAAGCTGTCAAATTGTCGTCATCAAACAAACAATATTTTTTTGTGTGTGTATTAACTTGCACTGATTAATTGTTCACCACAAGACTAGTAATGTGCGCTAACAAAGAAAATAGGGTCAATTTTGATTTCATGACAACTTTAAATGCTCGAGCTCTTAAATCAGAATGGATTCTGATTGGCTGTCAATGTTTTTACAGTTCATCATCTGGAAAAAAATCGTTCTGAAAGAATTCCAATGATATTGTTCCACTCTGCCGTTATCGTTATAGCTGTGGTGTGGAATTTGCTATTCTTTTATATTTATAAAGTTTTTTAGAACTATATCTTTATTGTAATCATTATCCTTGGTGTGAACAGGCCTTTAGACTTGATAATGAGAAAAACAGACAGTTCCGCCCCAAACTAATGCCATTGGTTGAGCCAGATTCATGTTGTGCTGGTCAAGCAAACAGCAAAGTATTTTAACACAAAAAAAGGACAAGTTTACAATTACAAAGTTAACTTACTTTTTACAAGTCAACAAAGTTAAACATAATGTTCAAGAAACGAAAATTAGCTAAAAACAAAACAACCCAATTAGCATTTCAAGATGAATATTATACCTAAAAAACACACTTTGCTGTATCCATGAATCATTCAGTTCTCTCAGCTTCATTTTAATGACAATGGCTTATTTAATATATTCTAAATCATGTAAATTATGCACATGCATAATTAATGCTATGTGCACTAACATTATTACTTGAGGAACAAAACCTCTTCTTTGCCTCAGAAGGAGAAAAACAAGACAGAAATAGAAGTTGAATTACAAGGAGAGAGAGAGAGAAAGACACTTAAATCCAAAGTGTCTGTCATGTTTTCCATTCTTTCTGGAAACGAAGCACTTCTCTGTCCTCTCGCTGAGGTCAGCGATAACAACGAGCGGCCTGACATCACAATGACATATCTGCCTGTTGACGACTGAAATCAACTGTTGCACTGTCATACAGTTCAATATAACAAACACAGATAATTTTACTGTGCTCTTGTCTGTGGAAAGAGCTGCAGTATTTGGAAAAACCTGGCCAAAAGACATTAGTCTCTAAACAAGAAAAGTGAATTTAGTTCTCAGGAAAGCATGATTTGTTTGCAGATGCCACTCGACTTGATATTTTGTTTTCATTTTAAAACTGAAATGTCTAAATACTTTATTAAAAAAAAAAAAAAAAAATCCTGTTAGATTTAAGACAAAAAAGGCAGCTGTGGTTGCCAGAAATTCACAGTAAAAAAATACAGTGACTGTTTCAGGTATTATGGAATGGCATGACAGCATATTTCACAACTTATAACCGTATATTGCATCAAATGATATGTTCAAGTTTTACTTAAACTATCAAATTTGGTGTTTTATCTTAAAATATACCGATAACCACCATGGTAAAATAGAAAACCGCATGATGAATCAAAGTACACTATAGTTAGCCTGCCCATAAAACAAGACCAATACTCGTATACAGGCGGTGCACAGGGTCAAACACACAAAAACTTATCAAGCAATAGACATTAAATAGGCCTATTATGCCCTTTTACAAAGTCTTGATTTTGTTTTTGGGGTCTATTAGAATAGGTTTCCATATTTGAATGTTCAAAAAACACATTTTACTCATATTCTCCACTGTTGCAGCACCTCTGTTCCCAGTCTGTCAGTAACACTCTGTTTAGTTCCTGTCTCTATGAAGACCCACCTTCTGGAAAGTATAATGTGCTCTGATTGGTTGGATCGACCAGTGTGTTGTGATTGGTCAACTGCTTCCAGTGTGTTTGGGAAATGTCAAGCCCTTTACCATAACCACGAGTTTAAACACTTTTTTGCGTATATCTTGGCCAGGAATATTTTAAATGAGAAATATTGTGGCGTGTTTGTTCCTGGAAGAAAACTCAAGACTACAATTTAGGAAGCCAGTTATTATAGTTTAAAGTTTTAAATATGGATACTTTTCTTACAAAAACCCATTGCTTCACTTTAGAAGATCTGTATTAACCCCCTGGAGTTGTATGGATTACTTTTATGATGGATGGATGTGCTTCTTTGGGCTTCAAAATATCGGTTACTATTCACTACCATTATAAAGCTTGGAAGAGCCAGGATATTTTTTAATATAACTCTAATTGTGTTTGACTGAAAGAAGATTGGATGGCTTGAGGTTAGGGATGCACCGATAGGATTTTTTGGGGCAGATACCGATTTTAACAAACAATTATTGGCCAATTCCAATTCTGATATTTGTCACTTCCTCTCTTGAAATTTTGTCATCAAAATAGAAAGTATTTTGATCTTTTTTTTTTTTTAAATCAGCAAAGTTTAAAAACACCTGCATTAAAATATACTAGCAGGTTTATTGCTTCATCATTAAATAATGAACATGGATTGGATCCATTTAACATTCAGCAGGCCTACATAAAGACAACAGAACAAAGATACATATTAAATAAACAGTGCTTTTAGGTAGGTTTAATAGTTTTCAGGTACAGAAATAAACAAATGTAAAATAACACTACATATTCTTCACTGTATAAATTAAATTCATATTAATCCTTTTTTTATTGTAACAGACTTTATTATGATTAATCTTCTAATTTGTTTTTGTATACATTCTAATATATTTTTTGTAAGTTTAAATATGTATAAGATCTGCTATACTAAGGCGGGACTCTTATTTTGACGGGTGTTCTAGTCTACAGTGCGATACGGGTAGTGAAAAGGAGATCACGCAGTTCTTCAGAGATATTTCACAGATTTAAAGTTTGTCAGTTTATTAAGCACCCACCAAAAAGGTATTAGATCTGTATGTATTTGTTTACTGTCAGTTGAGTAATTTGCTGTATGTTGATGATAATGCAACGGAGAGAGAGAGTTTAATATGCACTTCTTGTGCTTGTGTTTAGCTCTTAATTGTGATTTTTTTTTAAGTGAAAACGAACGCAATAAACATCTTGGTCATCATTCGGATGGGGTCCGCTACACTAATGAAACTTACAAAAGTTATTTAGTCAAGAACAGTGTGCTATTTTTTTTGTCTTTTGTTATGTGATTAGCATTAAAGCACAGACAGCAGCGTTAGGATTACACAACACTCATTATACAGCTCAGCGCCTTCACGCAATTAATTAATAATCCATCGGTTTGTTATATCGGCCTTTTTCCTGCTATAGCCAATATGCCAATGGTTGTAAAGTGAGTAAAAAACAGCCGATAAGGCCAATACATCAGTGCATCCCTACTTGAGGGTGAGTAAGTTATGGGATTATTTTCATTTTTGGGGGGGTGAACTAACCTTTTAAAGCATTACTGACAGCAAAAATAAGAAGAAACAAAACTAATTTAAATATGTGATGTGGCACATAAGGACTTCTGGGAATGTCATTTTACTGTTTATCACTGTAATTTATATGGTAATTCATAGTAGCAAAAACCATACATTTGACAGTAAAGATGTTTTTCACTGTACAGTATATGGTTTTAACAGGTTTTTAATGTAGCATTTTTACATAGGTTTAAAGTAAGGCTTGGTGTTCAACAAGTCAGAAAGATATGAATGCATCTGTGTGTGTGTGTGCATGTGTGCACATGCTCACTTACACTCCGTTGAGACACCTGCGTAGAGAATACGAGGCTCCGCCTCCACAGGTACGAGAACAGTCACTCCACATGCCCCAGGCATCCCAACCAGTGTCCCTCTCCTCATCTGAGCGGGTTGTTCTTGAGGACTACAAGACACAAAAACACCAACATGTACTACTTACAGTATTAAGCAGCACAACCGTTTTCAACATTGATAATAATCATAAATGTTTCTTGAGGATCAAATCAGCATATTAGAATGATTTCGGAAGGATCATGTGACACTGAAGACTGGAGTAAATAAAAAAATTCAGCTGAAAATAATTTACATTTTTTAAAAGAAAAAAAAGTTATTTTAAATTGTACTAAAATTTCACAATATTGCTGTTTTAACTGCATTTTTGATCAAATAAATACAGCCTTGATGAGCAGAAGAGACTTTTGACTGCTGGATGAATGTCTTTGGTTAATGAAAAAAAGGAGAAAGGCAAGAAATTTCATAGTAAGCTGTTCAATGATGCCCTCTACTTGTAGATTTCAGGTTTCTCCACTTTTGACCTGAAAATCACATCGTTCTCAATTGTAAATGTTATTACTGGACAAACACTTTTAGAAGAAAAACACTAATTCATTCTCCAGTTTTATTTATGTTCGGTCACCCACCTATCCATCGAGATCCTTCACTTTTCCCACCAGTAAATCCCACTTGGACACCAGCTACACACTGACCTTGAACATTAGCTGAGCTCCTTGCGTTCCAGAATACTTTTGCTTGATTTCTTTACCCACTCAAACTCATGTGTGTTGATACAATTCATAGAGCAAAATATACTAATGTCTAGCTCTGACTGCCATTTTATTTGGTGTCAAATCAATTGAAGCTCACATTTACTGACCTCAACCTCCCATATGTCTGATCTAAAAGCAGCCAAGACTGTAATGAAGCAATAAGACACGAGAGACTCTGACTCGTGTCGTGTCTAAGAACAACTCTGTTCTGAAATCTCATTTACACACAGATTTATGTGAGTTTGACATCACACGGTGCCATTTTAAACATGCAATGAATGAGATTCACGTGCAGCAGTGGAGGACAAGATTTTCAGTGAATAACAACCAATTTTCTTCAACAGTTTGTGCATCAAATCAATGAATCCTTTCTGAATAAAAGTATTAATTTCTTCTAAAATCCTACTGACCCCAAACTTTTGAGCGGTAGTGTACCTCCATTTGAAAAAGGATAATGTGCAGTTGTTCTGTGGGAAAGGCAGATTTCTTCCTGCATTCTGCAAATTCTTGCTCATTTTCATTTGGAAAATGTAACATCTCTGCTTGTTCAGTTCTATTACCATGAATGTGTGTGTAGAGGCTTTCTTAATTTCACATGTTGGACCGCAGTCCTAGTTAAACAGTCCGTCAGTGATTGCCAATGAAAACAGACTAGCAGCGGTGGGCTTTGACTAGCTAACCTCGCAGCGGTGATGGGATGTCAGCTTTTACAATGATCTAACGGCGATCCATTTCCCTGAAGACTAAACTTTCCAGTCAAGAGCGATTCTGTAAATTGGCCTCAGATTAAATTTCAAATCCCTATTGTTTTAGAAGTTAGTATCGCAGGTTCTTCCTCTATAAGACTTCCTGATGGGCAGCCAATCTTTATGGTTTTTCTCCAGGCTCTCTAGGTAGAACAGCACCCAGTTTACTCCTGTCTCATCTCATCACAAACCTCTCACATGAAAATGGGACTGGAAGAGATCACATCAATGCTTAAGAGGAGAAATCAACACTCATTTAGCATCTACGCTGGAGCTGAGAAGTCTGTTGGCTAATGCTATTTAAAGGTTAGCTTAGGGCTTGACAACCATGGCTAATGAAACATGAACTGTTTATAAATAATGGTACTCGCACAGACATTACATAGAGCTAGAGATATTAATATTCTGCTACAGTTTATGTCAGTTTATAGGCCAAATTAAGGCCTGATGACCTTTTGTTAGGCTTATAGCTAAAGAATACTTTATAGTAAAATTATTATATACAGGTATGATGTACATTTATAATACACACACACACACACACACACACACATATATATATATATATTTGAGATGCATCGATGTTAAACTTCTCCACCGATACCGATAGCTGATTATTTAGAGAGATATCTACCGATAACAATACTGATAGTTTGGGGGTTCTGCCTTTTTATATTAATGATAATTATATATAAATATATTTTAAAAGAAATGTAAAAACTTCATTCTGTCCATTTTATCAACTTGTTTCAGAGTAACTGGTATCAGTTATAAACATAAACACATTACTCAAATTAATATTAACACACATTAAATGAATTCTGAAAATAAAATTAATATTTCTGAACTTTCTGAATGTAATTAATTCATTTAATTACTGTTAATATTAAACATCAAACATGTTTTTTAGCATTTTCTTTCCTCAAAGCTCAGTGCATTTTCCAGCTCTCTTTCTGACAGAATATATCGGCCTTGACTATCAGCTGTTTTTAAACTATCAGCCGATACCGATTATTGGCCGATATATCGGTGTATGTATATATATATATATATATATACATATATATATATACAGAAAGCCGCTTCACAGAGTGCTTGAATGGACAAAAACACACAAAATTATGCCAAAATGCCAGTTTTGTCGACTATCCTTGTAAGCTCAATTGTAAAATAAGTTAAATCTGAAATGACTAATGTTAATCAAAGAACAAAAGAAAGAGAAAATCACTCACTGCTCTCTTTGTAGCTTTAATAAGGATTAATCTATATTTAATTTATAATTTCTGCAGTGAAGATTGTGAAGTGTTTGATAACTTTATTCAATTTCTGTATATTTCCTACCTGTTAGACCTACCTGAAAATCTTAAAGCACAGTTTACAAGGTTACATGGGTCAAAAACAATGAAAACAATAACTTTTCTGTTGTGCATTTTGGCAGGGCAAGTAAAAATCTGAACTGGTCTGACTGGGCCAATAGAAAAAATTGAGCCCTGATCTACTGAAGGGCACAGGTAAATGTGACATTTATAAGATTGTTTTAAGTTATCTTAAATTAAAAGTTCTTAGATTTTTTAAAAGCCTAATAAATGTTAAGATTGAAAGCTTTCAATTATGTTGAATGGCTACAATTAATGGATCAAATTTATCAGTATCAGTATTGGTATCAGTAACACTGGCCTTCATTCATAAAATGATGCCATTAAACAAGTATTTAAAATATACTGTCTTAATGTTGTTTCTACATTAATTTGGAGATTAAATGTGAAATTGTTACAATATAAGAAAAACTTTAATGTTAGTTGTGATTAATCGTGACGAATTACAGAAAAATGTGTGATTAATTAGTTAAATTTTTTTTATCGATTGACAGCACTATTCCTGTGATCAAAGCTGAATTTTCAGCATCATGACTCCAGTCTTCAGTGTCACATGATCCTTCATTTTAACAGTTTTAAAAATGTAAACAGCCTAATCAGTGTTGATATTGTTAAATAAAACTAAACTCATCACAAATAGTTGCTGGTAATTGAAATAAAGCTGAAATAAAATAACATATAAATTGCATGAAAAACTTACATTTAACTTAAAGCTACTGCACTCAGAACAAAAACTTAAGATAAAATTGAAACAAATTTACATTTCATTGATACTACAATAGCATATGAATAATACTAAAATAACACATATCATGTCAGTTAACTCATTACAGTATTAGTATTAGTAGACTTTTAGAGGTAGGGTTAGGGTTAGTAGAATAAGTTGACATGTACTTGCAAAGCTACTTATATTCAACAGAATGTCTAAAGGGGACCATTGAAATAAAGTGTTACCATTCATTTTTACAGCATGAAGGTCAGTCCAATTGTATGGCAAGATGCATGAAGCCAGAAGGAACGAGAGAAACTCAATGACAGCAGGACCACGCAACAAATGTGTGACTCAGAAAACCCACAATATTCACTGGGTTCTCATTTACCGGGCACATGAAACAACACACCAGAGAACTCAGTGAAAATCTGAGAAAATAAGAGCAAAAGATGGCAGACTCCACTGGCAGCCGCACACAGACGTCTCTACTGCATCTCATGACTGAGCTCTCGAGCGGCTACAGAGGTGTCGTTTCACAATACTGGCTAATGCAGCGCACCAGACCAGTGAGTCTGGCAAAAGAGGAAAACCAAACACCTCTCTCAGGTTACTCACAGATTTCTGATCTAGCACACAGTCACACAGTCTTTGTTTACATTATGATTTCATATTGACTTGAACATTAGTAGAATTCAGATGCACGACAACCTATAACCTCATTAATGCCAAATGTATGTCATTATTTAATTCAGCTAAATACTTCACATTAAACACCTGAAAATGAACCCTGTTTATGTTTTTGGTGTTTGTTAAATGAAGTGAAAAAAATCTGTCTAACAGGCCAAATAATCTCTAAAAATATGTTAGATTTACTGACAGCTACAGCAATGTGTGGGAATTTTCCTTCTTCTCCATATTATTCCCTGTGTCCAACACCTGCCTGCAATCATTCAGATGTTTATGTATTGTTCTGTATTGTTTTAATGAACTGAAAATTACTAAATAAACACAATCTAAATGTTTCCCGATCATTATGACAATTTAGCATTTTGAGTGCAAGTACATATGTCTAAATGGACCTCAATATACACTAAACCACATTTTTTAAAAAAATGATGGTGATTGATAAGGTATTTATTTCTCATACTAAGTGTTACACCAAGTTTAAAACTTGGAATAGAGAGGAATTTGTTAAATTCCCCAACTAGAAATACTAAACTTTGGTGCAAAACTTGCATAGCAGTGCACTAAAAGCCCTTCAGAATAGCTTGGTTACACTATTTCGATGCTCAACTTTCTACTATCTACTAACTATAAGTAACTTTGCAACTACATGCCAACTAACTCTCATTAGAGTGTTAGTAGACTGTCTGCTTAATATCTGCTAACTCTTTACTATGATGTTCCACTAACAGACATTCTATTGACTATAAGTGACTTTGCAAGTAACAGGCCTTGATATTAACATCTGGCAAATGAGGGTGTATTTCAGCAGTGGCGTGTAACGTAGTCACTCCTACTAGCCACTCTGGTGGGTTGAATTTATATATATAATCAGGGCTTGACATTAACACCCGCCAACCCGCCAAATGCGGGTAGATTTCAGCTGTGGCGGGTAAGACAGCCACTCCCACTAGCCACTTTGGCGGGTTGAATTTAATTTCAGCTTACAGCCTAATCAAAGGTTGCCAAGCTCGTCGTAGCACAAAATTACAATTCAATCACAATTCGTTATCGATTAACTTGCAGTTAGTGAAGGTGGGATAGGCGGAATAGCGCTGAATGACACACAACAGAAGCGCTCTCTCTCTCCCTCTCTCTGTTGCGCGCCCGATCAGTTCTCCTTGCGCATGAATAGTCAAATACATGCACACACAGATGTCAAAATGTCCATCGCGTGAATACAGTCGGTTATGGCTTAAGTGGACGTAAACAAGCGGGTAAAAACTGGATATGTGTCAGTATATTACATCCATGCATTCAGCAGCCCAATTAAATACCTGTCTGTCATTAATGTTAATCAAACAGTTAAATAAATGTATACATGTTAAATAAACCTACTGTATCTGAAAAAAATATTTTATTTAGTTTACTATTGTATTGCTAATTCTTTTTTTTTTTTTCATTTTGTATAGACTAATAAAAATAAATAAAAAATAAAATTATAAAATTTCTCATATCATGGTCATATTGCCCACCCATACATACCAGCTGATATACCATGTAGTTTTGATAAGGGTGGTCAATCTGCATCTGAAAAAATGAAAGCATTTAAATCTAGCTAAATCAAGTAAAATGACTCAAAATCAAGAAATTTTAGCATGCCAAAATCAACTTTAATCATATAAAATGTAATTTCCCAATCAGCAAAATTGTGGCCAGTGAAAGTGCTGAATGGCTAGTAACTTTGGAAAACCACTAGCCACAGTGGCTAGAGAATGAAAAAGTTAATGTCAAGCCCTGTATATAATATATATATACATTTTTTAGTTGTAGTCTTTTAAATAGGCATCTGAAATAATAAATTAAGTGCAATGATCAATCAATTTGATTGATTTTTCGATACTGAAATATCTGGAACGCTTCCAATACTCATTTTCCTCAGAATTGATACATGATACCAGCTGCTCTTTCTCTCTCTCTCATCTCTCCGACAGCGAGTCGACACACAAACCCTCCTCCCCTCACTCTCTTGATTCATTTGCTCCAGATGAATATTGTTGGTGTTACAGGGCTTGAATTTCACCGTGGGATTGTGCGTATTGTGCATAATTTTACTCATTCCTGTGCTCACGCACACATAAGGCTGCTTCTCAGTACTAAATTGAGTTCTTTTTCGCTGATTATTGCACTTAAACAGTCAAATACACACAAAATAATGTCAAAATGCCGGTCTTGGCGAGTATTCACGTAAATACAGTCAGTTATGTTTTAAGTGAACATAAACAGTTGAGAAAGAAAACGCATGTGTAACAGTATAATGGATCCGTGCGTCAGCTCTTAAAGTGACAGCAGCCTAATAAACCTGCTGACAAATTATGAGATAATATTAAAAATATCTATATGGTAGTTTTCCCCCATGGTATAATCTGTAAATTGTAACCAGTGTAAATGATGAGCATCAGTAACTTTGGTAAACCACCAGACACTGTGGCTGGAGAGCAAAAAATTTCATGTCAAGTCCTGCATGGCAACTTATACTGCTAACCCGAACCCTAACAGTCTACTAACACTCTGAGAGTTAGTTGACCTGTAGTTGCAAAGTTACTTTTAGTTAGTAAAGTGTCTAAAGTGGACCATCAAAATAAAGTGAAACCCTGTTAAGCAACACCCTGGCAACCACTCATTACATCCCAACATATTTTCCATTGATCCAGCACATTTTTTTTTAGAAAATCAAGTCTATTTTGATATATTCCAAATACAGGTATCTCAACGATGACCTATACATTTTATTAAAATGGTAGAATGCAAGAAAACAAAATCATAAACAGGTAGTCAATAAAATCATCATTCTGTTTTCCTAACCCAATGCATTTTTTACAAGAGGGATGCATTTTGGGAGTTCATGAAGTTCCTAGCAACAGTGTTTGCATATTTTATTTGGTGGTTGTGTCTGAGATTAAAATCAGTGCAATTTCCTAAGAGACAACGCTCTGAGTCCACTGGAAATGGAGTGTCCAATATTTTGGCCACTGCACTTCTAACCTCTTGCCAACATTTTTGACTTTACTGCACCCAATTGGAGAATGCAAGAATGTACTTTCTAAGCCACATCTGAAATATTTCACTTCTGGATTATAACTATTCAGCTTTTATGCTGTGTAATATGGTTAGTATATAATCCAGTTAGTGAGTTTGAATCTAGACTTGATTCAAATAATGGGTTTGATCCAAATCCTAGTGAGAACGCAGCAGCTAGACAGCAAGGTAAATCACCAAGCCAATCAGAGCCAATGTCACTGCATTGTTCTGGGGGGAAAAAAAGCATTTGGTCCATAGCGGTGTTCACTTCATATTCCCATGTCTCTCTTGATTTGTCAACACTTAGAACTGAGTGAGCTGAAAGTATATTTTGGACAAGAGCGCTCCAGAATATTGTGTGACCTCATATAACTCCTCTATACTTGTCAGTTTAGGTAAAGCCTTTGATTGCCAAGACTGCTCCTTGGGAAAGATCTTCGTTGTAACAAATAATATGCTTGTTAGATAGATCATGTTTGTTTGTCACTTATGTTCTCTCCTCCAAGAGTACTTTCAAACAAAGATGCCACAAATCACGGTTTGTGTAGCCGAATAGTCACTAGATGAATTACTATAATCAGTTTAATGGATCAGTTTATGGCAAGGACAAAAAAATACTCTGCTGTAGATGTTTTTCAGCCAACATTGCAACATTAGTTTGAAAAGTTAGTCTGAGGTTTATGGTGCAAAGCTTTCACCCAATTAAATAAGTACAAGTAAGGCCCGAATTTAGTGAAGGAAAAAAAAAAAAAACATACTTGCAAACTCTCAAGCTGTCATGACCTAAAACTTAAACAATACAATCTATTGTTTGATCATATCTGTATAAATGTAATATGCAATTAACAAATTATTAATAAAATAATATTCAATTAGTCACGTGACTTTGCATTGCAAAGTTGCTTGAATGATTTGGTCAGATCTCTAACACTGAAAATGAGAAAACTGTAGTAAATATAACAGCGGAGCGACATGTCTTGCATGCTCAATATGTACTTTTGAATTATGATTATGTGGTATTAATGAATCAGAGCCTGTTTTCTGTCAGTCCTGAGAGCCTGTGCTAGTGCTGCTCTAGTTAAGATGGCAAAACATCATGAGTGCATGCATTTCATTACATAGGAATAAATCAAACTTTGAATGGTTAAATCAAATTTAAAGGGGCTATACGTAGAATTCAGAAACTCTTGCTATTAGAGACACCGGTGGCCATTATGTGAATTGCAGCTAGCAAGAAACTGAACGTGATTCAATGCCCCGATATACTCACAGCGAAGTTCTTTTTTTTATTCTTCTTCGTTAAGATGTAAAAATATATTTGATATATCTATATCGACACTGCTGAGAATGAAGTTTAGATGAATATGTAAATATGTGCTGTGCTCTTTCCTCTCAATAACAAAATAAACACACAACAAAAATGAAAGCAGCAGTTAAGAAAGCATCTGATCATAGTGATATGTTTGCATTTACAATGTTTGCATTGTTTGCATTCACACTGTTATGATAGTTTGATTATAAAGTATATCTGAGTCTATAGTCTATATAGATCTGACTATGTGAGACTAGAGTTTGAATTAATCCCTTTTCATTACAGAATAACTCTTAGTCTTTCGGCATTATCCTGAACATTGTATAAGCATTCGTTTTATGCGTCATTGGACCTCATTCATGAAACACAAGCAAAACGAATTTTTGTGTAAATCGTTCATAAAGCCATTCTGACACAAATTTTTGGATTCACAAAAATGTTCGGATTTTCAAAATGTCAGTTAGTAAGAAATTTACACCTCATGTAAATGGTGCGTAAAACATTAGAAAGTTCTGTGTTCTAATTTAGGCAAACTGATGACACTGCATTTTGATACATATACATACAATAATAATATTTCACGAGATAATTTGCCCTGTCTTTTTTTTAACGCTTGTCACTGTCACTTTTTACCCAGCCGTCCAATCACAGTGGAGGAGGGGCAGGACAAATACTATACCCAACAATCATCCTACTTGTACAATGACTGGACAACAATGGAGACGTTAACATTGCTGGTTATTGTATTTGTGAATGTTTGGAATGTTACGAATGTTTGGAATTCATTAATATATACACACATTTAACTACCGAATCCGTGGTATATGAAGTGTTTGTGAATCCGGAGGAGAGTAAAGGTCTATTTTACGCGCAAATTACTCTGAATTTGCTCGTATATTTACGAAAGTATCATGAATGAGCCCCATTGAACAGAAGAGAGGCTCACGGGAGCGAGCATAGATGTCACATTCTTTTGATTTTCCCAGCAAAAACGTTTCAAGTCCTTCACATAAAAAAATCAATCTTCAGGATTTCAACCTAGGAAGTCAGAGAAGGTCTCATTTTTAAGTTTCATTACAAGCTGTTCACACACATTGGCGATAAAAAGCGATTAATACATGAAAATTCTTACATACTGCCCCTTTAAAATCAAATCAAAAACTCCCTCAACCCACATATTTTGGATTGAAAGCAGTGAATTTTGCCAAAAGACAATAAGACCTTGTATAAGACTCTACATCCAGGACTTTGAAATGTGCCTAAAAACTAATTTAAGCTCTAGAGCACTGTCCCTGAATGAATACTTGAAGTTTGGCCTATAATAATATGTATTGTGTGATCACTCTGTTAGCAATGGCATGATAAAATATATTATCAGAACATCACTGCAGAAGGATGTTGTTGTTTTAACTCTTATTATGGTGATAAATTTTGGATGCCTAGGTATTTTGTGGTAAGCTTTATCGCTATTCTGTTTTAAGTTTGTATGCATACAGTAGCTATTCGAGCATTATGACTGCAAACTAAACTGTAATAAAATTATACAACATTTACAACTTATGATCAATAGCAGTTAGTTTCTGACTAAGCCCCCAACTTGGAAAGGGGCTCAAAAACATTTCCCACGTGTGCTTATCTTGTAAATACAATCATTCCCACATGACTTGATCAGTCTTCTTCCCACAGTAAACATTTTTAGTGCAAACACACAACAAATTTGAAAAATAGAACAATGTTTTTATCTAAAGCATACTGTTGAATGAGAGGGGAAAAATCAGTTTCAGCTTATCTCAATTTGTTCTGCCAAAACAAATCACACAAATGTACAGGGTAAATACAGCTAAATGCAAACACTTGCTAACAGTAGCTTATCCTGATTGTCTATCATTACCACACGTTTACCTTAAAATATACAAACATACTGCTCGAAACGGAGAGGCCAATTTGTTTGGGCAAGATGTTTCGTTCCAAACAGCAAATTGATTCTTGGCTGAATCTGCTTAAATTTCAGCTGTGAGTTTGGCCTACATACCACTCCGAATTACAGTCCAAGACTGGCCCAAAAGCTGCTTACCAAAAGAAAACCAGATGAGTGCCAGGAGCAGACCAAAACTCACCCACATCTTCTTCCATCTCCCCAGAAATCAGCCATAACTTGCCCAAACAGTGCCAGAATCCACAGATGTCAGTCGGAAAAGAGCCAAACATCAACCATCTTTACCCCAGAGGTCACCCACAACTCCTTAAGATTAATTAGTTGTAAATTAGAAGTACCCAATGTAAGCCAGATATGGCCCAGACTCTGTTGCTATCTGGGCTGTAGCACAACTGTTAGAACAGCATTGCTAGCATTAGCATGGTAGTGGGTTTGCACTGCAAGTCCTGAAATATACTGAAGTATACCAATGCTTCTGACACTACAAACTCGATTTTATAAGTTCCTGCATTACAAAAGATGCATCAGACCATAATTCATAATGCAATGAAAGTATTGTGTGTTCTCAGCATAAAGCGGAAATTAGCATCAACAACCCACGACGGCCATTCAAAAAAGTAGCTACGCATTCAATAATTGTTTTTTTTTTTTTGCAAGCAGCATATAGATCGCAAAAGTTTCAATATATTCAAATAGATTTTACATTTTTTGGAAAGCCCCACGGGACATTTACGGCCCCCCCTCCCCCCGGCCCGCAACTGATCTCAAAAATGAAACATAATCCGGCCCGCTAAATTATTTTTTATTATTATTATTCTCTAGTTGTCTCATACCATATTCCATATTCAAAAGAATGACACGATTCTATAAAAAAAAAGTGTGCAGGCAGATTTGATGAGAGCTGGATCGGGGCTTTCGTAGGTTATTTGTTGTTTGGCTGTGCGAATGAAATATGTTTTTTTCCAAACCAAAAAGGAAAGTGGATGAGGAACACAGACAGTTTCAAGAAAGAACATTGACATTGTAGTATTTTTTCATGGAGTTTAATGGAAACGCTACCTGTCTGATATGCAAAGAAAAGTCACCATTCTAACGGGCCATTCACATATCGCGTCACATAAGCGGCCACACCGCTTTCTCCTTCTTTCTAATGCACTTTCGCTCCCGTCGTTGCTATACAATCATGAACTGCGCTCTCCACGATGCTGAGGAAGTGAAAATTGATTTCTGGATTCCTGTACAGCTATGGTCAGCTGATCGGCTGAGCTTTCGATGTTGTTAAAGAAAGGCCGAAGCTCATCGGTTGGTTCTTGTCACATGACCTGCGGTGCGCTTGCGGAATTCTGTTTTCATCTCACCGCGGCATAGACACAGCATGCGCAGCGCGACCGCGTCGCTTCTATTATGAGCGCGCTTGCTTAAATTACAGTAAAAGCGTCCGATGCTACCAATAAACGTTACCGGCATCTAGGACAAATGTGGCTCAGCTGTGTGAGCAGAAGCGCTGCCAGGTGTCTGGCAAGAAATAGAAGAGTGTACAAATGTATTCAGGGATTGCATTTGTTTAGTACAGTTTTGTTCAGTGCAAGATTTTGATGTTATTTAAGATAAAATAAAGTAAGGGAAAATATTTGCACTAACTGTTAAAAACTAACACTGTATGTAGACACTGCTGTTTACATTTTTTGTTAAAGGGTCATGAAACCCTAAAGCGTAAAGCTCTGGAAAAGTGGGAGTGTAGAGGGGTGGAAGAGGGGAGAGAACAACCAGTGAAACACAGACACACAACACACTCATTATACAGAATAATGAATATCAATATATGAGCATGGAGAAAATGACAATAAACTCCCAAGCACAAGGGAGAAATGCCAAAGAATATTTACAAGGGCTAATAATACTTTGATTACGTTTACGAGCACTGCAGTCTCATGATAAACAACATGTAGTTTAACACAGAAAGAATAAAGACATTTTTCTTTGAATTTTCGATCTAAATCAGTCTTTTGTCTATTAGAATAATCGTGTCATCGTGTTCAGATAGGCAACAACACTGTATCAGTGCCCAGTTTGCACATATATTTCATTTGAAGAGGACTTGATGAAATATGTGTGCATATACCGTGCTGGTTCATGTTTGGTGCAGGAGAATATGTGAAATATGTCTAGAAAATCTTCAAAATCTCAACCCCCATTCACTCCCATTATAAAGCTTGGAAGAGCCAGGATATATTTTAATATAACTCCGATTATGTTTGGATAAAAGAAGATGGTCATATACACCTAGGATGGCTTGAGGGTGAGTAAATCATGAGATAATTTTCATTTTTATGTGAACTATTTCTTTAATGACTTATTCTACATCCCTTAATCCTACCCATTACTTATTTATTGAGGTAAAAGTTGTAGTTAATAGTTATTTAGGTAACACTTTATTTTAAGGTCTTTTAACTAATTGCTTATTAGCATGCATATTACTAGAATATTGGCTGTTTATTAGTGACTATTAAGCACATATTAATGCCTTATTCTGCATGACCTTATTCTACATTCTTAATCCTACCCAATACCTAAACTTAACAACTATTAATAAACAGTAAATTAGGAGTTTAATGATGGAAAAGTCGTAGCTAATAGCGAATACATGTTCCCTATACTAAAGTGTTACTGTTATTTAAAAGTGAGAATTGGACCCTAAACTAAAGTGTGACCAGAAATATCAAATGTATCACCAGATCAAAACAAATGTGCACACTATGTTCAAATGGATCAAGTATTTGCGCAAAGCATGTTTCTGACCTATGTTGCTTTGGATAGAAGCATCTCACAAATGCATATAAGCATAAATGTCCTATTTACACACACACAAACACTCAAGCAGACAGTGGCTGGCCTGGTCGGACAGTGAGTGGGTGTGAGAAGGTGATAAGCATCCCTTCGGCTAGAGCCTCTCCAGTGGGACATGACCTCCTCCGAGTCTCCCACAGACCACCAGTGGAATTCGCTCATCAACCATATCTCTCCTAACTCCAGATGTGTGTGTGTATGTGGGGGCGACGGATGGATCAACAGGTCCATGAGATTCTCGTCAAACTTTGGATGGAAAGCAGCAGCGTTCAGGGACGCGGCTAAACAACACTTTAACATCTGGGTGAGCTGGCTGCCGAACACAAACTGTGTGTGTTGAGCGGGAAAAAAGGGTTTGAGTAGACTTTAAAGGAATAGTTGACCTAAAAATCAAAATTCTGTCATTATCTAATCACCCACATGTCGCTCAAAACACGTGGAACACAAAAGGGCTTTTCACGCTCGCCAAGCTGAAAAAAGGACAGCTTAAACCGGCCTGAGCTATTGTGCTGTTTTAAGCTCATGTAGATTGGTCTAGCTCAGTGGTTCTGAACTGGTTTGGCCAGGAATTTAACCTAATTCCTAAAAAAATATAAAAAAATACTGCTCCTGATGAATAGCATGAACATCATACCTGCATGCAAATCGTTCCCGGCTAACACACTTTTTGGAACTTTCATGACTTACTAATTGACAACATAAAGTATCAAAAGCAAGTAATCATATGGTTTTATAGAACAACACTATTAAAATACATAATATAATATACTTAATATAAACAATTTCTTGAACAAAAATAGGTGGACATCAAAACACGACTCAGAGCGAGGGTTTAAACTTTTATTTTGAAATTGTGATGAACAACCGTTCATATATTTAGAAACGTACTGATGTATTCTCCTGTGTTAGCATAGATTTATTAATGAGTTACGTGATTTAAATCTCATTCCTAGATGAACATTATAAGTAACCCAAACTCATAGCATATGTAGAGATGGAGTTTGAGACACATGTAAATGATAACAGTTCATGTGGAGCAGCGTTTACTGTGAACGGAGCCGCTCTGAGATGCACGAAACCTACTCGCATGTTAATAATTAAAGCGTTAAAGGTTGCATGCTTATAATTTCTTTTGCGCTTTATTTATAATAAAGTGATATAGCGCGCGCACTGAATATGTGTTACATACACAGATAACGGCTGACAGGATGGGAAATTTTGTTTTTTTGAGGTGAGAGACTTTTTATTTCGTAACAAGTTACGAGTCAACAGCATGTCTTTCAAAATAAAAGTCTTGCATCAGAAAAACATAGGATTACATTTCGTCCCCTTGGAATTATAAGGTTCTATCTGACATTTTTGTCAAAATTGAGTTATTCACATATTCATTTTGTGACACATTATATGAGGTTTCTTTTTTAAGTTGTGTACATTTTGGTACTTTTTTTTTTAGAAAACAAAAAGGTTCTATCTACAAAGTCGAACTCTATCTGCATGAGCCAATCAGCACTTCGAATGCACACATGAGGACCAATCAGGATCAGCGTTCTTTGTCATGTCACCGCGATAGCGGAAGCGACCGAATAAAAACGCTAAATCAGTGAAGAGAAAACGTCTCGGTTACGTATGTAACCCTCGTTCCCTGAAGGAGGGAACGGAGACGTACGTCAGTAGTGACCGACGAATTGGGATATCGCTAGAGAGCCCTATCAGCTTCGAGTGAACTACAACAAGCCAATGAAGTTGGCGTGCGATATTTGCATAATGCGCACCGCCCCCGCCAGGTGGTATAAATAGGGGAGCAGATGCAATCGCACTCTGTTTTTCGCTGAGGAGACAACCTAGTCCGCACTACAGCGAGGGTACAGCAACTGTGGCGACGGGACGTACGTCTCCGTTCCCTCCTTCAGGGAACGAGGGTTACATACGTAACCGAGACGTTCCCTTTCAGTCGGTCACGTTCGACGTACGTCAGTAGTGACCGACGAATTGGGATCCCAAATAAAGCGCCACAGTATGAACCCCTTCCAGTGCCCAGCGCAAGCTCTAGCCACCCGGCGCACCAGTGGGACGGGGAAGGGGGCGAGCTTACGCCGAGAGAGTCTACTGCTGTTCCGATAAACCCACTAAGTAAACTAGACTACACTGGGGAAGCGAACCCGTAGGGGACGCTGCGGAAACCACTACCCACCCATAGGGGAGGAATTTACGTGGAGAGTACACATATGGACTGGCCGTGGGCAGTATGCATATGGAGTCCCTGGGATGGCTCCACCTGGGTAGGGGGAGACTCATCTGACAGGTGACAGCAGAGCTGGCTCTGCTAAGGGAAAGACACGGGCTCGCCGTAGGGAGTTGACCGTGGACAAATACACACATGGGACCACTCACGTGGAGGGGTCACAACATGTGGAACCCAGCCAATCATCAGCGTCAGAGACGGAGGTTTGGCCTGGCATCAGACACTCCGCAATGTCCGAGCCGAAGGGGGAGGCGGAGGAACTCGACAGGGTTCGCCAAGCGGGGAACTCGACTGGAATAAAAAGAATGCACGTATCCGGCCCAGGGGGCGGGAGTGGCATTGCAAGCCGACACTAGAACGGGCTCTTTGCGTCTACCAGCTGGTGGAAGCGAGTACACGGGAAGATACCGGTTCTACACGAAGGCTATAGAATCTAGCGAACGTGTTAGGTGTCGCCCAGCCCACAGCTCTACAGATATCTGTCAGCGAGGCGCCGTGCGCCAGCGCCCAGGAAGGAGGCCACTCCTCTGGTGGAGTGGGCTCTCAACCTGAACGGGCAAGGCACGCCCTGGGACTCATACGCCAGGGCGATGGCGTCCACTATCCAGTGGGCCATCCTCTGCTTGGAGACAGCCTTTCCCTTCTGCTGGCCTCCGTAACAGACAAAGAGCTGATCTGAGGTCCTGAAGCTTCGCGTTCTGTCCACGTACAGGCGCAGAGCGCGGACGGGACAGAGCAAAGCTAGGGCTGGGTCTGCCTCCTCCGAAGGCAGCGCTTGCAGGTTCACTACCTGATCTCGAAAGGGAGTGGTAGGAACCTTGGGCACATATCCAGGCCGGGGTCTCAGGATAACGTGAGAGTCACCGGGCCCGAATTCCCGGCACGATTCGTCAACCGAAAATGCATGCAGGTCCCCTACCCTCTTGAGCGAGGCCAATGCAACCAGGAGGACGGTCTTTAGGGACAGTACTTTTAACTCAACTGATTGCAAAGGCTCGAAGGGACGACCCCGGAGAGATGTAAGAACCAGGGTCAAATCCCAAGAGGGTACAGAGGGGGGCTGGGGAGGATTCAGTCTCCTCGCCCCCCTCAAGAACCTGACGATCAGATCGTGCTTCCCTAGCGATTCACCATCAACTGCATAGTGATGTGCGGCGATAGCGGCAACATACACCTTGAGGGTGGAGGGAGACAGCCTTCGCTCCAGGCCCTCTTGCAGAAAGGAAAGCACGGTTCTGACCGAACATGATCGGGGGTCCTCTCGCTCTGGTTGAGAGGAGCACCATTCGACGAACAGGTTCCACTTCGACGCATAGAGGTTCCTCGTAGAAGGAGCTCTAGCGGAAGTGATAGTGTCTGCGACCGCTTGCGGGAGATCACTCAGAACCTCCGCGTCCCGTCCAGGGACCACACATGGAGTTTCCACAGGTCGGGACGCGGGTGCCAGAGGGTGCCCCGTCTCTGAGTCAGGAGGTCCTTCCTCAGAGGAATGGGCCAGGGAGGTGCTGTCGCGAGGAGCGTGAGGTCCGAGAACCAGGTCCGAGTGGGCCAGTATGGAGCCACTAACAAGACCTGCTCCTCGTCCTCCCTGACTTTGCACAGGAGTTGTGCGAGAAGGCTCACTGGGGGAAACGCATATTTGCATAGGCCCCGGGGCCAGCTGATTGCCAGGGCATCCGTGCCGAGCGTGCCGCCGGTCAGGGAATAGAACAACTGGCAGTGGGCAGTCTCCGGGGAGGCGAACAGATCTACCTGTGCCTCGCCGAAGCGCTGCCAGATCAGCTGGACCACCTGGGGATGGAGTCTCCATTCGCCCGGAAGCGGAGGCTGCCGTGAGAGCTCGTCGGCTGCACGGTTGAGCACGCCTGGGACGTGAATGGCACGAAGCGACCTCAGATGCTTCTGACTCCATAGCAAGAGATGGCGGGCGAGTTGCGACATACGGCGGGAGCGTAGACCACCCTGATGGTTGATGTACGCAACGGCCGCAGTGCTGTCCGAGCGGACCAGTACGTGCTTGTCTGTCAACAGCTCCTGGAAGCGGTCCAGTGCAAGACGTACTGCTAGCAACTCGAGGCAATTGATATGCCAATGCAGTTGGGGCCCCGTCCACAGACCCGACACTGCATGCCCGTTGTACGTGGCCCCCCACCCCGTGGCGGAGGCATCTGTGCGGACACAGCATGCCTGGACACTTGTTCAAGGGGAACTCCAGCCCGCAGGAACGAAGGGTCCGACCACTTGGTGAGGGTGCGACGGCAGTTCGGTGTCACGGGGACACGGAACGTACCGTGCTGCCACGCCCATCTCGGGACCCGGCCGCAGAGCCAGTGTTGAAGCGGCCTCATATGAAGCAATCCGAGCGGCTTGACTGCGGCTGCGGATGCCATATGCCCCAGGAGCCTCTGAAAGAGTTCAGTGGGGCCGCTGTCCTGCGCTTGAGCGTACTCAGGCAGGTCAACACTGACTGGACGCGCTCCTCGGTGAGGCACGCGGTCCGGGCGACCGAATCCAGTTCCATACTGAGATAAGAGATCCTCTGCCCGGGGGAGAGTTTGCTCTTATCCCAGTTGACCCGAAGACCCAACCGACTGAGGTGAGCTAACACCATGTCCCTGTGTTCGCACAACTGCTCTCGCGAGCTGGCCAGGATGAGCCAGTCGTCAAGGTAGTTGAGGATGCGAACGCCCTGTTCCTTGAGCGGAACAATGGCCGCCTCCGCAACCTTCGTGAAGACGCGGGGCGACAGGGCCAGCCCGAAGGGTAGGACTTTGTACTGATATGCCCGACCCTCGAACGCAAACCGTAGGAAGGGTCTGTGACGAGGCAGAATCGAGACATGAAAGTACGCGTCCTTCAGGTCGATCGCTGCAAACCAATCCTGGGGACGGACGCATTCGAAAATGCGCTTCTGCGTAAGCATCTTGAATGGCAGCCTGAGAAGGGACCGATTCAGGACACGCAGATCCAGGATTGGCTGTAGCCCACCGCCCTTCTTGGGTACAATGAAGTAGGGGCTGGAGAACCCTGACTCCATATCGGCTGGAGGGACCGGCTTGACTGCATCCTTCGCCAGGAGGACAGCAATCTCCGCCCGGAGAACAGGTGCATTGTCCAGGGACACATGAGTGTAATGGACACCCCTGAACACCGGGGGACGCCGGGCGAACTGAATCGCATAGCCGAGTCTGATGGTACGAATGAGCCAGTGGGACGGGCTGGAAAGCGCTAGCCAGGCTTCCAGACACCGAGCCAGCGGGACCAAATGCACCACAGACGTACCGGGCGTGGGGCAGCGAGGTAGAGTGCTGGGACCCGACTCGGACGGCATAGCGGCCCGTAGTGGGGTCAGACTCTGCAAGGTGGCAGTGTGAATGGGAGACGGCACATGGGAGGCGGCCTCAACCAACACACTGGGACCTGCTGGCGAAGTGAGAGGGGGCTGAGAGCGGCGAGGCGGGGCCTCGCGCACTGCCAGCCGCAACCTCTTGGGACCTGGAGAGTTAGAAAACAGTTCTACTTCGTGGGTACCGCTGGACTCCGGAGAGCCAGCGGTGGAACAAACCAAAATTCTCCACCCGGCCCTCCTCCGGGGAGGGAGCGATGCGGGCATCGTCTCCCGAAGAACTGTTTACCTCAGCTCCAGGTCACCCATTTCTCCAGGACCGCTTCTCGCTAGCCAACTGGCTTGGCTGCGGGCTGAGCGGGCTGGATTTTAGGCCAGCTTGTGAGATGAGAGCATCGAGAAAGCGTACTTAGACGACGACACACCTCTGCAAGGCTAGCCAGGGATGTTTCTGGACCACCATGGTGGACATTGTCTGGCCAGGGGCCTGCGCTATGACTTACATCATGCGTAGCTCAACCCTGACTCAGAACTACCCATATGCGATGAGTGCTTTGGCCTTCCACAGACTTGCCGGGGGCCAAGACCCATGCAGGGCAGAGGTGGTGTGCCCGTAGCACTGCCACCCCACCACAGAGGGTAGTGAGAGAGAAAAAACTTAATTCAGATTATGACCCTTTTGGCGTTCCATATTTGGCACCAGAAAAGGCTTCCAAACTGCCAAGTTTTTCATGCACGTCCGGGCTAAAGACAGGGGGTGGGGCAAGGCGAGTACGCGTCGCACCACACCCCCAGGGGCCCGGGAAAGCATGGTCGTTAACTCTGAATCCGATTCAGCATGAGCACATCACAACCGTGGGACGCTCAGCCTCCTCTTCATGTCCAGAACCCAACAACCCTCTCTCCAATGTAGCAGTCGACATCTGATCCTCTGCTGGAGCCCTGACTAAGACGCTAGGTCCCCCATGAGAAGGACCAGCAATCCACCCAGAAGCTACCAGCCATGTGGGACAGTGAACGTGGCCGTCTAACTGAACGACACGGCGCTGAACGCCGACGTGGCCATGTTGTTACCAAACATAAACCACCCACGTACACAGTCACAACATGTTTGCGATGCATTAGAGGAGTGGGGGGCCCACGGAGATTGGCTCGGCGGGTATTGCCCCACTGTGATCCTCTGGTCACCCTGGCTTATTCACCAAAAGTAGTACTTTTCTGATTCAGAAAGAGAAACTAGATCGGGGAATAGGTGAGGGGACTCCACCTCATTTGAGGCACTCGAGTCTCGACCATGCATCTAGAGCGCCGAACAACGCGCTGGGTTGCCATGGCAACGCGCGCTGTCGCCCGGCAGCTCGACGGCACACGGCGCGCTGAGCGCTCAAGCCCTTATAAGAAAGGCAAGACGAACAACGCGCCGACGTGGGCGTGCTCTCTTTTTTTACAAGAGAACATGAACCACCCACAAACACAGTCTCAGCACGCTAAGCAGACATGAGAGAAAGTGATTGTGGCCGTCAGTGAGGATAGGAAACGACCGCCTCCAGAAACGCACAGACAGAATGACGTCTTGAAAAAGACGCAGTGTCTGTCTGTGAAGCTCTTTTAGAAGCTCTTGTTCTTTGTGCCGAAGCACACAGGGAACAGCCGCGATGTGACTGCAGGTACACTTTTCACTCCCTGAGTCACAGACACAGAGGAACCGGCCCAAATCGCAAACCAAACGGGGCAAATAATGCTGTGAAAACAGCAGTTGAAAGCTGTATAACAGCTCAAGAAGCTCACTCTGGGAAAGCTCGCGGCCTCGCTGTAAGGTGCCATAAAGCCAGCACTGTAGAACAAAAGTTCTTCAAAGGCTTGTGAAGTCACTCTCAGACTAATAGCAGAAACACACAGGTTGGCTCCGAAGCGAAAGACAGAGTGCGATTGCATCTGCTCCCCTATTTATACCACCTGGCGGGGGCGGTGCGCATTATGCAAATATCGCACGCCAACTTCATTGGCTTGTTGTAGTTCACTCGAAGCTGATAGGGCTCTCTAGCGATATCCCAATTCGTCGGTCACTACTGACGTACGTCGAACGTGACCGACTGAAAGGGAACTAAATTTTACACAACGCGATGTTTATTAGAAACCTCATGATGGACTATTTTATTTATGATCTTGTCAATGACAGCAGCCCAAATTCCAGGGAATTTCAGTCTTTGTGTGTGTTGTGCTGTATCTGATTGCTGAGGAGTTATTTTCAGTTAGACACCACGCTAGCCAGCAGCGCTATTAAGAGGATAGATTCGGGTTTTGTAGTCTATTTGCTTTACTTCAGTCATGTCATTGTCATACGAGGGAAATTTATGTACATATTAGGTTATGTTTAACCTTGATCCATCCTGTGTACTTGTACTGAGCTGTATGTACTATGTAGCTATAAAGCTATACGCTATGACACACTGGATTAAAGTGTATACTACATTAAGTGAGATGAAATGTTAAATTTTACATTGTTGGTAAAAACCGAGTTGTTGCATAGTTGATGTAATTTTAAATGTGAAATATTTTTTAATTATATATAGTGAAACATTTTTCAATGTTTATTAAACTTTGTTAAACACCTTTACTGAAGCATTGTCAACTTTTTGGTCTTGAAATGTCTTAAATTTTACAATATTAAGGCTTAAAGGTTAAATACTAAACAATTTAATTGATAGGGTCTTAATTACAACAATAAACGTTAGCATGCTATTTCAGAAATACTGATGTCTAGACCAAACCATTTTCCTGCCCCACTTTCTGTGGAATAAAGTGTATTACAGTAGCTGCTTTCTGTCTAAACAAAAGGCAACTTAAACTTAAATGGTTCCTGCAATAATGTGTTAAATTACCCATCATATTCCTACCTAAATTTAACATCTGCACTGGACAAAATATTTAGCACTGCCTTTTATGCTTAACTTGAATAAGAAAAAAATATTCATTTAAAATATGTGTCATAAAAAAAATAACTTTCTCATGCATGTCAACACATTGTAATTTTGTGTTTTAAAACAAATTATAAGTAAACTGTTTGTGTTTCTTGAAAATTATTGCTTTTTTTTTTTTTTTTGTCAGACCTTATAATTCCAAGCAAAAAGTGTTTTTTAGAATTAGAAGGTTCTATCTGCGTTTGACCCGTTCCAAAAATCCCCATTTACAAATTTGAGACGATTTTGATATTGTACATTTAGAATACATTTAGGGTCCCTGTCATTTTCATGTTTGAAAGAAACTTGTTCCCCACATAATTTTTGCTATACGGAATGCAAAAACTTTGAAGCTCAATATCTCAGAACTGCTCAGAACGCAAAAGAACCTTATAATTCCAAGGAGACGATTTGTTGCCATTTCTTTGACTGCACACTCCACAACCCACTCAAAACGGTCTTGTGACCCACCAGTTGAGAAACACTGGTCTAGCTGGTCTCCTACCCTGATTTTAGCTAATTTAAAAATAATTTCTCCAAACAAACAGACGAAAGCCGCAAACTGCTGCAGGTTGGGAGACCAGTTAAGACCAGCAAACCACTATGGTTTAAGCTCTTTTTTAATACATCTTGTTCAATTTATCATACTTTTCATACTTCACACTTGGAAAGTAATAATCTTAGTTTTTCATGTGTCATGATTTCACAGTGTACTTGAAGTCAGAACAATTAAGTTTTTACTGAAATCAGAACGATTAAGTTTTTGGTTAAATGCCTGAAATAAGGTCTGTGGTTAACACAAGCTCAAGATATTTACATGTTTTAGAGGAGAGCGGGGCACAAAGTAACACTTTTTGACTTTCTCATTTTGTGTAAATTGACTTGGGGTTCAGAGTATTTATTTTTTCCCACATTAATTTCACACGTCCAGTACAATTATGTGGTTTTGTTTCATTTATACTGTGTATACTTTTTTCTTGATTTACCCCGAAAGAATGGAAGTGAAATGTGACAACATGCCCCATAGGTTTATAAAGATAACCCTGGGTTAAGCTCAGTGTGACAAGCTCTAAAAGGAGGTCAAAACAGCTTTTTTTTTTTTTTTGCTAACAAAGCAGATGTGGAAACTTCATGTGAGGACCAAACAAGTCAGTAAATCACAGATGTTCATTTTTGGATAAACTTTCCATTTAAGGAACAGAAGTGCTAACAAAATATGGAACGTTTTCAAGAAAACCAAATGCTAAATGTGGGTCGAATCACAATCTTTATCTGTGGGAATGATATCACTCAAATAGACGCAAAACACACACTCTTCCAAGTCACCCTGCTAAAATGTCTTTCCGCTTTTTTTTTTTTCTTTTTTCAGAAGTTTGCTCGCAATTTCATCCAAGAGGCTGGTTACTCTAACAAGCTGTGACAAACACAATTGCGTTCTGCTAGTGATGTGAAGATCAAAGTTGTCAGGGAAGTGAGCCATATGGCCAACGCATGTACGGCCCCAGAACTCTCAACATAATCAGCCACTGTCTGATCTTCGGCACGGGACAGAAATTAAAGCCAAATGTTTAGAGGTGTTGAGCAAAAGCGTGAAATTTTCCTAAAGCAACACACAGTGTTTGATATTTACAACTTAATTTGTCTTCCAGAGCTGTGCAGGTTTTTATGTTAAGTTTATAATATCAACTAGTTGAATTGATTATACATTTTCCTGCTTTTGACACTTTAACTCTCTTCCAAAACCTTGTCAGGTCATATTATATTTAACCATATTCAAATGCAGTTTTTGATGTATCTTTTATGCACAAGACAATCCCAGGCAAAGCACAGCCGAAATACAGTACCGGTCAAAAGTTTGGAAACATTAATTTTTTTATTATTTTTTTTTTTTTAAGTCTCTTCTGCTCATCAAAGCTGTATTTATTTGATCAAAAATACAGAAAAAAACAGTAATATTGTGAAATATTTTCTATTTTAATATATTTTAAAATATAATTTATTCCTGTGATCAAAGCTGAATTTTCACCATCATTACTTCAGTGTCACATGATCCTTCAGAAATCATTCTAATATGATGATTTATTATCAATGTTGGAAACAGTTGTGCTGCTTAATATTTTTACAACCTGTGATACTTTTTTCAGGGTTCATTGATGAATGCAAAGTTAAAATGAACAGCATTTTTTCGAACAATACAAGTCTTAACTATCACTTTTTATCAATTTAACACATCCTTGCTGAATAAAAGTATTAATTTCTTTCAATAAAAAAAGAAAGAAAAAAATTTACTGACCCCAAACTTTTGAACGGTAGTGTATATTGTTACAAAAGATTTATATTTTAAATAAAAGTTTTTGTTTTTTAACTTTTATTCATCAATGAATCCTGAAAAAAGTATCACAGGTTATAAAAAAATATTAAAAATTCAGCTTTGCATCACAGGAATAAATAAAATTTTTAAATATGTTCAAATAAAAAACAGTTCCTTCAAATTGTGATAATACTTCAAAATATTACTATTTTTACTGTATTTTTGACCAATTAAAAGCAGCCTTCGTCATCAAAAAGAGACTTCTTTCAAAAACAAAACAAAAATCATAGCACTTTTGAATGCTATTTATATATCAAAACTTTTCTCAACCAAAATAATTAATCTGTAATATTGTAAGTCTGATCTGAAATCATCACTAGGCACTTAGATAAGATGCGGAAAATCAGAAAAAGCAGAAAAGAGAAAACAACAGCATTGGCTACAGATGTATTATTGACAGGAGAAGGTAAAATGATAAGGTGTCTGCAGCTTTCTCTTCTCGCAATTACAAGATGCTTGAAATGAGAAATACCAGACACACTGATCCTGTTCTCCTGCGCGCCGCATATCTCTGTCGGCCTGTTCTCAGCATCGCTGTGAGACTGTAGAGGTGCTACACAATCTCATAGCGATAGACACAGAGACACACAGGATGAAAGACAGACAAGCAGAGTTATGGAGAGGAAAACAATGCTAGAGGTAAAATAAATAAATAAATAAATAAAACTAAACTCCCAAGACTTCATGTGTCTGTTCTAATACCTAGTGAGCTGCCAAGCCACCTACTGCCTACATAGGGATTTAACTGAAATAAAGTGACTGATCTGGAACACTCTACATAAGCAACAACTCATGAAACTACAAATCAACATATGAAACACATTGGAGACTCGACTCGCAATTCATTTGAATAGAGTTTGGCATTAACGTGTTGCTTTGCAAACACTTTAAAAAGCGAAAAAACATACATGCTGCACATAAATACTTTAAGTAATATAAGTATATAATGTATGTATTAAGTATAATAATAGTAATATATATTCAATGTTTTCATTTTAACAGCAAACTTCTGTTGTGCAGCACTTTGTTTGCCAAAAAATAAAAGGAATTGTTAAATTCTCAAAAGATTTATCCAATTGTAAATATTGTATGTGTCCATTTCACTACCACTATTTTTTAATATAAATTTGTATCATAAATCCAAAAAAACAGAAAGAACGGCCGAGAGCTGTGGGAACAACTGTAACTCTTTCCCTGCCAGCGTTTTTATTTATTTATTTATTTATTTTAAGTTCCCAGCCATCGCCAGTGTTTTTTGATAATTTTCACAAAAATTTCACAGCCCCCAGAAATATATCAAAAGAAATAACAGAGCCTCTGCTTTTAAACAAACAAATGTTTTATTCTAGCTTCATGCATTCTTTATCAACACTTGAATCTGGGTAAGTTTCATAAAAAAAGCAACATTTTGAACAAAGCTGTGAAAATCACATTGTTTTTTTCAGAGACTACAACATGCATAAGCAATGCTTTTATCGCTTGTTTCTGCTCCTTCTTCACCTGTGTTTTGATCTGTGCTCTTTCAGAAGATGTGTAATAGCGCCTCCTACAGTATAACAGTGAAAACATGGAAAGTTGGAAAATTCCGTCAACGGTGGGGAAAGAGTTTTGCTGGTTCCCGCCTTTTCTTCCTGAACTACGAAACTTTGTTACATGTTTCATAGGGCCCTGTTATTTTAAACCTTTTATTAAATGATTAAAGTCCTCCTGTAGTCAATCATTTTATCCCTTAAAAATCTTCTTTGATCACCAAAATGACAAGTTTTTTCCTGTGAAAAAAATTCTTCATGCTTTAAAACAGCTTGCATGTAACTCCCTTGCTTCATTTAGTATATGCGGATCTATGAATATGCTAATTAGCCCCGCCTCCACTCACTCGCTCCAGCTCAGAGATCCACTCGGTCAACTTACTGAGGTAAACGCTGCACAATAGTATCGCTCTTTACAACATCGGACACATGGCGGTAATTAATATGATTAGCTTTTTGCTCGACTATGTTATCAAACAGCTAATAATGTGTTGTTAATGTTACACAAACCATGTTCCCGTTCACCATGTCAGAGTCACACAGCTGACTTCTAACAATCAGTATCCTTACAAATGCTTTGAACAACTCAGTGGAGAAATGCATGATAAAAACGTAATATACATCATACACCTGCTGTATAGCTACACGCTTGTTCATATCAACACAAATATATTCCGGGATAACCTGGGTTCTCTTGAGACTCCCCTGCTTTGATGGATTAATTGTTTTTCTGCTTGTTTATAAATTTCTATGCATTTATTTTGTTTCTTTAATATTATTTACCCAAACCATTTTGTTAAAGGTGCATGCTCTTTATGCGCGCATATAATATCAAAGAGTGATAATTTGTTGCTAGAGTGCACGCTAGTGATTGAATAAAACCAAGACAAAGATATGGGTTTAATATTGTTTCTTTATTTAATTGTTTTGGATAATTGTGTCTTACCCGTGGTTCCGCCTGGATCCGTGACTGCCGCATGGAACAAAGACCTGTTATTAAAAAGAGTGCGGCATTTCCTTGTGTCCTTTATATATCCTTTGCTGGGAAATGTAGTTTTTTTTGGTTACCATATGGTTTTGGATTGTTTGTTCATTTAAATGGTTTTTTGTAAAGTTTATTTTTGTGTTTATTTTCATCATTGCTTTATGGTGAATGTAATTTCATGCTTATGGAGTTTATTTGTATATATTATGTTTTTCGAGGTTTGATTTATTGAATGGAGACCCCTTGTAATTATACAATGGTTTAGTCTGTCTTGTTAAAAGGGTTGAATTTTCTGTGGCTGGGTTAGTTCTGGTGATGGATCCCTTGAGAAACATCTGAGGCCCAGAACTCAGTCTGTTGATTTGTAATTGATTATCTAGTTTTATTCTTTGTTTTTCTTTTTGCACTTGTGTGACCAGTACACGAGTGTGGCAATTAATAAAATGGAAAAAAATTGAAGCTTCTATGAGTGCCTCCTGAACATTTTATGGAAGAACCCTGACAGTGTTCTTTAACTTCATTTTATTTCATCAATGCAATGCATTATGGTATCATCTTCCCAGTGAAAGATGCTGCCTTACAATTTTCTCTGAGCAGTGAAACACAAACAAGCTTCATGTTCTCCATTTTGGACTAGGAATGAAATCTCAACATACTTTTTGTTTTGTTTTATTATTTTTTTTTTCTCTTTTTTTTCTTTATACACATTAGAAGAAACAATTTTTTTTTTTTTAGCACTTCACACATGCAAGAAGAACATTATCTGCTACAGTAGTCTGTTCTTTAGTTGAGGGCTTTGGACCAAACAGCACATACGAGACATAGTTTTGGTTTGGCGAAGGGCGTCTCATGTTTTCATTAAGGTGAGAGCAAAACCACAAAATAGGACTCTTCATCGAAGACCTGGCACATTAATGCAATGCTATGTCAGTGCCTAGGAGAGCACATGCTATACAGGACCTAAAATTAGCTCACCTCAGCTCTTAATATTAATTGACTGATTAATATGGAATTGGGCCTACACCTAGACAGCTGCGCTCCATAGTGCAGCAAACCATAACATACTTCATATGTAACATAATTGAAGAGTCAAGCACTCTCTAGGCCTACAAAATACATTTAAAGGTGCAGTAAGCGATTTCTGAGAAACACTGTTGATATTTGAAATCAACCCAAACAAACACACCCCTCCCTTAAGTTCTCCGCCCCCAAAATGTACAAGCACGCAACGCAAGTGGATGTCTCATCAAAGCTGAAGCAAAGCAAAATACTGCTTCACGAAAAATAAAGTGAAGATGATGAACGAACGACAAGGAAGAAAAAAAATAAACAAACAATACACGAGCATATACAAGCAAGAGTTTGTAGTCAATCGCCAGCAGCACACACTCAAAACCAATGTTACTCACGTATGGAGAAGAAACAACACAACCTCTGTGTCCATTTCAGGTCTTCCCGATTAGTTCGCTCCTGCACTGGAAAGCTTTTCTAATATTAACGCGGGTCCTAAAGCTCTTGCTTGATCATAGCCATTCTTTTCTCTTTTGTAATGTCTCTTAGCCATGTCTCTTTCTACAGTCTTTCTTTACTCTCTCTCCTTCCCCATCACGAGTGGACACGCCCCCTACTGCTGAATGGCTCGCTCTCTCTCCTTCCCCATCACGAGTGGACACGCCCCCTACTGCTGAATGGCTCGCTCTCTCTCCTTCCCCATCATGAGTGGACACGCCCCCTACTGCTGACTGGCTCGCTCTCTCTCCTTCCCCATCATGAGTGGACACGCCCCCTACTGCTGAATGGCTCGCTCTCTCTCCTTCCCCATCATGAGTGGACACGCCCCCTACTGCTGACTGGCTCGCTCTCTCTCCTTCCCCATCATGAGTGGACACGCCCCCTACTGCTGAATGGCTCGCTCTCTCTCCTTCCCCATCATGAGTGGACACGCCCCCTACTGCTGACTGGCTCGCTCTCTCTCCTTCCCCATCACGAGTGGACACGCCCCCTACTGCTGAATGGCTCGCTCTCTCTCCTTCCCCATCACGAGTTGACACGCCCCCTACCTCTGACTGGCTCGCTCTCTCTCCTTCCCCATCATGAGTGGACACGCCCCCTACTGCTGACTGGCTCGCTCTCTCTCCTTCCCCATCACGAGTGGACACGCCCCCTACTGCTGACTGGCTCGCTCTCTCTCCTTCCCCATCACGAGTGGACACGCCCCCTACTGCTGAATGGCTCGCTCTCTCTCCTTCCCTATCACGAGTGGACACGCCCCCTACTGCTGACTGGCTCGCTCTCTCTCCTTCCCCATCACGAGTGGACACGCCCCCTACTGCTGACTGGCTCGCTCTCTCTCCTTCCCCATCACGAGTGGACACGCCCCCTACTGCTGAATGGCTCGCTCTCTCTCCTTCCCCATCACGAGTGGACACGCCCCCTACTGCTGAATGGCTCGCTCTCTCTCCTTCCCCATCACGAGTGGACACGCCCCCTACTGCTGAATGGCTCGCTCACTCTCCTTCCCCATCACGAGTGGACACGCCCCCTACTGCTGAATGGCTCGCTCACTCTCCTTCCCCATCACGAGTGGACACGCCCCCTACTGCTGAATGGCTCGCTCTCTCTCCTCCCCCATCACGAGTGGACACGCCCCCTACTGCTGACTGGCTCGCTCTCTCTCCTTCCCCATCACGAGTGGACACGCCCCCTACTGCTGAATGGCTCGCTCTCTCTCCTTCCCCATCACGAGTGGACACGCCCCCTACTGCTGAATGGCTCGCTCTCTCTCCTTCCCCATCACGAGTGGACACGCCCCCTACTGCTGAATGGCTCGCTCTCTCTCCTTCCCCATCATGAATGGACACGTGCTCTCTCCTTCCCCATCACGAGTGGACACGCCCCCTACCGCTGACTGGCTCGCTCTCTCTCCTTCCCCATCACGAGTGGACACGCCCCCTACCGCTGACTGGCTCGCTCTTTCTCCTTCCCCATCACGAGTGGACACGCCCCCTACCGCTGAATGGCTCGCTCTCTCTCCTTCCCCATCACGAGTGGACACGCCCCCTACCGCTGAATGGCTCGCTCTCTCTCCTTCCCCATCACGAGTGGACACGCCCCCTAGTGCTGACTGGCTCGCTCTCTCTCCTTCCCCATCATGAGTGGACACGCCCCCTACTGCTGAATGGCTCGCTCTCTCTCCTTCCCCATCATGAGTGGACACGCCCCCTACTGCTGACTGGCTCGCTCTCTCTCCTTCCCTATCACGAGTGGACACGCCCCCTACTGCTGACTGGCTCGCTCTCTCTCCTTCCCCATCACGAGTGGACACGCCCCCTACTGCTGACTGGCTCGCTCTCTCTCCTTCCCCATCACGAGTGGACACGCCCCCTACTGCTGACTGGCTCGCTCTCTCTCCTTCCCCATCACGAGTGGACACGCCCCCTAGTGCTGACTGGCTCGCTCACTCTCCTTCCCCATCACGAGTGGACACGCCCCCTACTGCTGAATGGCTCGCTCACTCTCCTTCCCCATCACGAGTGGACACGCCCCCTACTGCTGAATGGCTCGCTCTCTCTCTTTCCCCATCACGAGTGGACACGCCCCCTACTGCTGAATGGCTCGCTCTCTCTCCTTCCCCATCACGAGTGGACACGCCCCCTACTGCTGACTGGCTCGCTCTCTCTCCTTCCCCATCACGAGTGGACACGCCCCCTACTGCTGACTGGCTCGCTCTCTCTCCTTCCCCATCATGAGTGGACACGCCCCCTACTGCTGACTGGCTCGCTCTCTCTCCTTCCCTATCACGAGTGGACACGCCCCCTACTGCTGACTGGCTCGCTCTCTCTCCTTCCCCATCACGAGTGGACACGCCCCCTACTGCTGAATGGCTCGCTCTCTCTCCTTCCCCATCACGAGTGGACACGCCCCCTACTGCTGACTGGCTCGCTCTCTCTCCTTCCCCATCACGAGTGGACACGCCCCCTACTGCTGACTGGCTCGCTCTCTCTCCTTCCCCATCACGAGTGGACACGCCCCCTACTGCTGAATGGCTCGCTCTCTCTCCTTCCCCATCACGAGTGGACACGCCCCCTACTGCTGAATGGCTCGCTCTCTCTCCTTCCCCATCACGAATGGACACGCCCCCTACTGCTGAATGGCTCGCTCACTCTCCTTCCCCATCACGAGTGGACACGCCCCCTACTGCTGAATGGCTCGCTCACTCTCCTTCCCCATCACGAGTGGACACGCCCCCTACTGCTGAATGGCTCGCTCTCTCTCCTCCCCCATCATGAGTGGACACGCCCCCTACTGCTGAATGGCTCGCTCTCTGTCTCCTTCCCCATCATGAGTGGACACGCCCCCCACTGCTGACTGGCTCGCTCTCTCTCCTTCCCCATCACGAGTGGACACGCCCCCCACTGCTGAATGGCTCGCTCTCTCTCCTTCCCCATCACGAGTGGACACGCCCCCTACCGCTGACTGGCTCGCTCTCTCTCCTTCCCCATCACGAGTGGACACGCCCCCTACTGCTGGCTGACTGGCTCGCTCTCTCTCCTTCCCCATCACGAGTGGACACGCCCCCTACTGCTGAATGGCTCGCTCTCTCTCCTTCCCCATCATGAGTGGACACGCCCCCTACTGCTGACTGGCTCACTCTCTCTCCTCCCCCATCATGAATCACAACAAGTTTGTTGTGGTGCTCAGTCCAATCCACTTTCAGCAGCGTTTTTCAGAAATTGCTTACTGCACCTTTAATGGTAAATGCACTGTCAAATCAGTTGTGTCAACCACAAAAGAACAATTCACTGTAGCTCAAACAGCAGAATATAGTGCTAATCATGGGTTTGATTTCTAGGAATGCAATAAACTAAATGCAACATAAGTTGCTTTGGATAAAAACATCTACGTAATGCATACATGTAAATTATACAAGATTTTCACATTTTCTGGTGGTGCATGCCTGTGTAAAACTCACCACCACAACGTTAGTGTGTTCTGGGTGATTTCCAGATAATTTCTATGTAGTTATGAAGGTGTTCTGAGACGTTGTTAGCATGATGGTATGTGGCTGCCAGGGTGGTTTCTAGGTGGTTAAATAAAAAAAGCCTGATATTCCTGGGTAAATATGTGCGATCTTTCCACCAGTTTCACTGTCAGCTAGGCAAAAACTGCAAATGCGTTCACGGAGAAAAGTAATAGCACACCTCAACAAGCCATATGATTTGAATGATCATGTCTATAGCAAAAACAGTGCAGGACAATTTATGCAAAAAAAGTTATATATCCCTGTCTTACAAAACAATTTTAAGTAAACTAAAATTTAAGTGTTGGTTGTAGGTTGTAATAACCAAATAAAAAAATAAAAAATGATTGAAAGACTGGCCTAATGCGAATCTAAATGCTTTCTTTTTCCCCTCTTGATTTCACAACTCTCACTTCAGGCAAAATCCGGAATTCTCATTAGGATCATAATAAGACATCCTAATGGTGCAATTTATATCTTCTCTAAAAGGACTGACCGACTGAGTCTCACCATGAAGCTAATTAGCATGATCTATGACAGCTAGGGGAATTGAGGTCAGAGAAATCAAGATTTACAGATTAGATGAATTCTTCTGACCTATTTGGCCTCAAACTTTTGCGATCCAAGACAGCCGTGACGCATTCGCTAAAGGAAAGAATTCAAATGCAACGTGAAATTCCTGCAGAGTTAACGGCTAGCATTAGCAGGTGCTAACTGTCTTGTGGATATCACTGAGGCATAAAAACCACAGAAATCTGCATTCATCATAATGTGAAAAATATATAAACCAATCATAGTGCCAAATCAAGCCTGAAATGAAACTAGACGCCAAAAAAGTCGACCCCTGCTGTAACGAAATGCTAAAAATGCAAAAACTTCTCTGCTTCTTAGTCGACAAGAATCTGGATAATGCTCCAAATATGCTCATCAAACCATTCAGACTGGGAGGTCTGTTTTGATTAAGCGATTTCTTCCTATCCAACGCAAGGTTAAATAAAGCTGGAAGGGCTTCCAAACTAATAACTCTTTATCATAGACAAGATCAGTGTGATGAAAAAGCTAAACAAGAAAAACCTCATTCTTCTCTCCCTCCCGACATTCCCTCTAGGATATCGCTTACAACCACACACTCACATATGAGAAAACACAAGACGAGCTCCATCAGATCCAACACAACCCCTCTCTCATATAGAAGATTGCACCGCGACATCTTGCACCATTGTGCTGGTGCCAACACAAGATGGCAGATATAAATAAAGCTGTGGCAAAGCAAAAATTCACAGTTCATAGACCTTAAATGTTCTTACCATCGCTGAAAAGCACATCTGCAAGACCACATTTGAGTTATTACGTTTCACCCGAATGCAACTTCACTCATCTTTAGCAAGGTAGTAGAACAAGGTAATACTAGGTAATGAAAAACACTTTTCTGTCACTTAAGAGCTTATTAATTCATACCAGAAGTGTAAACGAACACCACACACAGTCTATTTTGACATAAAAAAGGCTTTTATTCACCCTTGTTTTGCTTTCGTGCGGAGAAATTTCTGAAGAATCCTTTCACTGCTCTTGCTATACAATGACAACCTTAAAAAATGTCAAAAAAGCACTATAATGAACAAGCTACAAAAAAATGCTAGATATTTTACCACTTTTTTTTCCAGGGAAAAGCTAAAATAATATATTATTAAAGGGGACCTATTATGCCCCTTTTTACAAGATGTAATATAAGTCTCTGGTGTCCCCAGAATGTGTCTGTGAAGTTTCAGCTCAAAATACCCCACAGATCATTTATTATAGCATGTTGTCAATGCCCATTTTTGAGTGGAAGGAAAAACGTGCTGTTTTCGTGCATGTATCTTTAAATGCAAATGAGCTGCTGCTCCCCGCCCCCTTTCCAGAAGAGGGTGGAGCCTACAGCTCGTGCCTCGGATACTAACAAAACATCTGTTTAGTTCTGATTATCATCTCTATCGTGGGCACACTCACGTGACGTTGCAGTTCTTCATTATCATGAAAGTTATCATTTGCATGTGTTTTAAAGCTATATCAGTTTTAACTTCTGATATATGGTTTTCTGATGAGATGACAGTCAGACGGTATCCCCGTGAGTATTAAATTGATGCACGTGGGGAGCGAAGGCTGGCCCGTGTGGTCCGGTCCAACAGAAGAGCTACTGTAGCTCAAACTGCTCAAGAAGTTAATGCTGGTTCTGATAGAAAGGTGTCAGAATACACAGTGCATCACAGTTTGTTGCGTATGGGGCTGCATAGATGCAGATTAGTCAGGGTGCCCATGCTGACCCCTGTCCACCGCCGAAAGAGCCAACAGTGGACACGTGAGCATCAGAACTGGACCACGGAGCAATGGAAGAAGGTGGCCTGGTCTAATGAATCACGTTTTCTTCTTTTGAGTGTGCGTCGGGGAACACATGACACCAGGATGCACTATGGGAAGAAGGCAAGCCGGCGGAGACAGTGTGATGATTTGGGCAATGTTCTGCTGGGAAACCTTGAGTCCTGCCATCCATGTGGATGTTACTTTGACACGTACCACCTACCTAAGCATTGTTGCAGACCATGTTCACCCTTTCATGGAAATCGTGTTCCCTGGCCTCTTTCAGCAGGATAATGCGTCCTGCCACAAAGCAAAAATGGTTCAGGAATGGTTTGAGGAGCACAACAACGAGTTTGAGGTGTTGACTTGGCCTCCAAATTCCCCAGATCTCAATCCAATCGAGCATCTGTGGGATGTGCTGAACAAACAAGTCCGATCCATGGAGGCTCCACCTCGCAACTTACAGAACTTAAAGGATCTGCTGCTAACATCTTGGTGCCAGATACCACAGCACACCTTCAGGGGTCTAGTGGAGTCCATGCCTCGACGGGTCTGGGCTGTTTTGGCAGCAAAAGGGGGACCAACACAATATTAGGAAGGTGGTCATAATGTTATGCCTGATCGGTGTATATACAGTATATATATATGGGTTTAAAGTAGCACCAATTCAACGGCTGATTATATGTCAGCAAACTCTGACCAGCAATTATACTTATATAATGTACAGAAATAGTAGGAAATTGTGAAACAAAGGAAACCGCTAGCTGATTAGTTCCGGTGAATAAAACTGCATGCTTTCCATCACCATTACCCTTCAGTGAAAGCACCTTATTAAACTCATCTTTGAGATTCCTTGCTTGGCTCAAAAGCACCCAATGGAAAACATCTTGCAGGTTCAATATTTACATTGGCAAATGTGTGCTAGCTTCATCTGCTCTCTAATATAGAGCTCATTCACGTACATTCAGATTTCAAGTTCAGAGTTTCAAAGGAGGAATACAAAAAGTCACGGCTTGGGCCTGGATCCAAAAGATGGAATATATCAGCATGTTCAAATGTTTGACACATTAAAAGTAAAGTTCTTACCCTCGGTGTGCACTGATGTGGAGTGAGCTGAGCTGAACGCCCGTTTATAATTCATTCCCTATGGTAGTGGTTCTGAAATGGTCAGTTATGACTTGAAAATGGGTCAGATCTGTTTCTGGTTGGCTGCTGACCGCAGAAAGAAACAGTGCTAAATGCAAACAACAACATTTAATTAACTTTATAGGAAACTACGGAGAGAAAAAAAATGTATAAGGGAGGCTAAAATGCTTCCGTTCACATTTTGCATCTGTTTTGGCGAAGTGCCTCATGTATGGATTACCAGTGTTTGATTTTAAGGTCAGTTTTGTAAGAAAAAACATTTGGTACCATATGTTTCCTGAAGAAAAACCAGATGGGAACCACTGCTATATGCTGTAGGAGGCTTGCTGAGCAGCAGGCTCGCAATGGGAATTGTGGGATTGACAGCAGAGCAAGTGGAACGAGAAATGCGAGATGAATAATGTTGCATTTTTGCAACTGTAATTGTGCATAGAAATAATGAAATCATTGCCTGCATATTGTTAGCAATCACAGACCACACTAAATACAACTGTGTTCACATCTCGCACCTTTCTTCTACGTAAATGGGCTAGTGCTTTCCATCAGGTCCTGTCCTCTCTCTACTGTCCCTAATGCTAGTCTCTTCAGAAGGGTAGTCACAGTAATAATAAACTGAGTGAGACTACTAAATTGCACAAACAGCTGGTGCTTCACTGTCTGTTTATAGAAATTCCTAAAATATGAGTATTACATTAGTCAATGATCCATTTATACTTGAAAGTGGTGACACGGGTTAAGTAAGAGGGACAGCACAGAACCAGATGTTTTAATGTCCTGAATAGACCAAGTGACCTGCGCACTGTGTCAATATCAATTTCACCCCAAGCAATCTCATGAACTTGTTGTTTAAAGACATTTTCCTGCTGGAAGAGTCATATATGAGGAAAAACATGCCATTAAACATCAGCGAGAAAGCAAAAACATCATATGCAGCTGAATATATAAATACAAGCAACTTTTAAAACAAATCCATTTATCAAAAGTTGCACTCTCAAATCCAGAGACACCAATTGTACTACATCAAGCTAAACACACCAGCGATCATTAATCCCGCGGATCCAAACATTTGCTCAGCGTTTGGCCCTTCCTCTGCCTGCTGTGAAAGAGTTTAGTGATACTAATTCCCATGCTGCTAATTAATCCTCGTGTAATTTTGGAAGTGAGAGCAAAAACGTAAACGAGATGAGATGAATATGAGTCTGCCGTGAATTATTTGGCGAGAAAAATGAACTAAGCCTCCATCTACCCCAAACTCGCCGCTTGGAAAATTCATTATGAACAATATTTTTCAAAGCCTAGAAAAAAAATGCACTTTCCAGTGCAAAATGAATGAATGAATGATATATCATAAAAAATGCAAACATATAAAAGCATTTTTTTTTTAACTTTTAAATATATAATCACATGTATAAAAACAAACTAAATTATATTAAAAAAAAAATCAACATTAACATTAAATATTATATATATAATCAGGCATAACATTATGACCACCGTCCTAATATTGTGTTGGTCCAAAACAGCCCTGACCCGTCGAGGCATGGACTCCACTAGACCCCTGAAGGTGTGCTGTGGTATCTGACACCAAGATGTTAGCAGCAGATCCTTTAAGTCCTGTAAGTTGTGAGGTGGAGCCTCCTTGGATCGGACTTGTTTGTTCAGCACATCCCACAGATGCTCGATTAGATTGAGATCTGGGGAATTTGGAGGCCAAGTCAACACCTCAATCTCATTGTTGTGCTCCTTAAACCATTCCTGAACCACTTTTGCTTTGTGGCAGGACGCATTATCCTGCTGAAAGAGGCCACAGCCACCAGGGAATACCGTTTCCATGAAAGGGTGTACATGATCTGCAGCAATGCTAAGGTAGGTGGTTAGTGTCAAAGTAACATCCACATGGATGGCAGGACCCAATGTTTTCCAGCAGAACATTTCCCAAATCATCACACTGCCTCCACCAGCTTGCCTTCTTCCCATAGTGCATCCTGGTGCCATGTCTTCCCCAGGTAAGAGACGCACACGCACCCGGCCATCCACGTGATGTAAAAGAAAACGTGATTCATCAGACCAGGCCACCTTCTTCCATTGCTCCGTGGTCCAGTTCTGATGCTCACGTGTCCACTGTTGGCACTTTCGGCGGTGGACAGGGGTCAGCATGGGCTCCTGACTGGTCTGCGGCTATGCAGCTCCATACGCAACAAACTGTGATGCACTGTGTATTCTGACACCTTTCTATCAGAACCAGCATTAACTTCTTGAGCAGTTTGAGCTACAGTAGCTCTTCTGTTGGATCGGATCACACGGGTCAGCCTTCGCTCCCCACGTGCATCAGTGAGCCTTGGCCGCCCATGACCCTGTCGCCGGTTCACCACTGTTCCTTCCTTGGACCACTTTTGATAGATACTGACCACTGCAGACCGGGAACACCCCACAAGAGCTGCAGTTTTGGAGATGCTCTGACCCAGTCGTCTAGCATCACAATTCGGTCCTTGTCAAACTCGCTCAAATCCTTACGCTTGACCATTTTTCCTGCTTCTAACACATCAACTTTGAGGACAAAATGTTCACTTGCTGCCTAATATATCCACCCACTAACAGGTGCCGTGATGAAGAGATAATCAGTGTTATTCACTTCACCTGTCAGTGCTCATAATGTTATGCCTGATATATATATATTGCTATGTGCATGGTTACTAATCATCTGAAACATGGCTTCATGTGGTGGCCATTTATTTCCTTGTTTTGGACATTCAGTAAAGTCTAATGACACAAATTTATTGCATTCTTGAATAATTACTGAACCTAAATGTATGGAAATAGCAATGGATCTTTACTTTGTATATAAATGTTCACTTTTATGTGCTTCTCAGTTCCTGAATAAGGTGGATCGGTTCGGAGAGAGTGCAAATCGCAGCATTTGGCTGATGTCCAAACCACACAGTGCTGAAAAGCATCTGAATTAATACAATGAATGGCCAACACACGCTCTCCTTCATCGTGTCAGGCTCTCAACACTGAGCTAATGACAGAGGTCGGAGGATAATCAGCCATAATTAGTGCAAGACAATCTTAATGAGACTGTTTTTCCTGACACCTAACGATGCCTACAAAGAAGTTTGAAAACAATGAACAAGATTCATGACTATTACAATCAAGCCAATTAACTGCCAATTAATCTTTTTTAAGATAACTTGACTTAAACAATTCTTAATTATTGTTAATAGTTGTTGTTGGATTATTAATAACTAAGGAGAATAATGCATTTAACTGTGCCAAAAGCACTAAATCAAAAAAGTAATGCAAACTAGTAGATTTATTCAAACATGCAGCAACATATATAACAATACATCCTACTGGAGGGGATATAAAGATAATTACTGCCACAAGTCACTGTATTCACATAACTAAAACAACACAAACTAGATACAGCTCAAGTCCCTACTTCAATGTAAGTCTATGGGATTCGCAAGTCTACAAAGTAATAGTACACCTCTCTTGAAAAAATGCATGATTTGAAGTACAATTCATCTGAAGTTACAGGCCAAAATGTATTCATGTCTTTAACCCCAAGTATTAATGCAATAGTAGTGATGCTTGCCATATCGAAAACCAAAAATTATCATGTGTCACCCAGAATCAGACTCGGTACCGCAAAGTAAAACACAGTGTTGGGAGGGTCGCCTTCAGTCCCCTGCTGCCTTTACCCCATGGCCCAAATACATTAGCTTCTCACCCATTCCATTTCATGTTTCTCAAAGCCAAAAGTCCGGTCTTATGCAAATCCGAGCCAAAAACAGCTCAATAGCAGCAGCAAACGATGATATGACCTCAATTGGCACATGTCCTCAGCCTTTTTTGCCATTTATTAAATATAAGCAGAAAATTAGGCTACATTTCCCTAGTGATGTGATATCCTGAAGTCACTTCGCAAGGACATGAGGCCTGTTATTTTTCCTCTTAGGTGCTAAAGGGAGGGGGACGTCAAGGGGAGAGAGAGATTTCTGAGTAATGGTGAGGGGTTACACGAAAGATGGTTTGTATCTAAGGTGACATACAGTATATAAAATAACTGTAAATCATGTAGTTCCTCTTGAATTAAACCCTGGATCTGTGACTACCATCTTTAAGGGGTATTGCACAATTAGAGGCGACATATCAGGTGCTACAGGTTTACATCCGAACTGACAAGCATTACTATTACTATTGTTCACACCAGGGATGTCAATTTGCATAAATCCCCATAATCGATCGTTGTTTAAATTAATCGGTTAATCATTAACCAACCTCTTAAATCCAAAGCGGGGGTGCTACTAAGTTATCACTTGCTTAACCAACACAATATAGGTGTTGTTTTAAGGCTTAGAAGCTTGGTTTAACAGTGAATATAGGGGATATAGGTATTTTTTAACCTAATTAAATGCATGCATCATCATGTCAAATTCTTACATTTAATCAGTAAGTTCAATTAGAATAATCAGACACAATTGTTACCAATCAAATGAAATCAGTATAGACAAAATTCATCTTTGCAATGCAGAGGAAACACAGAAGCTGAATTTGAAGTGGCATTTAGATGCATTTACACAGACTGTTTAATGCAGCTCAGAGGGGACATGAATGCATATAACCTGCAGTTACAAATGCAGAAATAATATTTAGATGTTTTAAACATATTATGATTAGGGCTGTCAATCGATAAAAAAATTAACTAGATGAATCACAATTTTTTCTGTGATTAATTGTTATTAATACATTTTTTTATATATTTTATAATGTAATAACATCACAATTAATCTCCAAATTCAAGTAGAAACAACATAAAGACAGTATATTTTAAATATTTGTTTAATGGCATCTTTTTATGAATGAAGGCCAGTATTACTGATACTAATACTGCTACTGATGTGTCTACGAAAATGATTTTTTCCCCCCATTTTAAACATGAATTATAGCCATTCAACATTACAATATAATTTAAAGCTATCATTTTTTTAAACATTTATTACGCTTCAAAAATATAACAACTTTTAATTTAAGTGAACTTGGAATAATCCTCACATAAACCCATAATAAATGTCATATTTACCTGTGGCCTGTAGGAAATATACAGAAATTGAATAAAGTTATCAAACAGTCTGCACTGCATAAATTATGAATTAAATATAGATTAATCCTTATTAAAGCTACAAAAGTTCTTAAGTCAAGAGCAGTGAGTATTTTTCTCTGTTCCCTTTGTTCTTTGATTAACATTAATGACAGACATCATCACAGCAACTGGTTTATTAGGCTGCTGTCACTTTAAGAGCTGCCGCTGCCGAACATGACGCGGATCTGACGCGCATCTCATTTTCTCACAACTATTTAAGTTCATTTAAGACGTTATTTAACTCATTTAAGACTGCTCTTATGGGGATACTCGACAAAATGGGCATTTTGGCATAATTCTGTGTATTATCGTTTGTTCAAGCGTGAAAGAGAACTCGATACTTTCGCACGTCTTTCTATGCACGAGTCATGTGTGTCACGGCGCATTCTCGTTTGTCTTGTCACACTTGATTGGTTTAAAAGCATTTACACGAATAAGAACGTGATCTTATAATGTAGCGCTAGATAAAGGATAACAGAAAAAACGGATGCTGCGTTAATTTTTAACGTGTTAAACTGGGAAAAAATAATCACATGCGTTAAGGCGTTAATGTTGACAGCACTAATTATGATATTTGCAATTATTTAAAAAAAATAAAAGATACTTTAAATGTGAAATTAAAAACACCAGTAGGTGGCAGCAAGTCACTGTTAATGAGTGAGTCATTGAGTTTCAACTGATTCATTCAAATGGCTGATTCATTCAGAAACAATGAATGACATTGAATCATTCTTTCAAACGATTTCTTTTTGACTGAAGAAAGAAAGACATAAACATCTTGGATGGCATGGGGGTGAGTAAATTATCAGGAATTTTTAATTCTGAAGTGAACCAATCCTTTAATAGTAGACTGCCATCACAGAGTTCACGGTTTCTTCGACAAACTTGGGTCACCCCCCAAGAAAAACAATGGAGCAAGTCTACAGTTGTTTTTATGGACACAGACTGTTTAAGAGACTTCAGGCTTCACTCTGCGCTTGTTGCTGCACCCTAGCAACGCTCGTTGGCAATCGCAGTTGAGTTTTGATGAGGATAATAAGGAGTAGACAGTCACTGGTGGATGGTCTTTGGCTGTGTCTCAGGGGCTGATCTAAGGGACAATAAGCCCTTTTTTGTTAGTAATGCTGTTGGCTTTGGAACTAAAACTGCATCTGGTCAAGGGGAAGTTACTGCCTGACAACATCTGCTTGGTCTCAAAGACACTCTCAGTACACTGACTTTCATTCTCACGACTGTCTTCCCAACAAGTAAAAAAGCTCTATAATAATGGTTCTTCAATGGTTCTTTGCAACACATTAAGTTTAGCAAGGAACACTATTGGTTCTTGAGTTGGCTATATGGTTTTGTGGATATTAAAAGAAAGTTATTGATTGGCTTAAGTTAACTGGAACTCTGGAACTTCCTATGGCATCATAGGAACTTCAAAAGCGTCACACACACAGAAACATCCATCCTAGCAGAATGAAAAAATAATTCATTAATCGAAAAGAGAAAAATAAAGACAGTTAATCTTAACATCTCAAGACTCCTGCATTCTGTTCTAATCTGTTGCGCTTCATCTAGCTTTTAAAATGCAAGAACACTAAGTGAATGGGACCTATCAGATTAAAAAGCAACAACTATGAAGCATGAAACATTTGACTTGGAAAATAGGGGTCCCCTGACAAACAGTTTAGAAATCGCTGTTCTTTGGCATCACTAGAACTCAAATTAGTTCTCCTATGGCATCATATGGAACATTCTGTCATCATTAATCATGTGGTTCCAAACCTGTATAACAACATTAGAGCCCAATGACATTTCTTATTAACATTTCTTATTTCTCCTTATTTTCTAACATCTCCTTTTATGTCCCTACATTTTATGGGTGCACTATCACTTTAAGACACTGGCATATGACATTGCCATCTCATAAGAGAAATATTGAGTTATATAGTGACTTATCACCAAAAAAATGCTCTTATGACATTACTTTTACTTTTTTTTTTTTTTTTGTTAAAAATTATTCAAAATCAATTTTTGAGCAAGTACATAACCAGCCAGTGTTCAAAATTACAGTGCTCAGCATAAATGAGTACAGCCCCTTTGAAAAGTAACATTTTAAACAATATCTCAATGAACACAAAAACAATTTCCAAAATGTTGACAAGACTAAGTTTTGTATAACATCTGTTTAACTTATAACATGAAAGTAAGGTTAATAATATAACTTTAATAGAACAAAATTTTTCAGTTTTACTCAAATTAGGGTGATGCAAAAATGAGTACACCCCACTGAAAGTCTCTGGAACAAAGCTACATTTTAGACTATAAATGTCTAATTTAACAAGAATTCAGCCACAGGTGAGTATATTCATTACACAGGTGTCCAGCAGACAGTTGACTATAAAAGGGTGTTAAAACCCCTTCCCATTTCATGCTGTCAGCAATGGCACCACATGGAAGAAAAATGTCACAAGACCTGAGAAAGAAAATAATTTCTTTACACCAGAAAGGTGAAGGCTACAAGAAGATCAGCAAAGCTTTACTCATCAGTCAGAATACTGTAGCAAAAGTGGTAAAAAAATTTTTAAAAAGATGGAACTGCAACCATCTCACAGAGACGTCCAGATCGTCCACGGAAGTTAACACCTCGACAGGAGCGTCTTCTGATGAGAAGGCTTGAAGAAAATCGGCATGCAAGTTCACTGCAGTTATCTAAAGAAGTAGAAAGCCAAACTGGGGTGACTATTTCCCATGACACAATACGGCGTACACTGCAGAGGAATGGCATGCATGGGTGCCATCCACAAAAGAAGCCTCTCCTAAAGCCCAGGCACAAAAAAGCCCGCCTAGAGTTTGCAAAGACTACTGGGACTCTATACTCTGGAGTGATGAGACCAAGATAAATGTTTTTGAAACTGATGGCTTCAAAACTGTATGGCGTCGCCATACAGTGAGGAATACAAAGAAAAATGCATGGTGCCAACAGTGAAACATGGTGGTGGAGTGTCCTTATGTGGGGCTGCATGAGTGCTGCTGGTGTCGGGGAGCTGCATTTCATTGATGGCATCATGAATTCACAGATGTACTGCTCTATACTGAAAGAGAAGATGCTTCCATCACTCTGTGCCCTTGGTCGTCGTGCACTTTTCCAACATGACAATGATCATAAACACACATCTAAGGCCACTGCTGGATTTCTGAAGAAGAACAGGGTGAAAGTGATTCAGTGGCTCCTGATCTGAACCCAGTCGAACACCTATGGGGAATTCTGAAGAGACAAGTTGAGCATCACTCTCCATCCAGCATCCAGTCTCTAAAAGAGGTCATTCTTGAAGAATGGAAAAAGATAGATGTTGCAAAATGTTGCCAGCTTGTTCATCCCATGCCTAGAAGACTTGGTGCTGTCATTAAAAATCATGGAGGCCATACAAAGTACTAGATGTAGTAGTTTTTGTTGTGGGGTTTTTGTTAAGTTAAACAGATGTTATATTAAACTTAGTATTGTCAACATTTTGGAAATTGTTTTTGTGTTCATTAAGATATTGTTTAAAATGTTACTTTTCAAAGGGGTTGTGCTCATTTACTCTGAGCGCTGTATCTCCTTACCTTAGCCCGATTCACAACGGTAAGCTTGTAATAATGTTTTATAAAAAAAAAAATTCGGTACTGGTGGGTTTCCACAGGAAATTTGAACATGCAGCCGTTCGTCTTTACGTCATTACGTCACGTCTGTTTACATGAAGAAGGAGTCTCAGCTAGTAGGCTATATGGCATGTGCTGCAGGTGACGGATCATTTATTTGGATCATTATTTAGCCTTTTCTCACAGCAGCTGGAATAATTACAGTGGGTACGGAAAGTATTCAGACCCCCTTAAATTTTTCACTCTTTGTTATATCGCAGCCATTTGCTAAAATCATTTAAGTTCATTTTTTTTCCTCAATGTACACACATCACCCCATATTGACAGAAAAACACAGAATTGTTGACATTTTTGCAGATTTATCAATAAAGAAAAACTGAAATATCACATGGTCCTAAGTATTCAGACCCTTTGCTCAGTATTTAGTAGAAGCACCCTTTTGATCTAATACAGTCATGAGTCTTTTTGGGAAAGATGCAACAAGTTTTTCACACCTGGATTTGGGGATCCTCTGCCATTCCTCCTTGCAGATCCTCTCCAGTTCTGTCAGGTTGGATGGTAAATGTTGGTGGACAGCCATTTTTAGGTCTCTCCAGAGATGCTCAATTGGGTTTAAGTCAGGGCTCTGGCTGGGCCATTCAAGAACAGTCACAGAGTCGTTGTGAAGCCACTCCTTCGTTATTTTAGCTGTGTGCTTAGGGTCATTGTCTTGTTGGAAGGTAAACCGTCGGCACAGTCTGAGGTCCTGAGCACTCAGGAGAAGGTTTTCGTCCAGGATATCCCTGTATTTGGCCGCATTCATCTTTCCCTCGATTGCAACCAGTCGTTCTGTCCCTGCAGCTGAAAAACACCCCCACAGCATGATGCTGCCACCACCATGCTTCACTGTTGGGACTGTATTGGACAGGTGATGAGCAGTGCCTGGTTTTCTCCACACATTACGCTTAGAATTAAGGCCAAAAAGTTCTATCTTGGTCTCATCAGACCAGAAAATCTTATTTCTCACCATCTTTAGCAAACTCCATGCGGGCTTTCATGTGTCTTGCACTGAGGAGAGGCTTCCGTCGGGCCACTCTGCCATAAAGCCCCGACTGGTGGAGGGCTGCAGTGATGGTTGACTTTCCACAACTTTCTCCCATCTCCCGACTGCATCTCTGGAGCTCAGCCACAGTGATCTTTGGGTTCTTCTTTACCTCTCTCACCAAGGCTCTTCTCCCCCGATAGCTCAGTTTGGCCGGACGGCCAGCTCTAGGAAGGGTTCTGGTCGTCCCAAACGTCTTCCATTTAAGAATTATGGAGGCCACTGTGCTCTTAGGAACCTTAAGTGCAGCAGAATTTTTTTTGTAACCTTGGCCAGATCTGTGCCTTGCCACAATTCTGTCTCTGAGCTCTTCAGGCAGTTCCTTTGACCTCATGATTCTCATTTGCTCTGACATGCACTGTGAGCTGTAAGGTCTTATATAGACAGGTGTGTGGCTTTCCTAATCAAGTCCAATCAGTATAATCAAACACAGCTGGACTCAAATGAAGGTGTAGAACCATCTCAAGGATGATCAGAAGAAATGGACAGCACCTGAGTTGAATATATGAGTGTCACAGCAAAGGGTCTGAATACTTAGGACCATATGATATTTCAGTTTTTCTTTTTTAATAAATCTGCAAAAATGTCAACAATTCTGTGTTTTTCTGTCAATATGGGGTGCTGTGTGTACATTAATGAGGAAAAAAAAATTAACTTAAATGATTTTAGCAAATGGCTGCAATATAACAAAGAGTGAAAAATGTAAGGGGGTCTGAATACTTTCCGTACCCACTGTATATATATATATATATATATATATATATATGAAAATTAATCTAATACTTGAAATTTTAGTGGTTCAGGACAGAAGTTCCTTAAGTGGCATTTCTTTATGAGAATCTGTTGGTAATGCCATCATATAAACTAAAAACATGTTCTCCTATGGCATCATAATAACTACTTATCTATGGCCTCAGGCTTCAAACCCCTTTATGTGTAAGAGAAGTCATGATTCATTCCACTCTCCACAAAGGCTTCACTACAGATATACAAGAAATACCACAGGGAATAACCAAGCAATCACTGAATGGAAGATAACACTGACACACGATGATGCTCAATGCTGCCCAGGCTTGCATGTGGGTTTTGAGGGGGAAATTAAGGGTTGCTAGCAACCAAATACATGTGTCAAGAATTTAGAAGGAGTCTGTCTAAAGAAAAGGGTGGTTTTGAGAATACACAGAATCTGATGAAAGCCGGCTCATCGTTACCACGGTTGAACTAGACCAGAACATCTTTCCTGCATTAGGGACATTCCAGCACCTAGCATGAAGCGGAACTGATATCATAAATAAAGTATGTTAACATGCTGTCAGAGTGAGTGGACATTGTGTTTGATGTGCGATTCAATTGTTTTCTTTTCGTGTCTTAAACATTAAACCATCATTTCCTATTTATCCAAAATCTAAGGTTTACACACACTTCAGACAAGGACATCTGCGTTTTGAATATATACCAACAACTTAGTCTTCGTGAAAACATACAGTACTTGACAGTATCGCTGGTGCTAATCATTTTGAGGCTCTATACACAAACAGATACTTCCAACGAGTCCAATGACTTCTTCAACAGACATGAGAAATAACAAACACTCTTCAACTGCTAAAATACCTCAAATAGTCCTTGAACAACCAAGTGTCAAACATACACAGTCATCTACTTAGATACTGGCATGTGGAAAGAACACAGAGCAAATACCATTAATCAAATATGATTAAATATTAAATATCGCAGAGAAAATATATCAGCCCTGCAGTTATTATCAGTATTTAGTAAAGCAAGCAAAGCAACAACAGACTTAGTTCAACTTATACACATTGTAGATTGATTGTCTTAAAGGGGTGGTTGATTATGATTTCACTTTAGTTAGTTTGTAATGTTGCTGTTTGAGCATAAACAACATCTGCAAAGTTACAACACTCAAAGTTCAATGCAAAGGGAGATATTTTCTTTTACAGAAATCACTTTTTAAGGACTACAACAAATGGCTGGTAGGGACTACAACGAGCTTCATCCCAGGTTAGTGACATCACTAACCCTAAAATTGACATTAACCCCGCCCCCGAGAACACACAACAAAGGGAGGCCATGTTGGGCTGCTTTAGCGAAGAGGAAGAGTTGTTGTAGTAGAGTGTTGTTGCCATGCCGTCATTTTACGCTGGATTTGCACAAAAGATAAACATGACAGCACATGCTAATCGATGAGTTGAATCAACTCCACAGCAACTACATAAATTTATCCACTAACCATTCAGAAACATCCAGTTTCATTCTAAAAGTTGTAACTTCTTCCTGAGTCTCTCCATCAGTGTCGACTCCGCTTTGAACAATGTAAGGCTGAACACCGTTACTGACAATCCTCATTTTGGCTGCGTGAGATTCTCCAGCTTTGTTGTTGCTGAGCAACCGAAGCGTGAGCTGTTAAAGCTCCGCCCTCTTCTGGAAAGGGAGCAGGAGCAGCAGCTCATTTGCATATAAAGGGACACACACAAAAACGGCATGTTTTTGATCGTACCCAAATAGGGGCAAATTTGACAAGCAATAGCATAAGCATGCTAAACATGTTTAACCTTCATGGAGTTGGCGGGAAGCACATGGTAAAAAGACTAGGTGAAAAGACTCCGCTTTGTTTGATCATAAATTGCTTTTTGAGTAAAACAACAAAAACAAGCCTGCCTGTTCTTTTGACTAATGTCGATTTACTGTACATTCTTACTGCATATCGCCACCTACAGGCATTTTGCACAATCAAGCTCTACTCTTCACAACATTAACCGCCAAAATTCCAACATGACAAACTCCTCTAAATCCCAACATAACAAAGCATTAAACTCCAACAGCTCTCCTTCAATTCTCAGCTTGCTCAAAAACACATAAAATAGCACCTAATTTCAACATTTACTCTCCCCATCCAGTCTCATGCAAAGCATGCTGGGAACTACAAATCCTCTGCCCAGTTTCAGTAATGCTACGTTAACACTAATGGAAATTATTCAAGAAGTCCCAAGACAAATGAATTGAGTAAACTTCTGTTTTGCAAATGTAAATGGACTGCGATTGAGTGTCATTAAGCAACAAAATCATGTCCTCTCATTCAGTGAATTCACCGTGTGCCATAACCTTTCCACGTGATCCATGGCATTTTAATTCTAGCAAGATATAAAACCTCTTAGGTTACATTCGTTTCAGATATACACGCTTCACCGAAACAGGAAGAATGACAAGTTCGTAAGTGAACCATAAGTGAACAAGAAGTCAGGAGAACAGAGGCAGAGCCAACAGTGTGTGTGTTGGAGAAGAGCCGCAGTCCTTCTCTTCCAGCCCCACAGCTTAACAGCACACTAATACAGATGTGCAGGGCTCTGCTTGTAAATCTCCCCGAATCAGGAAATACAACACAACTGGAAATTTCAGCAGAACGTATTACAGCCGTATCAGCTTGCGCAGCAACCGCTGAACCCTGACGACTGTCAGGTCTGGGAACTGAGAAATAAGAGGACCACAGTGCTCTATCCCAATATGTCCTGCTGTACACCTCCCTATGGGCAGAACGGATCGCTGCTAACGCTCAAATTTGGTTTGCAATGTAAAATGTTTCAGATTTAAGAATCAGCACGATTCTCAGTCTATAAAACCTGTTCAAATACTAGACTGTTACACTTTTCTTCATGGAGAAATGACTATACCAGATAGATCAGCATAAAACCAGAACTAACCAGGAAAACCAGTAAGAATGTGCTTGTATACCTGAAATACCACCTCTTAAATAGCATTAAAGTTAGTGAGGATAAAAATCCCATAGCAGGTATTTTATTTTATTTTTATTTTTTTTTTTTTCTTTCATTCAAGTAGAGGACCCAGCAAAACAGTCAAAACAAACCTTGGTTCGGTCGCGTTCAAACTATGCAATATATATATAAATGCTTCAAGTGACTATTATAACTTGGATTTCAAAAACCATTTGATGGTTCAAAGTCTAATGAAAGATACAGACACATGCCGTGTTTGGCCTAGATTCCTGTCCGGTCACTGCTGCGACCAGTGCCAATTAAACTAAACACACATTGCCTGATCTGAATGTGCAGCCCTGGACTGGCTCTGTTTTTTTGAAAGCCGAACGAGCTGCCAATGTAGGCAGAAATTTAAAGGGATTAAAGCACGCTCTAGATCAGTGTTGTTATGGTTAACTAAAACTAAAAATTGTTTTCAGTTGAAATACGTTTTTGTCGAAGTACTAAAATTACTAAATTCCAGATTGCCCAGTCTGTTGTGATCGGTCTACTCTGCTGTGATTGGTCAGACGGCCCAGTCTGTCGTGATTGGTCTACTTCTTACAGCAAGTTTTGGAAACTAAACGCCCATTACAATATCTGAATTTCAGCTCTAGATCTTTCTCTGCACTTGCATACACAGTGATATGAACAGTAACGATGCCGCTGGCTTTACCGTATCAATTCCAGTGTCCTCATCCTTTGGAAGTGCGTTCAAAGTGAATTTGCTTTCACGGCGCAGAAAACATCTTCTCATCATGTTGACAACACAAACCAAAATCTTCCAGGTAGGGCTGGGCGATATGGCAAAAAAATAAAATCTCGATTTTTTCAGAACGATAGACCGATTCACGATTTCGATTTTTTTTTTTTTTTTAAGTCAACTTAAAAACTACAATATGATTCAAGTAACATTTTCTTTATTAACAATCTGGTTAAAAAAAGTTCCATTCCAAGTGCACCACACATGAAGTGATCAACATAGTGTAAATGTAAAACAATTTGTTAAATATCTTTGCAGAAAATATGCCTGAAATATGAAGGCAAATGTTGTAAAACACATTACAAACTTATCTTAAACACATCCTATATGCTCAGAAATAATATAAAATAAGAAAATTATTATTTATTTTTTTATATATTTATATATAAATTATTATTTCTTAGCCAAAAAGTAATAGCAATAAATAACACCAGTAATAGGATATTATTAACAGCAAATGCTTTGTAAAAACAGAAAACAACAGCAGCTTTCAGCCTATCACCATCATGTAAACATGAAATATCAAACATACAGTAGTAGTTCTTTACAGGTTTTTGCATTCCATTGCGCTATTTGTCCTATTGTTTTTATGTTTGGCGGACATGTTTGGCTGTTGCACTGGTGTCTCGCATCTTTTGCAGCGTCTCACCCATGAAACGGCATTTCTAAAAACACGGCGGTCAAGTTAAAAAAAAGTTCAACTCGTGTTTAATAACTTTGCCTTTTTTTTCATTCCACTGCCTGCGTCTTATTTTTATAACGCAATAATGCATTACTGAATGAACAGCCACTTAATGGTGCGTTCACACCAGATGCGAATGAAACGTTAAGCGTGAGTGATTTACATGTTAAGTCAATGCAAAGACACGAATAGACATCCTGCGGCGTGATTCGTGTGAATGAGGTGGCGCGAATTGAGCGTTTCGGGTGTTTGACGTGTGTAACGCAACTTGCGCGAATCGCGCAAGTTGAAAAATTGAAAAACTTTGGCGAATATTTGCGCCGCGTTAACCAATCAGGAGCTTGCTCTAGTAGTGACGTGATTACGATGTAGCGTGAGGAGGCAGAAATCCGAAACAACAATGGAGGACAAAATCATCGTCGCCGCACGATACATCTTCGTATTTTAATAGAAACAGGAATAAAACGGATCTTGCTTGGAAGAAAGAGAGTGAGGAGGTCGGACAATCTGGTAAATTGTAAAAACGGTCTTTACTCAATTTGAGCTATATATATACATATTGAGACTACAAGCTAGCTAAAGCCGGCAAATTGAGCTTATTCGCCATATTTTACAACTACTTTCCCGCTGACGAGTTGTGTTTATTCAAAGGAAGTGTGCAGAAAAAAGTAGAAGAGTCTGAGGGACACATTTAAAGGAGAGGGAGAGCCCTTCTCATGACATGAATTTGCGTCTGTTGTGAAGTGAATTTCACGCGCGAATGAAGCGAGTAAACTCAAACTACGTCCAACTACGCGTGAATAGCGTGATTTATTCGCACAAGTCAAGTCTGGTGTGAACGCCCCATAAGAATAGTGATGTGTTCTACGCTCATAGAGCGTCACATGAGAGAGGTTAATCAGGCGCGCCGGCGCCATCATGTGGTCGGATCATTTTCTTCTCCTAACAGTTATCATTGCTATATTGTGAACATGTCTAATTGTAACGCTTGCTAACATTTTTTTTCAAAATCACGATTTCTCAATTTAAAAAATAATAAAATCGAGGTGAAAAATTTAATTCGAATTGATCGAAAAAAATCTGAAAAATCGCCCAGCCCTACTTCCAAGCCTCAGCTACAACTACAGTATTTGAAGGTGGTTAAAAGTAGTCATTGTTCATGGGCAGCCAATGAAGACCATAGGCTGCCATCATGCAAATTTGTCACTTACAAGATGCCATTTCAGTTAGGATGCTGCCTTAGAAGGCAGTTGTCTATGTAGACTGTAGATAACTCACTAGGTTTTGGAGCAGAGCCCATATATTCCCCAGTTCTTTTGTATAACAGACCATCAGTTGTACATACACTTAAAGATGCCACAGTTTCTCACAACTTCACAACAGGTTGTCCTGATTTATTGCCGTCTCTCTTTGCCAAATACATGGAGGGCTATAAGCACAGATGGGACACGTCCCAGGCGAGATTATTTGTACACTCATGCTATTTAGCAGGGTGGACTTTTCAGTTTGAAAAAGGGTCTTAATAACTAATCGGAGAGCAAGCCAAGAGGCACGTCAGAAACCTGGCTGATACACAGCAGATCAAGATAAGATAAAACAGGCAGGAAAAGATGGGCTTTCTCGCTCTCAGACGGGACAAAGGTGAACATCTGTCTGGAACAACATGTGTAACGCTTGCTAGATACTTACAAATAGTGTCCAGTCAAATTCAAGTAAAACAGCATCTGAAGATACAATAGCTGGTTTTATATGGTGTATAGCTTGTCTTAAATGGTCATTGGCTAGTCCAAGTTAGTTGATCAGACTGATTTGGGACTGGTAAACATCTGACAAATCACCTAAACCCACTTGTACCAGTTAATAAACAACTTAGACTACCAAGAAACCATGTATAATATATAAGAGACACAACATTACACATATTAATAATAGTTTGTTTGTGTATATACAATATCATGGTCTAAGATGGTAATTAGCTGGTCCAAGTTGGTTTAGATGGTTGATCAGATGGATTGATTGCATGATTAAGACTGGTAAAGTCTGGCTAAGGGAGTGGAGACTCAATTGAGTCGATTAACCATATTTCCAAGCAGTCTGAAGGGGTCTAACCACCTTAAGCTGGTATGACCTGGTTTTTCTGTCTGGAACATAGGAAATAATTATGTTCCTTGACGTTAGCTTTGATCATGAAGCTAGTTTTTAGCTGGAAAGAAGGTAAAAGAGAGCTCAAGTAAAAATAAATGAGTGGATGAGAGATTAATTTGTTCTGATTAAAAAGCTTTTCACAGAGTTGGGAAAAAGCAGTGGTAGAGGAAGGAGCGAGAAGAACTGTGTATGCCAAAAAGAAAGCAGAAGATCAATTAAGAGAGAAAATAGACATAAACAAATGGACTAAAAAACATTCAAGCTATATTTGTCTTAAGAGTCTCCGATGATAAATGTCTTGAAGATTTCGGTTCAGATTAGACTCAAGTGAAGTCAGCATCTGTACCAGTTACAGATCAATCTCAGAAACCCTCTGATCTACAATCATGTCTAGATGGCAAACCTCGTTCTGCAAAAAAAGGGTTAGACCCAAAATATACTCTACTTAAAATGAAAAACAAAATGAAAACGAATAAAAAATTGGATTTCTGGCTGAAATAACCCACTTTTACAACATATACAAACCCAACAGATACTCATCATGCTCTTAAAGTGACTGGGATGCATCATGAATTAATGTGAAATACACCAATCGGATTCAAGTCTAAATCAGTTTTATTAAAGTTTCTATTCTAGTTACCAGAAGCCATAGCATCCCAATAACAAACAAGAAATGAAGCAAGTCAAGTTTCATCAATTGGAAACCACTGATAGTGAGACTGCAATACTTACACCTCTCCCTTAGAGGCAACAGCAGTAATTGAGGTTTGAGAGGTTGTTATTTCATATTTGAAAAGGGTCTCAGAAGACCAACAAATGTTGCATAATATGATTTAAGGCTAATATGAAGACTAAGCTGAAACACATGGGGTAAAGACCACATGCACCAGACCACCACAAAACTTGATAATCCAGCACTGAACCAGTGCTAAACCTGGACAAGATAATACAAAATATATAATATTTAAAATATTTTTTATAATTAATCTAATTAACCTAGAAGCAGCCAACCACAAGGGCAGATGAATAAGAAATCCACGACACGACAATAATAGGCCGGCATGGAAAAACAGCACCATACATCCAAAAACTGGAAAAATGTTGACAGAAATGCACCCCTGCTAATGGGCTTTATATTTTTTTATACTACAGGGCTGTTGAATGATCAAATCTGACTGGTTGACCAACCATTAAGGTGTGTGATTATTTTCAGGGAAACGCACAGCTAAAGTAGTTCCAGGCAGGTCTTGACCGCATTACAGTTTCATATCACTTCACCAAATGATTTCAGTTATTTCAATAGGCCCTTGCAGCCTACATAAGAAACAAAATCCACAACGACACCGACCAAGCAAATAAATATAGTAAACAATGAGATGAAAATGACAAATTATTTCCCGCTCTCTTTCTCATTCAAGCGTACACACGTACTGTATAGTACGGACACACACTCGCACAGAAACGTTTGGTCAGCGCTGCTCTGACGAATTAATCAGTAAAATTGTTTAGCAACTTAAAAGCTACGTGACATTTCTCACCAGTGAGGTAATAACTGTGGTTCTTGAGGTAGATAAACTTTTTGGAATTAGCAACGGAGGCTTGGGATGAGATGCGTAAGAAATTAGTCTTACACACAAGAGTGTTTTAAGGACAAAAACCTGAAATACAACATCGGAACAGTGTCTTGAGGTGTGGTAACCGTAGTATAAGCGGAATAATTGACTCCGCTTCGCGTCGTGGCCGCATTACCACCTTATTTTCAAAGAATTCAATGGCCTGTTGTCAATTATTATTACTTACATATTATACTGTACATAGTTTTCTTGATGTACAAGCATGTACAAGTTGGTTTAGGTAGTTTACTAGTCCTAAACATGCAATCTGTCCATCTGATCTCTCTTCTCTCTCTCTATATATATACACACACACACAGTATATTAAGACTAATGAAGTATTTGAGGGGTGAAGAGTGTCTAGCATTTGTTGTTGAGTTATAGCCAATACTGTCTTAAATGGCCTGTGTAAAGCACTTCATGTTTTATAACATAAGATTTTGGCCAAACTGAGCACCTACAATGATCTTTATAACCTCTAAGTTGATGAAAATGTAATGTGATGTATTTATTGGCTCAGATGAAGCCGTTCTAATGACGGACAAAGCATGCAGGGTGAGTTCAGGTTGATTGGGACACTTTTTTGCCATTGAGATGCATAGGAAAAAGTGACCTAATCAACCTGAATTCACCCTATGTTTGAGATTCACTGGTAAAAAAAACAAAAAAAACATTGCAACTCCATCTGAGCTCGAGTTTGGTAAAATGTTAAAAATATAATGACAAATGCAAGTGTCTTACCATATATAAAGCTACCATATTGTAGTAATGTTTGTTGATACGGGAAGAAGGAGGCGGGAACCGGCGAACGTTTAAGACGACTTTAATATATAAAATAAACAAAAAACAAAACGAAAGTAATGCCGACAGACCCTCACAGACATCTGCCGGCCACACAAACATAATAAAACCATAAAATAATTCCAGGCCTGGTCCTCTCTCGTCCTTCACTGTCATCGCTCCTCCATTTATGCTTCCGGAGCTCCTCCGTGAGAGATTCGAGACCGGTGCAACGCGCAGCGGCCTCGCGCCGTTCCCTCACGGGGACGCAAAGAATTGTGGGCTATCTGCAGCAGCGAAGGATACACCTCATGCATCCTCCGGATTCCTGTGAAAGAAGGGCGCATTCAAAGGTCGCGTTTAGAGTGTCCTACTTACTTTTCTGAAACGATACAGCCTCAATGACGTATGCAACCTTCGAATGCGACCTCCGAAGGACGCAGCCTTCGAAATGAGACAGTTAGTGTTTAATTCCTAAGTCCACAGAAGAACCAATCGGAAGACACAAATCGAATCATGTGATTTCAAGACGAATGACGGTGCCGTCTTTAAATTGCAGAGCTGCAAGTTTTTATCATGCTTTGTCCATCGTTACAGTGGCAATGACAGGATTTTGTGAGTAGCAAGTAAACTTAGCAAGTAAAAAGTAAACCTGTTCAACTGTTCGTTAATGCAAATATCTTATCAGCCAATTACATGTATTCTTTACGTCCATGAGCTTTTCTACCTTAAATTAATACATTGCTTAAATTAATAAATTGTTAGCTAACTGCATGATTTGTGTATGTACATTTCTGAAATTACACAATTTTGTTAACAGATTACTCTAAATTTGAATGTAGACGCATGTATTTTCTGTAAAGCTGCTTTGAAACGGTATTGTGAAAAGCATTATACAAATAAATGTGAATTGAATTGAATTGTATTTTGATAAAGCAAGGGTTCAAACCCAGCAAATGGAAAACTGTTAATGCTAAGGAGACAAATGAAATGGAATGGAAATAGCTGCACTTTGTCATGCCAAGTTTTATATACAGTATATTTGTTATCCATCTTTTTTATTGGACCTGCAGGAGAAAACAATCTGCCAAAAGCAGCAAGATCTTTGTCCTAATTCTCTGAACATAAAATCCATGCATAACAAAAATATCTATTGCTGTTTTTTACCCAAAACTGAGTGTGTGCAATTGTTACGGAGTTCAATTTCTCTATCATATTTAACATAAATTAGACTTCAAAGTAGGCACAAAGCATTAATGCAACCAAAACACATAAGATAATGTCCACTTGATCTGAATCCTGAAGTAAAACCAGTTTTAAAACCACTGAGCCTACTAGGAGACTTCTGTTAAAATGTTCACAAATTACACCAGCCTGTATCCACACAGCGTTACCATGGAAACCTCATATTCAAGCGGTGCCGCAGATGTATCAGGCTGCATTACCGTGAGCTAGACCTGATGGGAAACTAATCAAGGTGTAAGTCCCGTAAGGTTAATGAACCCAGGTCCCTGTCAGTAATGAAGTGCTCTGGACACGTTCCACAGCTTTTATGTGGAGAGCTCGGTGAAACCACTGCCTGGCTGCAGGACATACACTCTCACTCTTTCATTTGTGCAGACCACAGTCTGCAGTGTGTGGAGGAGAAGACTTCAACATCCGACGAGCCAGTCACAGCTGACGAACGGCAGTTGCAGGGGATGGATAATGTGTGCTAGACACGTACACACCCTTGTTGAGCATGAATCATTTTGAATTAATAACACCGCCCTGCATCTTTTTTGCTATATGAAATCCAATACTTGTTTCCTTTTTACTCATTTTGGGGTGCTGTTTCCAAAAACAGTGCCTGTTTTGCTCTAGCATGTTACATGTTCGCGCAAATTATGACTTTTTGTAGCATTTTTGATTTCAACAACTATTTGTTAGGAAGATATGGAAGCCTGTTTCCACCACCATATAAAAAATAAAAAGCTAATTGCAACTTTTTATCTCACAATTCTGAATTTTTTCTCGTAATTGCGAGTTTACATCTCACAATTTACATCTCACGACTTTTTTTCTCAGAATTGCATGATATAAACTCTCAATTGTGGATTATAAAGTCAGTCTTTTGTTTCTCCTCAGAATTGGACTTTATAACTCGCAATTGCATGTTTATATCTCACAATTCTTTAGAAAAAAGTCACAATTGCGAGAAGAAAAGTCAGGATTGTGAGATATAAACTTGGTAAAAAGGTAATTGTGACTTATTTATCACAATTCTGTCTTTTTTTTCTCGCAGTTGCGAGTTTATAGCTTGCGATTCGTACTTCATAACATGCAATTTTGAGAAAAAAAGCTAGAATTGTGAGTAGGGGTGTGACGATGCATCGTTATATCGATATAAATATGTATCTGTGATGTAAACTATATGATTCGCGATATATTTTTATCCAAGGCTCAGCTTACTGCATTCATAAGGTATAATTCACCCAAAAATGTAAGTTCTGTCATCATGTACTCAGCCTTATGTCGTTTCAAAAGCCTTATGTTCATCTTCCAAACACAAATGAAGATATTTTTTTATGAAACCTGAGAGATTTCTGACCCTCCATTTAAAATCCATTCCTCTAAAATTTAAAGGCTACATAACACACAGTTTTGGCCAATCTCATGTTAATCTTGAGTACCTATAGAGTAGCATTGCGTCCTTCATATCTCAGAAGAGTCTTTAGTTTTATCAGATTTATAAAAGACAGATACAGCTGTACCAATTCTTTCCAAAAACAGTTGACCTCCTGGAGGCGTGCGGTGATGGGCGGAGCTAAAGAGTCACGACACACACAATACATCATCGCATTATCCCTGAAGCACATTGATAGGCGTGCTCTTGCTCTCGCTCTGGTTGATGTTTGTGCATGCTCTTCCGTCATACAGGGCCATACTCAAAAAAAAACTATCCGAAACTTATACGAACCCTGAAGGAGTGTATTTGGCACAGAAATACTCTGTCACATCAAACTCGTTTTTTTGAAACTTTGGCCATGTTTAGCATGAGAATCCAACTCTTTAACAGTGTAAATAAGTCAGAATGCATGAAATAGCATTAGACATCCCCTTTAAAAGATCCAAAAAATGTCATAAAGGCATCGTAAAAATAATCAATCGAGTGGTCTAATCCAAATCTAAGTCTTCTGAAGAGACACGGTGGCTTTATATGATGAACAGATTTACAACGACGCGCTTACTCTAGTAAACACGGATGTTCAAATGCTTGATTGGTGTGCGAAACCAACATGCAAGTAAATGGAGACAAAATTCACATTTTTGGATGAATTAACCCTTTAAAGTTTGGGAATAGTCATTTTGACATGCTTTGCGATTGGAACTGTGATTAACTGTCATTGGGGACCAGGACCAAGTTCAAGTCTATTTAAGTCTACCAGCCCAAATTGTTTATCTACAGTACATTTTTTGTTAACTTTTTACCAAATGTCTTAGAAGTAATGATAATTTTAAAAAATCTCTTCTTTATTTTTGGCTAAAAAGATGGTTTGTATCGAATTGTGACATGAGTGTATCGTCATACCCCTAATTGTGAGATATAAACTCACAAGAAAAAATGTAGTTGCAACTTTTTATCTCACAATTCTGACTTTTTTTCCTTGCAACTGCGACTTTATATCTCACAATTCAGACTTTTTAACTCACAATTGTGTTTTTTTCTGTGCAGGAAACAAACTTCCATAATTATGGCAGTGGAAAGAGAAACATGACCCAGATATTTTTCGTCTGCTCACCAAGGCTGCATTTATTTAATTAAAAATACAGTAAAAACAGTAATATTGTGAAATATTATTACAATTAAAATAACTGTTTTCTGTTTGAATATATTTTATAAAGTAATTTATTCCTGTGATCAAAGCTGAATTTTCAGCATCATTACTCCAGTCTTCACTGTCACATGATCCTTCAGAAATCATTCTAATATGCTGATCTGCTGCCCAAGAAACATTTATGATTATTATCAATGTTGAAAACAGTTGTGTACTTTTTTTTCAGGATTCCTTGATGAATAGAAAGTTCAAAAGAACAGCATTTATCTGAAATACAAAGCTTTTGTAACATTATACACTACCGTTCAAAAGTTTGGGGTCAGTAAGAATTTTTATTTTTATTTTTTTGAAAAGAAATTAAAGAAATTAATACATTTATTGAGCAAGGATGCATTAAATCGATCAAAAGTGACAGTAAAGACATTTATAATGTTACAAAACATTATATTTCAAATAAATGCTGTTCTTTTGAACTTTCTATTCATCAAAGAATCCTGAAAAAAAATATATTGTACACAATAAATGTTTCTTGAGCAGCAGATCATCATATTAAAATGATTTCTGAAGGATCATGTGACACTGAAGACTGGAGTAATGATGCTGAAAATTCAGCTTTGATCACAGGAATAAATTACTTTATAAAATATATTCAAACAGAAAACAGTTATTTTAAATTGTAATAATATTTCACAATATTACTGTTTTTACTGTATTTTTAATTAAATAAATGCAGCCTTGGTGAGCAGACGAAACTTCTTTTAAAAACATTAAAAATCTTATCGTGTCCAAACTTTTGACCGGTAGTGTATATATATATATATATATATAATTTGAAAAAACTGCACATGATGAAGAATTTTATTGGTATTTTTGAACTCAGCATCATCAAATTAGGTAATATTAGGCCTTTTGCTTTTTTTTGCTTTTTTTTTTAAAGATGTAGGGCAAAACTAAGTGGGATGTGTGATAGTGCAAATCATCATGTTTTTTTTTCTCAAGCTAGATTGATATATCCCAATGTTCACCAGCAAAGGAAAACCACAGACACAGTGAAGACAGTCTGCACAACATCAAGCAACACATCAGTGAGAAACAGATGCAGAGCTATGAAAATCCTCCCATCATGAAAGAATTCCCAGTAGTGTGTGGAGAAAAGAGTCAGCTAACCAAACTTTTCGGCTCTCTCATTGATGTGTGCGTCTATCCCGAGCTTGACCGCCTAATGTCATCAATCAGTTAATCAGCTGCCTAAAGGCAGACGGATCTCATTCGACTGCAGATGAAGTCATGAGTAAACCATCAGTCCCTGCTGAAGATCAGCCTGCTACGAGGAGCAGACACGTCAGTAATATCATTAGCTTGGCAGAAAAAATGCCAAAATCATCTCAGGTCACATCATCTTAGCTACAATTAAAAAGTAATTATGCATTTCCTGAACTAAATAGCAGCATAAATAATAGATCGGATTTGGTATATTAGGCTTCTGTATAAAGAATTCTGTATCATGACAATGAGCTTATGTGTTGTTTTCTGTCAGGTCTGTACGAGAATCAACTACACAGACACAACTTTGCATGTATAAGTGGCTAAAGAGGGTTAAATATCTAGTTCAGTCATGAAACTCTAGAGGGCGCAGGCTGACCGGTCCTTTACATGCAATCTGCAAGCATTACCGCATACCACAAGCTGATTGGCCTCTGCTGATCCTGCAGCCAATGAGATTGCTTGCTCAACATTCTGGTTCAATGTTTCCTGCAGTTCGCAGAGTCGACGTGACAACAGTGGTTCAACCTTAATGTTATGAAGTGACGAGAATACTTTTTTTGCGCAAAAACAAAACAAAAATAAGGACACAAAATTTTTTCTCTTCTCTTCCCTGTCATTATCCTTACACAGGTGACACAGTAAGCACAGTGAAGGCTTCAGTGTTTATGTCCGAATGCCGGCTCAGTATTGCCCAAAGCTGATCACATGACCAGCACGATGCATGCGTGTGACGCTGATGCAGGAGCCGGCCAATAATGAGTCAGCGTTCTGACGTAGATCCTGGAAGTGCTTGATGTAAACAACGTATAAGAATAACAAAGAAGAGAAAATATTGTTGAATAACATTGTTATTTTTGTTTTGTTTTTGCGTTCTCATCACTTCATAACATTAAGGTTGAACCACTGCAGTCACATGACTGTTTTAATGATGTCTTTAGTACCTTTCTGGACCTTGAAAGTGTTGATTATATTGCTGTCTATGGAGGAGTCATATACCTCTCGGATTTCATCAAAAATATCTTAATTTGTGTTCTGAAGATGAATGAAGGTCTTACAGGTGTGGAACGACATGAGGGTGAGTAATTATTGACAGAAATGTTCATTTTTGAGTGAACTAACCGCTGTGTCTTACTTCAGAGGCTGTGTCCTCCGGAGGTCGCATTTGAAGGCTGCATACGTCATCAATGATATGATATGATATAATATCGTAATACAATATGATTAATTATTAATAGCTTTATAACGCATGATCCTATTGATGGTCAGTTGGTCTTATTACAGCTGCCAATATGCTTTATGAGATATTCTTTGCTCTACATTCTCTATGAATATAAAGAGATGACAGCGCAAACTAACCATAGAAGATTATGCAACTTAATACGGGTGAGCTTAACAACGAATTCCACGACTAATGCATACTAGAGCTACTGTCTTGAAAGATATACATGAAAAAAAGACTCTGTGGATATTCACCTCTGGCTCACCTTTCTCCAGCTTGAAAGAGCTCTCCATCTGAGCCCATCTTTCCTTTAATATCATCAGGTCGTGGAGGTCACCCCACAAATCCTTCAGAGAGCTTCTATCATTTAGCGGGAATGCCAGGTGGCCTTTTTAGCAGCATTATATCAGGAAGAAGTAGTTAAATAAGGAAAGGCACATGGAAGCTCAGAGCCCCCCTGTTGCATGTACCTGCAGGGCTGCGGCAGCTGTGAAGCAGGCTTTTCATCTAAAAATGTCCCCTAATTAAGTTAAGTCCGCCGAAGCCCTCCATGACATTCAGTTATTCTTATCCACCTCGCTCCCTGAGGGCCGACTGACCTATTCAACAAGTGGACCGCTGTGGGTCTGCGCTGGCCAGATGCCGAGACCTTGTCGGGTAATGCTGGGGGAATTTCCACTGTCACATTGAGTCAACACGAATCCAAGCAGCATTTCAGAAACAAGAAGGACACAATGGACAAATCTCGTTATCAGTGTGAAATCTTTTCAGTATCTCAAACGAGAGAACGACCGCGTGAATCAGATTTGACTCCTGAGAAAAAGACCTCTGTAACCTTCCATGTAGAGTTTCAAAAAAGATCTCAACAATGTCATTTGCCATGACACATGAAGTAAAAATTTTCACCTAATTCTTCCAAGACCAAATGTGAGCGATGCTATTCACATTAATTTTAAAGCACTATATATTTACTGTGCACTACCTTTCAAAAGTTTGAGGTCAGTATGATTATTTTTTAAAGAAATTAATACTTTTATTCAGCAAGGACAAATTAAATTGATTTAAATTGATCAAAAGTGACAGTAAAGACATTTATAATATTGCAAAAGATTTTTATTTTAAAAAAAAATGCTGTTCTTTTGAGCTTTATATTCATCAGAGAATCCTGAGGGGAAAAAAAATGTATATCAAGTTTTCCACAAAAACATTTTCAACATTCATAATAATCATAAATGTTTCTTGAGGAGCAGATCATCATATTAAAATGATTTCTGAAGGATCATGTGACACTGAAGACTGGAGTAATGATGCTGAAAATTCAGCTTTGATCACAGGAATAAATTACATTTTAACATATATTCACATAGAAAAGAGTTATTTTAAATTGTAATAATATTTCACAATTTTTTGATTGAATAAATACAGCCTTGGTAAGCATAAGGAACAAAAAATTACAAAAAAATTACAAAATCTTACCAACCCCAACAATTGTCTAAATTGTCTATTTTATTGCATTTTTTACATTACAGTTCTCTTCTGCTTTGTTTCATGTATCAATTTTGTCTCGCATGTTTCTCAGTGATTTCCTAATGAGAAATAAAGTTCTTCTTTACAATGAGGTTCAATTAATTAACATTAGTTAATGTATTAAATATCACAAAACTAACCATTTTATGTTGTTATTATACTATTGTTTATTATTAATTCATGTTTACTCCCAATTCATTAACTAATGTTAATTTATACAACATGTTAAAAAGTTAATAGTAGCATTTGTAGAAAATAATGCTTAAAAATGATATTTCCCATAAGGAGTAGTATGATAAAGCAGTTATAAATAAGAATATTGGAGAGTGTTTTAGCAAAAACACTACTTCAAAATCACTTCACATTTAATTCCCTGTGTTACTTGCTGTTTCTTTGTAATTGTTTGTGAAATTTCTGAGTCATGAACATTGATTCTACACTATTTTTACATTAAATATCACAAAACTAACCATTTTAACAGAATATTATGTTGTTAATTTATTAATATACTACTGTTTATTGTTAATTCATGTTTACTCCCAATTCATTAACTAATGTTAATTTATACAACATGTTAAAATGTTATTAGTAGCAAATGTAGAAAAAAAAATGCTATTTCTCATAAGGAGAAATATTTGAGACTTTACAAGAATTGATACTTACATGAAACACAACTCTACTTAAATTTTATTCTGGTGTGTTTACCATAGTATGATAAAGCAAAAATTTTCCTTTTTCTTTATTATGTGGGTTAAACTTCCTGTACACTTTAAAAGGTAATTTTTCAATGTTGATTATTGGAGAGTGTTTACTAAAAATAGACTGTTTTTCTACTTCAGTTTAATTCCCTGTGATACTTGCCATTTGTTTGTGAAATTTCTGAGTCATGAACATTAATTCTACACTATTTTTAAGTGTAGAACGGGAACAGAGACTAATGCTTAGTGATCAGACCCTTAAACCCACACATTAAACTTCAGTGTGTAACGGACATGAGTTACACCTCAAACTGAGCAATGTGCTATTACTTTTCTGAGCGATCAGACTTACAACACACCAGTGGCGTGGTGACAGTTTGAGTATTTGTCTGAGTGCTGAAGGTTTATCTAACGGTGTGATGCTGATGTGCGCGTCTGTATGCATTAGTAGCAGTGTTTGTAGATCTCATGGAATGCGCTCTGATGTGCCAAATAACACACTCTTCCAGCCACCCGACAGCAAACATCCCAAGGGTGGGTTTCCCAGGTAACAACACTACTACATGGTTATCAGATTTACGATATTGCAAACCAGTCCAAAAACACAAGTACACACACAGGATGAGAGAGCATGAGAAACGGAGGAGGAACGGAGGAGAACCCCACGGAGCATCTGGGCTCACAGCCCAAATCTCAACACAGGAAAACACAAGCCCAATTGAACTTTCTAATCAGCGTCTGTGAGCTGCTGCTCAACTCTTAGATTTAATACAGCAGTGTAAACCAGCAGGGGAACATATATATATATATATATATATATATATATATATATATATATATATTTAATTTTTAAAAAATAAAACTATCAAATACAAAAATAATAAATATATTTATTAAGAATAATAAAATATTTTCAAATTAAAAAGATTTAATTCTTATTATACTTGCATTAATATTAATATTATAATAAAATTAGCAACAAAATAAAAATAGCAAAAATATATGACAGTGTAAGTAGTTTAATTTATTTTTATTTTTAATTTATTTTATTTATTTATTTTTAGTTTTTTAGATTTATATTTTGGGAATATCATATATATATTATATTATAATTTAAATGAAATAAAACTATCAAATACAAAAATAATACATTTATTTATTAAGAATAATAAAATATTTTCAAATAAAACAGAAAATATTAATTATTATTATTATACTAGCATTAATATTAATATTAAAAATGACAATGTAAGTGGTTTAATATTTATTTTTATTTTATATTTATATTTTGGGAATATTATATACATATATATATATATATATATATATATATATATATATATACATATATAATATTACATGCATTTAAAAAATTGCATGCATATAAAAATTAAAAATTGTTTTAAAAAATTAAAATGCAAAACTCTCAAAATATTACTATTAATTCATTAATTAAGACAAAATGTGATGTCAGATAAGTGGTTTGCCCAGCAGGAACAGTGTACATATTTTGGGAAAATCGTATATCCAAATAATTAGTAAAATAAAATCATAAAATAAAAATAAATACAAATATATTACATATATTGTATACACATATTAATAAAAATATCCCAATTTTAGACACAAAACTCAAAATATTAATATTATTATTGGCCATAATATTCATAAAATGCAAAATATGATGTCTGATAAGTGGTTTGCCTGGCAGGAGCAGCACACGTATTTTAGGAATATCGTATACCCAAATAATTATTAAAATAAAATCATAAAATAAATATAAACATTAAATATAAATATATTACATATATTGTATACAAGTATTAATAAAAAATATCCCAATTTTAGACACAAAACTCAAAATATTAATATTATTGTTGACCATAATATTAATAAAATGAAAAATATGATGTCAGCTAAGTGGTTTGCCCGGCATGTGTATTTCAGGAATATTTTACACACATCTTAGTAACCCGAAATCAATTTAACCTAAATTTAACGAGTGGTGTCCACTTAATAAATGTAATTATTTATATTTCGATATAAAACTGCCAAAACTTTTGGCAGACTGATCAAACTATGAGTCATGAAATAGATCACAGCTGGTGTAAAGTAAAGTAAATCACATGTGCACATAATATATAGTGTATAAGTATAGTATTGTAGCATGCGATCCTGAACATGGCCAAGAAACAAATATACAACTTGCCAAAGTTGGTCTCTTGCAGTATCCCGCAGTTATCTCTGCTATATTCTCAGAAGTGTAATTATGCAAAGTTGAAAGGAAAGAGAAAATAACGTTCTAAAAAAAAAGGGATGCTGTGTAAGCACTTAAATGTTTACTTTAATTTGTATTTGGACTGAATATCAAACACTAGGTTCAGAATGACCATATACACATATACACGCATCCTGGGCTATTTAGAGCCTTTGATCAGCGCGACACACTGGCTCATCCCATCCAGAACAAACAAAATGACCTCAGTAAAAACAGAAAACATCAGCCAAAATCAAATCAACAGATGACCTCTGGCTTTAACAGTCAACATGAAATCATAATTGACCCTATTTATTTTCTCGGTACATGTTATTTATTGTGCATGACTCATCCATGCATGCAATTCCAAAGAAACAACATGTTTGTCTTTGTAATCCTTCACCAAAATGCTTAAATGTTATACAAGTAAAATGGTTTACAGGCCACTTTTTGTACAGTTTAGCAGTGTGCATTGTCTTGTTTCATTTTGTTATGTGTGTGTGTGTGTGTGTGTGTGTGTGTGTGTGGTAGCAAGACACAAAGCAGGTGTATACACAGCTCTCCAAAAACGTCCACTCTCAAACAAAGCCGGTGACGGGCAGTTCCCAGGAAGGGGTAACGTGGCGTAAAATCTATGCACAGCCTTTCTTTGTTGCAATTCAGGCCTAATCCATCTGAGCTCCCCTGTAATAAAAGTTAGAGACTGGTTGTTGCGTCCAGGAATGAGCAAGCGGGCCGTAGTTCGGCTGGGATAACACGGCTCCTGTAGCTATGGTTACCCAATGCTGCCCACCTCGATTAGATCTCGTTCATTTTCGAAGCCTTTTGGAGGTGTGGATCTGCGAGAATGACGGGATGGCAAGGACAAAAAAAATGAATATTTATCAAATTCAGGTCTTGAAATAATCTAATTGAATTTGGGTATAAAGCTGTTGAAGCATCAACAATAATTTGCAACGCTTGCTTGTTCTGTCTGTATGACCTGAAGTCATATCTAGCTAAACTGAAGTAATAACCAAGTGAAAATGTGTTTTTAACCCTGTAAAGCCTGACATATGAAAGGATAGTGATATGGAACAGTTTATTGAATCTTTAGACAAAATATAAAATAAAATCTAGAATAAAAAAAGTTTGCATATGTTTTATGTTTTGTATCAAATTTGATACATCAGGCTTTTATAGCCCATACAGTATAATACAGTAAGTACTCGAGGTAGGGGGAAAAAAATCACCTCAGGTTTATATAGAGGCCAAAACCAGAGCAAAAACAATGTTTTATAAAATAACAATAAAATTTAGTGCAGATGTTGTTATTTATAGGGCCAAAATGTCAATGAGATTTTTATACCAGTATAACAAACTACTATAAAATGCATGAGTATGACTAAAATAATGATTGTTTTTTTTCCCCTGATTCCTCGAATTTATTTCTGAATAGTTGATTAATCCTTTGGTTGATTTACCAATAAATACTAACCATTAATATACCAATAAATAATAACCATAACTAATCTATGTATGAACATTTACCTAATGATATTATTTATCACAAAAGATAAGGTTTGTGCAGCGTAGGCCTATAGGAAAGGTGTTTACTATGGCTGCGTTCAGTCACCTTTTGGGATCTACTGCAGCAAGTGTGAATCCTGAAATGTTTTGTTCATTTAGGAGATTAAAGTAGCTGCTTGAATATGTTCATTCAGCCATATGATCCAACAGTTGAAATCACAACCGCATTTTAACTAACTAACCATAGCAGAGGTATCAAACACGGAGATGTCCATAAAACCGTGAAGTTTTACCACGATTGAAAGCGCATAATTAAATAAATGAGTCCAACTGAGGAGTGAGTTCATCCATTAGATATTTTAAATAACCAACAGCAGCAATAAATGCTTTGTAACCAGCTGCAGAAAGTACATTTGAGAGTATGTTTGCCCAGGAGCCACCATCATTGGGGAACATAAACAGCGCAACGAATCAATGCACTTCACGTAAATCGACTAATTAACGTAATCGATTCCTCTAGCCCTATGCATGAGTATCTAAATCTTCCAAAAATATGTCTTAAGGCAAGCTCACACTACACGGCCTAAGAGAAGGTGGAAAGGCCTCAAAGACATCATCAATTACAAGATTTCGTCACCTCTATCTGCTGGGAATCAACAACTGGCTCTTGCATCTGAATGAGTTCTATTGTCCATTTGACAAAGGCTGTCTTGCACCCCATAGTACCCACTCTGTCCTTCACACAACTATCAACACCTCCTGCTTACCCCCTCTCCTCATGCCTACTACTCAACCTATACTTAGGCCCTGTTTTCACCTGGTGTTAAGATGCATTTTGGTCGATCAGTCACAAGAGGAAGACACTAAATACTGGTGTAAAGGCCCCAATATGCTTCAAACGAAATCGAAGAACAAACTGATGTGACGTCGTTTCAAACAAAATCAGGCCGAAACGAAGTTCATTTGGAAGTTCGAAACAGCTTGCCAAAGCAAACTTTCTGGAAAAGTTTGCAAGGGCTGGTAAACACTTTCGCACTACCATTGGTCCGTGGCCATTATGCAAGGTAGGTGTGTGCTGAGGCTCCGCCTTCTTTCACTCGGAAAATCTTTTCCAGTTCATTTCTCCTCTCGAGTCCGTAGAAGTCAGACGTCCGCGAGTGAAAACATGAACACTGGAGAGCTGCTTTATAGAAGAAAACGAAGTTGTACTTCTGATGAAATGAGAGACTGACACTGTTTTTCGTGTTCGATACGGTAAAGCTGCTTGATTTTAAGCAAACTATTTTATAAAGTGTTATAATATAAACGCGACGTGACTTTACTGAAGTGCCGAATTACAGAGCTTGTGCAAACAAACATATCCACATTGTCATGATCAGATGCTTTTCTTATGCTTTATTAAAAAATCCTTGCCAGCTTTTCAATTGTGTTGTGTTTATTTACTGAGAGGAAAGTTAATTTACATATTCATCTAACCGTCACTCTCAGCAGTGTGGGCGGCGTCAGATGTCCGATTACAGTGTATCGCTGCTCACGTATTTCGAACTTCGTTTTCCCCTTAAATGAAGAACGAAAAAGAACTTCACTTGAAGCATATTGGGGCCTTAAACAGGGTTTAAAACATTTTGAGCTTGTCCACTTTCGAACACTTCCAGAGGTAGTTGAAAACGCATTCGACTGGATTGCTTTCGTAGTGTAGACGCTCATGTGGTCGAATGTGTTCAAACAGCCACTAAATACTCTCCACCTACTGACCTAATGCGTAAACATTATTGGAAGCGCACTAGCCAGACAGGATTTAAACTTTGTCGGCTGAAGACCCAAGTTTGGTTTGAAGACACCACCAACGTACCAAGCACAATGTTCTTCACCATTCCTGATTTCTAACACACAATGACAGCGTTCAGCCGGTCTTGTGTCTGTCAGAGCAGAAAAGAAAGCTGCCGCTCTCCATGTTTTTCTGTCATCATGGGCGCATCCATATGTAAATTGCGCGAGCCTATTTTGTCACTTAGATCGAAAGATCTGAAAAAGCCCATTTATTTACCCGCCCATAGACCCTCCCCTCGAAGAAATCAGGACAAAAGAGGTGTAACACCAGGTGTAAACGAAAATGTGTCTCCCTCGTCTACTGGTGATCCGATTGACCAAAACGCATCTTAATATCAGGTGGAAACAGGGCTTTAGAATCGTGTAGAGGATGTGTGTCGGAAAGATCAGGAAAGCACGAGACCCAGACAACATCTCACTCACCTGTCTGAAAGTCTGTGCAGACCAGCTGTCACACAGATCTTTAACAAATCTCTGGAGCTGTGTGAAGTCCCTTCCTGCTTCAAACGCTCCACCATCATCCCCATCCCAAAGAAACCCAAGATCACAGGACTGAATGACTACAGACTTGTACCTTTAACGTCTGTGGTCATGAAGTCATCTGAGAGACTGATGCCGGCCCACCTGGAGGACATCACTGGACCCTTGCTAGACCCCCTTCAGTTTGCTTAGCGAGCAAACATGTCCATGGATGACGCAGTCAACATGGGATTGCATATCATCCTGCAACATCTGGACAAACCAGGGACTCATGCTAGGATCCTGTTTCAACTCCATCATTCTGATCCTCCTGTCCAAACTAACTAAGGCCTGGGAAACACAAGATGATTTTCAAATCATAACCAATTTTAAAACTGTGGGAGACCACAGACATAAGGGCAGTTTCAACCGATATTTTGCATTATAATCCTCCGAAAGCACACACTAGAAGATCTTCTTTCTCAGTACTCCACTTTTGTGGCATGTTTGTGGCTGCCAAGTTTCAGCTATAGGAGCATGCAACATCTTGATCGCTCTCATTGGCTATCGCGGGTATCATGTCAGAGGCAGCCTGATCAAGAGTAAATATCAATCGTTTTGGAATTGTGTGGGCTCCAACGCTACCGTAAGCAGTAAAATAATGGTAATGATACCCCACAATTGAGGATTTTTGGACAAAAAGTCAGTCACTCGAATCGTGCCACACCCCCCAGATCATTGGGAGTTGCAAATTGGGCCCAAAATCAGGCTTAAAGGGGACATCGGATGCCAATTTTCCACAAGTTAGTATGATTCTTTAGGGTCTTCATGAAAAGTCTATAACATACTTTGATTAAAAATTCTTAATTGTTGTATACAAAAAGCATACTTTTTACCTTATCAAAAACAGCGAGCCTTTTCGGTGCACGTCTCTTTAAATGATAATGAGCCACTGTTCACCTCACCCCTATCTTCCGCGGGCGGGCTGTAAACACTATTTGGCAGGTGTTGCATTGAACTCACAATTCCTATTTATGCAGTTATAAATGCTCAAAAACGATTAAAATACATTTTAAAATGACTTGTTAGTCATTAACTAACACCTTTATAAACCTTATTGTAGTGTTACCATGTTATCTTTACATAAAATGTACACAGTTTGTAATAAGAAAATCACCTTAATGCACTGTTCATTATAAACGTGCAGTTATGAATTACAGTGAGAAGGTTCTAAATAGAAATGACGACATATGTTGGTTCGACTGTATTATTTTGATAATGAACAAGCTCCCACGTTTGCAGCGCTTTGTTGTGTGCGTGAGGCGCCGGCGCGATCAAACAGCAGTCTTTGCGAGGGACTTGCCTGATCGTCATGGTTCATGGCCAGGTCAGATTACGTCAGAGTTTGTTGGAAAATCATAACACACTGCTCAGACATTCCCCAACCCAACAAACGCCGATTAAACATGTTCAGTCGGGTAAAAAAGAAACTCCGACCAACGGCAACAGACGCCGACAGGGGTATCACACTTGCTGCGTTTCATTTCGGAGGCTGCGTCCTGATCCAACAAACTGCAGCTGACGTGTTTGTTGGCGTTTATCTGTGCGGTTTGAACTGGCCTTTAACTTTAGCCGCATACGTCGTGGAACTTGCTAACTAGCACATTATCAGGAAAGGCGATTTGCAAAGATTCATAAAAAAAACATTACTCACATTTTCTGGAGGTACTGATCCATCCTTCAGGAACTTTTTAGCAACACTTTCGTTGGAGCAAATTTATGTCACTTTGCAAAGGATCTGTGAACGGCTTGATCTGACAAAGTGCTTATGATTTGTGGGGATTTAAAAAAAGCACTGGGTGGATTTTTATCATTATAGGGTGGTTGTGTAGACACACTTGCCAACACACATTTATGTCCAAACACCATGTAAAAGTGAATTTTGCATCCAATGTCCCCTTTAAAATCTTCAAGTGTGTGGCCAGCCTTAACCAAGATCTCTGTGTCCACCTCCATCTGTCAGTGGAACAACTTCCTGACAGATAGGCAGCAGCTAGTGAGGCTGGGAAAATTCACATCCAACAGCCGCACAATCAGCACTGGTGCTCCACATGGATGTGCTAGTTATAGTTAAGCACTCAATTAATTAGGCCAGAGTCTTCCAAAACTTCACCTGGTAAGTCTTTAATGTAACTGTAAATGTCGTATATGCATTTGACTCTCTTCAAAGTCAGGGAAAGTGAGTTGCAACGCACTACTCAAACTAAAATAAACACCTAAAACCAAAATGAATATGCACCAACTTACACTGAAAACCATTTTCTCATTACATATTTAGAAAGATGCAATGCCCTCCACTTCTCCACAGAAAATTTGTCCTTCTGATTGTCCTCACACATAAAATGTAAGTGAATGATGCAGTGGAGCAGGAGCGAGACGTTCTCTGACCTCATTCGATTTAGCAGGTAATTGCTTTTGCCGAGTTGAATATTTCTTCCTGCATTCTGAGGTCCCTTTGTTCCATTTGTTTGCAACAACTTAATTTAGACCAGCGTTTCATGCAAAGTCCTTACTGAGACACATAAAGTACAAAGGGAGGACAATATCTGATCTCTCCAGCATGTTAAGAATGTATTAAAGAAGCCTCTGTTTGAGTTAAACCTTGTTGAACCTCTGCTTCACAACCCAAGAGACGACCCTGGCATCATCTATCCTTTTGTTATCTGTTCCTGCTTCTCAAACTCTCTTGTTCCAGTGGAATTCCTCACAGAGCAATAAATTCTTAGCGGCGCAATCTTCTCCCTACGGTCAGCGCTGGCATCCTGCAAAGTAAACTCAACCGCTGCCCAAATTCAATGTAATTCTGCAGCCGTAGTGACCGTGAGGGGACGCTGCCGTAATGTGTTAACGCTAAGCCGCGACCAAAGAACGGCATGTTAGAGAACGAGAAATAAGGCCGCAAAATAAGGTGATTGCTAAATCGGCGTGCTCTCAGAAGACAGGCAAACGAGATCCAGATGGTTGTTCTGTTCCAGGGCCACACCTGTTGTCCGGGGGGGGTGAGACAGGAGACGTGCGCGCACACACAAACATAACGCAGTTCGCATATGTGTTCAAATGTGGCCACCGTGTTAAAAATACGACCTTGAGTGAACTTGAATGCAGGGAATTGACACAACAGGTGTGCAGCCTGTGCAGGTCCCTTAAGCAGTTAAAACAAGCTGATCTGAGAACAGCTACAGCCCCCCACATAGCAGGAACGGCAAAACACACACACACACACATGTTGAAGTTTTAATGACAAAAACAGCTAAATATTTTAGATGAAATCCCCCACATGAGCTAAATCAATGTGACTGTAAAAAATTAACTGTAAATAGTTATGTTCCAAAACTTGTGAGCTCCCTACTTAGACAGCATTTTAAGGCATCATATATGTGCTAAGTAAAATATCTTTTTATCCTTAAATTCACAATGAAATCAAATTTGACAGTCCTTGTTTGTTTATGAAATATTGCAGTATTTATTAAAAACGAATTATCCATGCACATCATTATTTTTTATTTATGTCTTAGTAATCTTTAACTAAAATAGCATCCCCTCCCTCTTGCAGCGACATCTCTTCTCTTCTCTGATGATGTGTTTACTGGCACGAGGGCGGGGCAACCTGTCACTCACACAGATCCACCAATAGCAAACCACAATGATCCAAACATCCAATCAATTCCCCATGGACAAAATCAAGTCCCACCTACATTTTTTCTTGTTTCAGAAGCCGTTTCACTATAGGTCACAATAGGGAAGATCTTCCGTTTCATGTCAACTTTAATTCAAAGCCATATGCTCAGTGAAAAATCCACTCAACATGGTGGATAATGCTGAAAAACTACTGATTATAAACTACTTTTAGTTCATTCAATGCTATAAAATATCAAAAAAAAGTTAAAAAATATCCCCCCAAAAAAAAAAAATCGAAGCTAAAATGGATTCTTGTACATGCAAATGTAAAACTACACCAAAATCAGTTGAGCCGAGTCTCCTGTGCCATTCACATGAAGATCGTTATTTGTGTGACGCCTATGCAGTGCATTCTAAGGCCCTGTCCCAAATGGCACACTTCATATGCACTTATGGACTTACAATGGCTGCAGTGTGCGTGTGATCGTGAAGTCCACGAGAGCATATACGGTGTCCCATTTGTCATTTTAGGTTTTAGAAGAGTGCTCACGTTGCGCACTTTTGCCGAGCCGCGCTTAAGTGATCTCCGCAGCAGACTTCTTCCCGACAGTCAAAGTGGTGTTACGTTGCGAAAATGTAGGACAGAGTGTTTAGTGTGCCATTTGGGACAGGGCCCGAATCAGTCACTGAGACTACATTTACATTAATCCGGAGACATTTGAAAACAGAGTTTTCATTTAAAAACACTCCTCATCCACACTAGCGTTTTCCAAAAGTTTCTCATCAGCGTAAAACCTCACAAAAGCTTGTGAGATGATATAGATGGAACAGACATCATAAAGATATCAAACAATTCTTCTGGTAGGATCATTTTATTAGCAGAATACCTCACCATTCACTGATGAGTCTACGTCACACTCCGTCACCATTATGAGTGGTCTTAAACGCAACTGCTCTCATGTTTTGCCGCAGGACAGCAAATGCGAGTAAATGTTGTGTCATCCTTGCAGGACTGTGATATGAAGTGTGCAAAGTAACATCAAAGACTATAGAATAACACAAGACGCGTCACTCGTATTGTTTTGAATGGGCGAAAGTGCAACGCGCAATATGGCGGAATAAGTCCCGCCTTCTAAATAAGAGCCAATCGGCGATTGGCAAAGTCATTGCGTCACTGCAGCGGTCGCTAGAAGCTCCGGTTTCTATAGAAACAGTCAGATGCGCGCCTCCGAAATGAGACACAAGAGACGCGCATTTAGGGCCATGCATGCGCATTAGCTTGATCCAGCCTGAAAAATAATTTTTTTTTGTCATGATTCGAGCTTTTAGAAACAAAATTTAAATCGAAAGCTTGGCAAACAGCTTTGGAGAATTTGATGTTTCCCCATTCAAAGAGATAGGAGCTGCACTTGCATGCCTGAGAGGCGTTTCAAAGATGGCCGCCGAGTGAAATGACTTGTCTTAAAGGGACTTTGGTAACATATCTTAGCAACTGTGTGAAAGTGAATAGCAAATAACTGGCACAATAGTGGTATAAACACACATATCTATTGGTTGAAGATGCGTCACATGACTAAACATGCGTCATCGTTTTCGAATACCTCCGTCTTCACAGTCCACACTACAACGAAAACGGCATTTTCAAATGTATCCGCTTTGAAGAGCGTTTTCAAAAAGCTTTGTTTTTTGGTAAAAAAAAAAAAAAACGCCAGAAAAAGATACGAGAAAAAGTTTTAGTGTGGACATGGCCTGGATTTATGTTAGCATACATTCTTAAGCAGCCATGTCAGTATTATTTTAGCATTATTTATCTACTATTATAGTATTTATTAATACAGCTCTTATTTTTATATTTTCAGTTCTTTATTTTAATTTTATTAATTCTGTTAAGTGATTTTGAAATTGTATTAGTTTTTGTTTTTTAATATTTTTATTTAGCTTTAAATTTATTTCAGTTTTATTGATTTTTCTACTTCAGCTAAAACTTCAGCAACATTTCTAATTTTTATTTAAGTTTTCTATCTAATATTTATATTTTATTTGATTTCAGCTTCATTTAAATTATTTTGTCTCATTTTTTGCATTAACAAACATGAACTAAAAATGAAAAATATATATTTTTTACAGCATTTATTAACCTTTGTTAATGTTAATTAATAAAAATGTTCACATTCATATTAGTTCACAGTGCATTAACTAATGTTAACAAATACAACTTTTGAGCTTTAAAATGTATTAGTAAATGTTGAGTTTAACATTAAATAAGATTAATAAATGCTGCAGAAGTATTGTTCTTTGTTAATTCATGTTAATTAATGTAGTTTAGTAATGTTAACAAATAAAACCTTACACTTGTTGTTAAGTTTTATACGGAGACCCGCACATGACATGCAAGAAAAAAAAAATTAATCGTGCGCATGATTTACTAAAACGTGCGCACGATTTACTATTTCGTTCCCTCGATTTATAAATCATGTACATGATTTATAAATCGAGGGAACTAAATAGTAAATCGTGTGCATGTTTTAGTAAATCGAAGGAACGAAATAGTAAATCGTGCACACGATTTAGCCTACTATTTTTTTCCTGCATGTCATGTCTGGGGCTCCGTAGTTTTACCCTATTTTTAACAGTTTTTGTTACTGATACCAATATTGACTTGTGTCGTAAACTACGCTATGTTTTGGATCAGAGCTTATATCTTCTATGTGTATATGTGTGTGCTTTTCAAAGCAAAGTATACACAATCCAACCTGCAGAAGTCAGAACCTCAAAAAGCCCTGTTCCTCGAGCAAAAACATGTGCTCTACAAAAACATCCAGTCATTTCGGCCCAGGTTAAATTACAGAAGTTTTCCAGATTTGATTAATAGCGGTGGAGTGAAAAGCTGATAACATACACACACTTTTCCTGAATATCATTGATAGCAGTTGTAATGCAGGGCCTTCACGTTTGACCAATCTACATGAAGTTACACAATTATGTCTCCTAAGGTAATATTAACGTCATGTGGTCTGCATACTGTAACCCTGTGTTTTTCTCAGAGAAAAAGCAGCATTAAGTCACACAACAGGAATAGTTCACCCCAAAATGAATGTCATAATTCACGCCCCCTCATGTTGTTTCAAACCCATATGCTTTTATATTTCCAATTTCTTTCACACATATATTTTTCCATAGTTTGTAGTTACCATGAATATCAAGCTCCGAAATGAAGAAAAACACCAAAAAGTAAATAAAAAATTAAAATGACTCATGATATGACTCATTTGGATGAAATGGCTGTGAACAACTAATAATAAAGTAGTTTAGATACGGTGAATGGAACAATGAAATGATACATTTGGGTTCTAGTAACATTAGCTGCTATTATTGTTGTGCTGGGGGCAGTTGAGGTTGAAATATTTCAATTAAATATTGCAAAGAAAACTCTTGACTTCAAAAAAAGGATAAAAATATTTCAGCGCTCCCAGAACGAGACGTGTCTGGCGTGTTTCCTCTACCAATACCAACATGTTTAATTTCCCCTCCATCTTGATTCTAGTCTTATCAACAACTTCTGAGGATAATTTTATCTGTGGTGTGACTGTGAAAGTGACCTGGCAACAATGAATAAAACGTCTTTCAATAAAAACTATTTCATTTCACACAGGAGGTTTTGGTGTCATGTTGAAGTTCATGTTGAACTTTGTGAGTGTAGATGAGGACACATTTTTCCCTTGGATTTATCAAAAGCTCAGTCAAAAAAGACGATTACGTCAAACCTGATTTTTGAATCTGAAATTTAGATTTTACAGCTTAGCCAAAGGGAAAGATTGACAGTGAATAAGACATCTATTTTAGTCTGTTCCTCACAGTAACCACAGTTTCATATTCAAAAGACTTGTGACATGTTGTTTGTCTCTTTTTATCAATTTAATGCATCTCTGCTGAATAAAAGTAAAGTAAAAAAAAATAAAAACAAAACCTTACTGACCCCAAACTTGTCAATGTTTCTGGCATCAATGCGCTGGTTTTCCACAGCACTAAATCCTTTGATAACAAAACATCTGCAGCTAATATCTGCCTACCAACAGTGAACTTGAAAGCGCGCATCGCTATCTAATTTCAAATGTCAAGCATTAGCCTATAACTGAGCCACATCTTTCAGGCGTTCTTGAGGATTAGGCAAATGGGACTTTACACAACCCTCGACTGAAAGTGCTCAGGGTAAAACACTAGATGTCCCATATAACTAAGAGAGTCTTGTTTAACATCTCCCAGCCTTGGCATTACCAACATCCTCTTTGGCACACGGACCTGAAAGTCAAAAGAGGCATTCAGAGATGCGAATTTATGGAAATACCACATTAAAAATAGATCAAGGGTGTCATTGCATAAAAAGACATTATGAGCATTAGCAGGCAGTGGGGTGATGAAATGTGTTTTTAGCAGTTGGAAAGAATTCAGGCTTTAATTAGAGACAATTAGGAGCAGCTATGAACACACACACACACACACACACACTAGATAAATAGATAGATAGACAGACATACATACAGATGAATGGGATGGATGGATGGATGGACGGACAGACAGACAGGCAGAATGATAGATAGATAGATAGATAGATAGATGACAGACGGACGGATGGACAGACAGACAGACAGATGATGGATGGACGGACAGATGGACGGACAGATGGACAGACGGACGGACGGACGGACAGACAGACAGACAGATAGACAGACAGACAGACAATGGAAGATAGATATACAGATGAACGAGATGATAGATAGATAGATAGACGATAAAAGATATACAGATATACGGGATGGATGGATGGATGGACGGACGGACGGACAGACAGGCAGAATGATAGACAGATAGATAGATAGATAGATAGATGACAGACGGATGGACAGACAGACAGACAGATGACGGATGGATGGACAGATGGACAGACGGACGGATGGACAGACAGACAAACAGACAATGGAAGATAGATATACAGATGAACGAGATGATAGATAGACGATAAAAGATATACAGATATACGGGATGGATGGATGGATGGATGGACGGACGGACGGACAGGCAGGAAGATAGCTAGAGAGACAGACAGACAATAAAAGATAGGTATACAGATGAACGAGAGAGTTAGATAGATAGATAGATAGATAGATAGATAGATAGATGAATGGGATAGATGGATGGATGGACGGCAAAAAGATAGATAGAGAGACAGACAGACGATGGAAGACAGATATACAGATGAACGAGATGATAGATGATAGCTAGATAGATAGATAGACAGATAGATAGATAGACGATAAAAGATAGATATACAGATATACGGGATGGATGGATGGATGGATGGACGGATGGACGGACAGGCAGGAAGATAGAGAGACAGACAGACAGACGATGAAAGACAGATATACAGATGAACGAGATGATAGATAGACGATAAAAGATAGATATACAGATATATGGGATGGATGGATGGATGGACGGACAGACAGACAGGCAGAAAGATAGATAGATAGATAGATAGATAGAGAGACAGACAGATGATGAAAGATAGGTATACAGATGAACGAGAGAGTTAGACAGATAGATACAGGATGGATGGATGGATGGATGGATGGACAAGCAGAAAGATAGATAGAGAGACAGACAGACGATGGAAGACAGATATACAGATGAACGAGATGATAGATGATAGCTAGATAGATAGATAGACGATAAAAGATAGATATACAGATATATGGGATGGATGGATGGATGGACGGACAGACAGACAGGCAGAAAGATAGATAGATAGATAGATAGATAGAGAGACAGACAGATGATGAAAAATAGGTATACAGATGAACGAGAGAGTTAGACAGATAGATAGATGAACAGGATGGATGGATGGATGGATGGGTGGATGGACGGACAGACAGAAAGGCAGAAAGATAGATAGAGAGACAGACAGACGATGAAAGATAGATATACAGATGAACGAGATGATAGATAGACGATAAAAGATAGATATACATATATACGGGATGGATGAATGGATGGATGGACGGACGGACAGGCAGGAAGATAGATAGAGAGACAGACAGACGATGAAAGATAGATATACAGATGAACGAGACTCGTGCAGTACAAAAACGAACATCTTTCAGCTACTAGCTTAGATCTGTAACCGCTATACTGCACCAAACACTCCAGCGAGGAAAACCACGATCCCTGCTGTGTGTCCTGAGAGCACATGCTGCCCGCTTCACACTTCTACCCTCAACAGAAGCAGCCGCTGAACGTGACTCATTTCTGCACAGTATGAAACGACTCTCTAATGATGGCTGTATACAGTATGAGGTGTGCATCACTTCTTTGCAGTAACCCAGTGCATGTAATGAGACTCCAGATTATTACTTGGTGCATTCTGAGAATTGAGGGCCGTCTGGAAATGATCCGAGAACCATGAGAGCATGACGTTAATATAGGACCACAATGCTTCTGTCCATCACATGGGATTATATGGCATTATAAGCAAGGAAGGAAATTAACTTTTTTGTGTTTCAGCCACGCAAAAGCTCAATTTCACCAGCCGATGACATATTTTACCAGTCATTCTGCAATTTAAATACATAAAAGCTCTATACTGCATATATGAAATTGAACAATAAGTCACTACATATTCAAAACTGTGCTTAGACAACGAGTATGAAGCTCAAGAAAGTGCATCCATCCATCATAAACATACTCCACACGACTCCGGAGGGTTAATAAAGAAGCGATATTTAACTTGTTAAACATCCATATTTAACAAGTTATAGAGTAAAATATCTGTTCACCAGCTACTTTGTACATCACTACACAGATAGACACAGAGTATAGACCAAGGCCTCTCACACTTCATAGCTCAAATACTCTACAACACCCTCCTGCTTTGTTCATTATTGTTCACTTCAGTGATAGTTAGTATTTACGTTCTGAGTTCTTTTAAGCCATGCTGAGCCCGACTCTCTCAATTAAAATCTCCATTCCAGTACATCGGCGCACCACAGACGGGGGCCAGTCTTACAAAAAACCCTGTCAAAGACCACAAAGATGAAACCTGGCACTGGCTTTCCCAAGGTGAACACCTTCTCAAATCCAGACGTTCAAATCTCCCCGACCGCTGCATACCCCTTGACCCAAATTAATCAACACACTCCAAACCCATCCATTAAAAATCCGCCTTCTGCCTGCACAGTGTCACGTCTTTTCAAACGAGAACTTATTTTAGAGAGGACTGGACTGGCTGTAAGTGGAAACACTGGCACTAGCGTTCTGCCCTGAGCCAAAAAACTCCAGCTGGCTAAACTCAAAGTCTCAAGCAGGTAGTGCAACACAAAAAAACATTAGATATGCTTTACGGGGCTCTCTGAGGAAAGCTGCTTTATACTATGGGCCTGTCTGTCAGGCCCGGCTGGCCAGGGAGATGCCCAAAGGGAACATGTGCATTATCTATTAGTTTAAGCCCCGTGTCTGTAGGGGAAAGCCCTCCATCTGTGGCTAACCTCAGCAGGCACAGGCCTGGATGGTATCCACCTTCTTTCTGGCAAGGGAGACGGATTATGGAGAGAAACAGCACGCAAGCAGCGGCACTGGGGCCGGTGGCATTTACTTTTGATGCCTTTACCTTGCAGACGGGACAACTTGGACGGTTTCACAATCTTTTGACATATTCTGAATATGAAATGTCAGTCGGTATAAAAGATTAGGAAGATGAAAAGTTTTTTTTCTTTCCATAATGGACAGAAATAGGATGCATTTTGTGTGCCTGCATAAGAATGGAAACTGTGTTGAAATCATTGGGACTGCATATATAGACTGTACAGAGATGTGGACAAAATACATATATTAAATATTTCAAATATTGCCTACTGTGTTGGCATTATTAATTAAAACAAAAACTGTTAAAAATCACTTTTGAAAAATAAAATACAATATGAATAAAATGAAAATTAAAAATGTTTCCTTGGAAACTAATTGAAATAAGTTGAAGTTGAATTACTAAAATTAAAACTAAAATTAAAAAAATAAATTAAAGCTAAACATAAATATTTTTAAAAATATATTTTTAAAATTAAAATGAACACAAAAAAATTTCATTTAATTAAATAAAAACATTAAAAAAAAAATTCAAAAAAATGAAAATTAAAAATGTTTCCTTGGAAACTAACTGAAATAAATAAGTTGATTTACTAAAATTAAAACTAAAATAAAAATAAATTAAAGCTAAATAGAAATATTTTTAAAATGAAAAACACTGAAATAAAAAAAAATATAAGTTAATTTAAAATATAAATAAATATGAAAAATCAATAAAAATTATTATAAAATATAAAAAATAATATAAATATAATATATATAATAAATATAATAAATATAAAATCGATCCAAAAATATAAATAAATACTATTATAGAATATAAACAATACTAAAATAACAGAAAATAACAGTGTGAAACTTAAATATGTGCACTGATACACCTTTCAAAACAATTACTATAATAAATGCTACATGCATGTCAGAAGTCCACATCAAGTTGTTTAATTGAGCGAAAGAAATCCAATCATTATCTGAGTCAAAAAGGTTGTTTTTTTTAATCCAATTTTGTGTGAAAATTCATGCCTGATCAAATAATGAATCACAAAAAAAGATGGTAAGATGTAAAAAATTAAAACATTACTGCTAACAAAAGACTAATAAAAAAACTGCAATAAAAATAAAAACAGGGAAATCTGAAACTAAACTAAAAGACTTTTTCATGACTCCAAAACTAAGTAAAAAAAATGCCTACAAATTCATTTTAAAAATTAATTCTAAAACGTGAAACAACCCACCTGCAATGTAATGACGTTAAAGATTTTTAAATGATCCTACTGAAATAAAATTAATCTGAATTAAAAATCTGAAAAAATATATAATACTAACAATAACGGAGTGAAAACAATGCTAAATTGATCAATAAAAAATTGGGGGGAAAAAAATCATATATATATATATATATATATATATATATATATATATATATATATATATATATACTGCAGCAAAAGTAAGAGTAGTAAGGTAGAATGCTATTGCAAACAGAGCCAATGAGTAGGTTTTTGTGCACACACACACACACACACACACACACACACACACACCTATCAGCATTGATATACAACAGCAGTGCATTAGTATGAGCCCATATGAGCAGAAATACTTGGAAGTCTGTCATAACAACAGGAAGCAGCATGTGTTTGCGTGGTTGCTGTGCCACCGCCACATTCCAGTATTAAATCACCATAATAAAAGCCATCCTGGACATGCATGCCAACACGTCACAAACATAACAACTGGCCTGGAAACAGACATCAGTGCTAAACTAAAGTGAACCGAGGTTTCCATAACAGGCCCCAAAACAGTTCAGTGGCACAGAGTGTGTCTGGGTTAATGGCTCCCAGGGCAGGCGTTCAAAAGAAAACAGTCAGGCAGAGCTTTGTAATGCCTATAAACTTTGGGTTTACCTGGACTTTCCTGTTACCGAGGGTTTACCGAGACGGCCTGGCCTAAATTCCCCTTAAGCCGAGGGGCTGATCTGAAAGTCTTAACTGATTGTACCGAGTGGAAATGGTCCAACTGCTGCTAACACAGAGTTATGTTATTTCAGTGACTTATGATCATTCAAAAATCAGTATCTACATCACTGACAGGTCATGTGCTCCAATAGTTCACTTACAGTCGAATAGAACGAACTTTCACAATTTCATAGTCCTAAAACAGATAGTTCCTGGCTTCTGATTGGTCAGTACAGCACAACAGTAAGAGCATTGATGCGAAACATGCCTTTCAGCAGTCACTATATTCACAATATAATACAGCTTCTCATAACCTATTACTTAATATTAGAGAAACACCGAAATGTCACCTGTTGCATGGATCTGAATAAAGAATAATATATTGATATTTAATATTAATATATTTTCTGTCCAATTTTAGTGTTACTTTCAATAAAAGTGTGTTTTTTTTGCTTGTATTTTTTAAATTCAGTATTATTAAAATGATTGAATTTCATTAAAAAGTCTAATATTAATACAATTATATAAAAAAAAAGCCTTTTAATTTATTTAATTTAAAATATGAAATAAATATCTTTTAAAAAGCATTTTCGGTTTCGTTTTTTGGCCAAGAGCATCCAGAGTTTTTCATTTCGGTGCATCCCTACTTAATATAAAATATATATATTTAATACACTATCATTCAAAAGTTTGGGGCCAGGAAGATCATTCTAATATGCTGATTTGCTGCTCAGGATGTTTCTTATTATTAATGTTGCAGACAGTTCTGCTTGATAGTTTTATTGAAACACTTTTTTTCAGGATTCTTTGATGAATAGAAAGTAAAAAAACATATTTTTTAACATTGTAAATGTCTTTATTGTCACCTTTGATTAACTGAATGAGTCCTCGCTGAATTAAAGTATTACTAAAAAAAAGCTTACTAAAAGTTCATTAAAAAAACATAAATTATATTTTATATAAATACAAAATAGACTTTCATAAATAGTTTTCAGCCGTTTCTGCATGAAAAAAGCTTAACAAACAAAATGGTCAATTCTAACCTAACCAATAAATAAAAATCCAAAAAAATTAAATTGAAAACTTCATTATTAGAATTGGCTGAACTTGACACCCTGTAGTCAATAATTTTTTCCCTTAGAACTCATCTTTGAGCACCAAAATGTTTTTTTTTTTCCAGTGAAAAAAATGTCTTCATGCCTTGAATGTAACTCTACACCCTTGCCTCATTTAGCATACGTGGATCTATGAATATGCAATATCAAACAGCTAATAATGTGTTGTTAATGTTACACAAACCATGATCCCGTTCTTCATCTCAGAGTCAGCTGACTTCTAACAATCAATCTCCTTACAAACGCTTTGAACAACTCAGAACGTCAGTGGAGAAAGACATATAGTTCATCATAACTTTATAATATACATCATACACCAGCCATATTGCTAAATCTACACGATTTTTCATATCAACAGAAAAATATACCAGGCTTCTCTCGAGACTCCCCTTCTAGTTCGCTGTTAATGATATGCTAAAGCCCGCCCACACGTTGACATGATTGGTTACAAGGTAGTTTGTGACATCACAGACACCAGCAATTTCAAACTGTCTTTTTTTCACTGTAGTTTTAAAGAGAAAATACCCATCAGTGGTGTTGACTGGTGAATTTGCACATGGTTTATATTACAGCATATTAAAAACACCACACAGACATATAAACAACATTAAAAACTTGATTTTCACCACAGGGGGTCTTTGAATTACCCATAGCACAATTATGAGACAATTAAAACTAAAATGTAGAACTAACTGACATCATTTCTCACTATTCTTCCAACTGTTTTTCCCCTCAGTGCAGCACGGAAATGCACAGATAGAAATTACTCATGATTGACTTGTGCCATCCTGTGAAATTAATCACTGACTCATTCAATCAGACTTTCTTACCGAGTTTACTTATCTACAGAAAGCTCATGCAGCTCTAAAGATAAATCTATTGATCTGTACCAAAACCTAGTGAACTGCCTACCTAGACAGCATTTTAAAGCATCATAGGTGCAGTTTTAAAATAAGGAATGTTCCAAAATGGTAGGAGGCATAATTATGTATTATAACAGGTCAAAGGCAATCCCCGAACGCATCACACCAAGTTCTGAGAAAACCAAAAAGTTCATTTGAAATATATTTACATTTTCATAAAACATGTATATATAAAATATATATATAAATTATACAACGTATATTAGGTAAAATAATAAATTTGATTTAACATTTTTATCAAGGTAGCTCACTAGGTGAGCCTATTAGCTAGTATTAAATTCAAGAAGCTAATGAACCACGAGCATTTCGCAGAGCAGCGGTTTTACAGCGCGCAATTTAACCACCACAATATGAAGTGGCAAGTATGACTTTAATTAGAAATCATTTCAGTTGAATCCAGATGAATATTCTGAGGGACAGCGTGTGTGATTCTGTGATTCTGACCTGGTCATCATAGCGATAGGTGAGATACTGCTCTCCTGTTGTGTCTTCCAGAAAGCTTCCTTGTGGAGAAAGTGCAAATTCAGGTAGGAAGTAAGCACTCTGCGCCTGGCTCGCTAACCCCTGTAAAACAAGACCACAACATCCACATTAAACCTAAACTAAAAGTACTGTCATTTAGGGGTGTGCATGTAACATTTACCACAGCATGAGGTAAGTATACAAAAGATGTTATCAAAGGTTAACAGTGTTCAACTACAGTACATACAGATCAAGCTGAACATTCTATTTGATCATTTTGCAACTGTAATTGTAAGATTTAGATTTAAAAGTCTGTAACAAGTAACCAATCTACCCAGCACTGTATATATATATATACATACACACCGATCATGCGTAACATTATGAGCACTGACAGGTGAAGTCAATAACACTGATTATCTCTTCATCACGGCACCTGTTAGTGGGTGGATATATTAGGCAGCAAGTGAACATTTTGTCCTCAAAGTTGATGTGTTAGAAGCAGAAAAAATGGACAGGCGTAAGAATTTGTGCGAGTTTGACAAGGGCCAAATTGTGATGGCTAGATGACTGGGTCAGAGCATCTCCAAAACTGCAGCTCTTGTGGGGTGTTCCCGGTCTGCAGCGGTCAGTATCTATCAAAAGCAGTCCAAGGAAGGAACAGTGGTGAACCGGCGACAGGATCATGGGCGGCCGAGGCTCAGCGAAGGCTGGCCTGTGTGGTCCAATCCAACAGACGAGCTACTGTAGCTCAAATTGCTCAAGAAGTTAATGCTGGTTCTGATAGAAAGGTGTCAGAATACACAGTGCATCACAGTTTGTTGCAAATGGGGCTGCATAGGTATTTCCTGGTGGCTGTGGCCTCTTTCAGCAGGATAATGCACCCTGCCACAAAGCAAAAATGGTTCAGGAATGGTTTGAGGAGCACAACAATGAGTTTGAGGTGTTGATTTGGCCTCCAAATTCCCCAGATCTCAATCCAATCGAGCATCTGTGGGATGTGCTGAACAAACAAGTCCGATCCATGGAGGCTCCACCTCGCAACTTACAGGACTTAAAGGGATCTGCTGCTAACATCTTGGTGTCAGATACCACAGCACACCTTCAGGGGTCTAGTGGAGTCCATGCCTCGACGGGTCAGGGCTGTTTTGGCAGATAAAAGGGGACCAACACAATATTAGGAAGGTGGTCATAATGTTATGCCTGATCGGTGTATATATCAGCCTCCTCTAGATATAAAAAAACTTGCATAGTACATAAAATAATCATCCTATTCCTGACTCATGAAATTAACCTCAAACCTGCCAGCTGCTATCCATCTCTGACATCCCCCAAACTAAAAGAAAATAAAGGACTACAGCATGGACAAATTAAGGGGAAATGCAACTGTTCATTGTGAGATAGTAAGAAGCCCACAGAAAAGAAAGCAGCTCGGGGTCTTTCAGTGGTGAAACTCCCTTTTGTCTTAGAGGTTTACTGAGGAAGATTATCTGCAGCACATGCACCAAATCCTGAATCGTTCAGATCAATTTGAAGTTGGCGACCATGGGTTTACCGTGCTGATGCCAGGCTGAAGCGTTTCTCAGAAGTGCCTGGTGGTGACACACTTATAAACATTTTATGCAAGTTAAAGAGGTTATAAAATCACAGCAAGCTCCTGAAAAGCTTTTTTCCTTCCCTTCTCATTAAATGGGGAACTATTTACAAGTGTTTGAAGCTTAAAAACAAAATGTACCTGGTATCAAAAATGAATCTAATTTTATACCCGAGCACTGGGAGCGTCTGCTGGTGCAAGTGTGTATGGATACATGCTACCGCTGGCTACTTCTCCAAGCACTTACGCCCTAAAGAGCAGAGGAGTTTGGCACATGGTCAGAGAAGCCGCCCGGCATGCTTTCATCAGCCACACCGACTTTCACTGACAAGCCTGAATTAACAGCCCTGCTGCGCGTGTGTGTGTGTGTGTGTGTGTGTGTGTGAGGGTTGAGAAGAATTCAGAAGAATTTCAAGAGCTGGCTCCAAATTCACAGTCACAACACAGGGGAACTTCATTAGTTTAACATAAGTTTTGCAACTAAACATAAAAAATTACACCATTTTGAATAATTATGTCTATTTCTTTCCTTATATATAGAACACACATAATAACTGATTAGATATCTATTTCTAAATTGAATTCAAAACAGCCATCAAAACAGATTTTTAATTTTACAATATGTACAGCACCACTAAATTTTTCCTCAGGTTACTTTATCGACAGTAAAATTTTAACCACTGAGAAAAATAGGGAAGTACTGATTTATTAAAAATCATTATAAATATTTAATATAAAATTACATAATTAAAAATGTATAATTATGATTAAATACTTGTAATTATATTATATTATATTTTAAAATACTCGTAATTATACTACAGTTGATTACTTACTATTCACAAAAATGCTGGAGTAATGACTGATGAAAATTCCTAATTAATTTTTTATATTTTCCTTTCTAAAAAAATCCTATTGTTTATATATGTTCAGAAAATCTTCCAGTTTTGAGAAAAAGCACACATAAGAATGGCCACTAGTTGAGAGACCACACAGCATAAACAATAACAGTTTTAGTGTTTTATTTTATTTTAATTTTACATTTTTAAAATTTAATCATTAGCTTTACATCTATTTACGAACCCCCTGCAGTTCCTACAAAAAACGTACAAAAAAGTAATCAGATTACATTACATAAAATGTGTAATGTAATGGATTACGTTACTAACTACACTTTTCTTCATGTAATTTGTAATCAGTATGGACTACAGTTTGTAAGTAATCTACCCAGCACTGCTTATCAATATCATTTAATGTGTCTGAAAATATTAATATAAATGGTGATGCGAGTGCGATGCAACCCTGATGCATAAATATTTGAGATTAAAAACCCTTATCAAGTCAAAATAAAGACCCTGTTATTGTTGATAAAGGGTTAGTTCACCCAAAAATTAAAATTCTGTCATTAATTACTCACCCTCATGTCATTCCACACCCGTAAGACCTTCGTTCATCTTCACAACACAAATTAAGATATTTTTGATGAAATCCGATGGCTCAGTGAGGCCTGCATTGACAGCAAGATAATTAATACTTTTAATGCCCAGAAAGCTACTAAAGACATATTTAAAACAGTTCATGTGACTACAGTGGTTCAACCTTAATGTTATGAAGCGACGAGAATACTTTTTGTGCGGCAAAAAAAATAACGAAATAAAAATACGAAAAAAATAACGACTTTTCAACAATATCTAGTGATGGGCGATTTCAAAACACTACTTCATGAAGCTTTACGAATCTTTTTTTTTTGAATCAGTGGTTCGGAGCGCAAAAGTCACGTGATTTCAGTTAACGAGGCTTCGTTACAACTTAAGTGTTTCGAAATTTCAGTATTTCACATGACCTTTCGCAGTTTGCGATCCAAACCACTGATTCGAAACAAAGCTTCGAAGTTTCATGAAGCAGTGTTTTGAAATCGGCCATCACTAGATATTGTTGAAAAGTCGTTATTTTGGTTTTTTTGGCGTACAAAAAGTATTCTCGTCGCTTTATAATATTGAGGTTGAACCACTGTAGTCACATGAACTAATTTAAATATGTTTTTTTAGTAGCTTTCTGAGCATTGAAAAAGGGAGTGTTATTGCTGTCAATGGAGGACTCAATGAGCCATCGGATTTTATCAAAAATATCTTAATTTGTGTTCTGAAGATGAACGAAGGTCTTACGGGTGTGGAACGACATGAGGGTGAGTAATTAATGACAGAATTTTCATTTTTGGGTGAACTAACCCTTTAATGATGGCAAGATCGCAATCAATGTTTGTGCATAAGAAATGTGTTTGTGTGTTTGACATGTACATTTTCACAATCTGTCCCCCAAACACAAACATCAATCCAGACAGTTTACAGCCTAAACAAGTCTCATCCGTCACCCCTGTAAACACCCTACCATCTGTGTTCCCCAAACACACACACACACACAGAAGTCCTTCAGGTGCTGACTGTGTAAGCAGGGGACATCTTCTCCAGTAAATTCCCTATGAGGCCCCAAGGTACCTCATGGAGGCCCACACAGACTTACGACAACAAACTCCCTCCTGTACGTGCGAGCAAAGGAAAGAGTCGAGCAGCTCAGCCATCTCTCATCATCTCTTACAGGAAACAGCCCTGACAGAGCAAAAATAATACGGCTAACAGGAATGACTTTCATTTCATGACCAAGAATAGAAACTGAAGGGAGGTTCTGAGAGCTGCACAAAACTCTGTGAGGATGGTCACAGTCTGACATATGATCCTTTAAGTGCCCTAAACAAAAAAAAATACGTCTTTGGATGGATGAAGGCTTCAAACTCCCCTTTATAATCACCACCCCAGCTTTTATATACAAATCAGATCTTAATAGTGTTAATGCTGGGCTTTTCTTATTTTACGAGAAACTACTTGGACGGCCGCCTCTGAATGAGTACAAAGGCCCGTTCACACCAAGAAAAATAACTACAACTATTAAAAACACTTCTGTTAATTGAAACAAAGCTGAAATCAAATAAAATATTTATTGGAAAACTTAAACTAAATGAAAATTAGAAAATTAAATTAGCCTTTGCAATAAAGTTAAAGGGTTAATTCACCCAAAAATGAAAATTCTGTCATTTATTAATCACCCTCATGCCGTTCCACACCCGTAAGACCTTCGTTCATCTTCGGAACGCAAACTGAGATATTTTTGTTGAAATCCGATGGCTCTGTGAGGCCTGCATAGGGAGCAATGACATTTCCTCTCTCAAGATCCATAAAGGTACTAAAACATATTTAAATCAGTTCATGTGAGTACAGTGGTTCAATATTAATATTATAAAGCGACGAGAATATTTTTGGTGTGCCAAAAAAACAAAATAACGACATATTTAGTGATGGCCGATTTCAAAACACTGCTTCAGGAAGCTTCGGAGCGTTATGAATCAGTGTGTCGAATCAGCAGTTCGGAGCACCAAAGTCACGTGATTTCAGCAGTTTGGCAGTTTGACACACGATCCGAATCATGATTTGACATGCTGATTCATTATGCTCTGAACCTTCCTGACGCAGTGTTTTGAAATCGGCCATCACTAAATATGTCGTTATTTTGTTTTTTTGGGACACCAAAAATATTCTCGTCGCTTTATAATATTAATATTGAACCACTGAACTCACATGAACTGATTTAAATATGTTTTTAGTACATTAATGGATCTTGAGAGAGGAAATGTCATTGCTGGCTCTGAAGGCCTCACTGAGCCATCGGATTTTCTACAAAAATATCTTAATTTGTGTTCCGAAGATTAACGAAGGTCTTACGGGTGTGGAACGGCATGAGGGTGAGTAATAAATGACATTATTTTCATTTTTGGGTGAACTAACCCTTTAAAGCACTAAAGTTATGTCACAAAGGTCCACTGAAGGCAAGTTGATTTGAACCCATGTGCAATTTTACTGAATATAGACTTGACTTTTGACTTGACATGACTTGACAAGACTTGACGAGACTTGAAGAGACTTGACGAGAGTTGAAGAGACATGACTTGAGACTTGACCTGAGACTTGGTGACTTGACGAGACATTGTGACGTGACTTGACTTGACGAGAGTTTAAGAGACATGACTTAAGACATGACTTGACGAGTCTTGACTTGATGAGACTTGACTTGACTTGACGGGACTTGGTGAGACTGGACTTGACAAGACTTGACGTGACAAGACTTGACTTGACGAGTCTTGACTTGATGAGATTGACTTGACTTGACAAGACAAGACTTGACTTGACTTGACAAGACTTGACGTGACTTGACAAGACTTGACTTGACTTGACGAGTCTTGACTTGACGAGACTTGACGAGTCTTGACTTGACGAGACTTGACGTGACTTGACGTGACTTGACAAGACTTGAAATGACTTGACGAGTCTTGACTTGATGAGTCTTGACTTGATGAGACTTGACGTGACTTGCCGTGACTTGACAAGACTTAACGAGACCTGATGAGTCTTAACTTGATAAGACTTGACGAGACTTGGCGAGACTGGACTTGATGTGATTGATGAGACTTGATGTGATCGATGAGACTTGACTTGACTTGACAAGACTTGACGTGACTTGATGAGTCTTGACATGAAGAGACTTGATGAGACTTGACTTGACGAGTCTTGACAGGATTTGGTGAGACTGGACTTGACAAGACTTGACAAGTCTTGACTTGATGAGACTTGACTTGACGGGACTTGGTAAAACTGGACTTGACAAGACTTGACGGGACTTGGTGAGACTGGACTTGACAAGACTTGACGAGTCTTGACTTGATGAGACTTGACTTGACGGGACTTGGTGAGACTGGACTTGACAAGATTTAACGTGATGAGACTTGACTTGACGTGTCTTGACTTGACAAGACTTGACTTGATTAGACTTGATGAGACTTGACTTGATGAGACTTGACTTGACAAGACTTGAAGTGACTTGACGAGACTTGACGAGTCTTGACTTGATGAGACTTGACGTGACTTGACAAGACTTGACGTGACTTGACTTGATTAGACTTGATGAGACTTGACTTGATGAGACTTGACTTGACAAGACTTGAAGTGACTTGACGAGACTTGACGAGTCTTGACTTGATGAGACTTGACGTGACTTGACAAGACTTGACGTGACTTGACAAGACTTGACGAGACTTGACTTGATGAGACTTGATGAGACTTGACTTGACAAGACTTGACGTGACTTGACAAGACTTGACGTGACTTGACAAGACTTGACGTGATTTGTCAAGACTTAATGAGACTTGACGAGTCTTAACTTGATGAGACTTGACTTGACGAGACTTGGCAAGACTGGACTTGATGTGATTGACGGGACTTGATGTGATTGACTTGACTTGACTTGACTTGACAAGACTTGACGAGTCTTGACAAGACTTGACGAGTCTTGACTTGATGAGTCTTGACTTGACAAGACTTGACTTGATGAAACAAGACTTGCCAAGACTTGACAAGACTTGATGAGACTTGACGAGTCTTGACTTGATGAGACTTGACTTGATGAGACTTGATGAGACTTGATGAGACTTGACAAGACTTGACGAGACTTGACTTGACGAGTCTTGACTTGACGAGTCTTGACTTGACGAGTCTTGACTTGATGAGTCTTGACTTGACTTGAATTGACAAGACTTGATGAGACTTGACTTGATGAGACTTGACAAGACTTGACGAGTCTTGACTTGACGAGTCTTGACTTGATGAGACTTGACTTGACTTGACGAGTCTTGACTTGACTTGACTTGACGAGACTTGACGAGTCTTGACTTGACTTAACGAGTCTTGACTTGATGAGACTTGACTTGACAAGTCTTGACTTGACAAGACTTGACTTGAATTGACGAGTCTTGACTTGACAAGACTTGACTTGACGAGTCTTGACTTGACTTGACGAGACTTGAGTCTTGACTTGATGAGACTTGACTTGACTTGACGAGTCTTGACTTGACTTGACGAGATGAGACGTGACATGACATGACTTGACTAGACTATAATTACTAGCTTCCGGTAACGTCCATCCGCACGTTCACAAAAGAGTCAAGTTCGGGCGTATAACATAGGATGTAGGCGTAGCGTCAGTTTATGTGAGAGTAGATGCCTCTCGTGGTTCAAACAAAAAGGCCTGGGCAACAAACTCAAGCTCCACCAACATTTCTCAAAATTCTCGTTTTAAACGTTGAATTCATGACCGATGTTATGTTTTGCTCTATCCTCTGCGCTTCCATGTTCGTCAATACGTTACGTGTCAGTTCAAAGTTCACTACTCCTCCAGGATTGACTCGTGTACAGAAGCCAGTGATTCTAGTTTATAAACTTATAAATATGGATATTTTTCTCACAAACATGCATCGCTTTGCTTCAGAAGGCCTTAATTAACCCCCTGGAGTCGTATGGATTACTTTTATGATGGATACGCTTTTTTGGGCTTCAAAATCTCGGTTGTTATTCACTCCCATTATAAAGCTTGGAAGAGCCAGGATATATTTTAATATAAATCTAATTGTGTTTGACTGAAAGAAGAAAGTCATATACACCTAGGATGGCTTGAGGGTGAGTAAATTATGGGATCATTTTTATTTTTGAGTGAACTATCCCTTTAATATTGGGTGGATTTTGGTTGACTGTCAATGTTTTTATTGTTCATCAGCTGGAAAAAATTAATTCTAAAAGTGATTCCAACAATTGTTTGTCATTAGCGTTACAGTTATGGTGTGGACTTCCACACTCTCATAGAATTATTAATAATGATTATTAAAACGTTATAGTTATATTAGTCCAAAATGCAGCTGCTAGAGTTCTTACCAGGTCAAGATATCATATAACCCAATTTTATCATCTTTACACCGGCTACCTGTTAGGTTCCGTATCAATTACAAAGTATTGCTACTGACCTTTAAGGCCCTAAATGGTTTAGCTCCTGTGTATTTAACCAGTCTTTTACTGCCCCACAATCCATCACGCTCTTTAAGGTCACAAAACTCTGGACTTTTGGTTGTACCTAGGATATCTAAGCCTTTGGCTCCTAAACTCTGGAATAGCCTTCCTGATAATGTTTGGGGCTCAGAGACTCTCTCCCAGTTTAAATCTAGATTAAAGACAGATCTCTTTAGCCAATCATTCACATAAAGCATCTCATAACCTTGCACTTTGTGCCTTGAAATGATATGTATTGTGAAAAGCGCTATATGTGAATTGAACTATATATTTTTTATTAAAGTATCAACCTTAGTTTATACACCCCTTAACTCTTATCGTAATTTAACCTGGTTTTTATTTAACTTGAATTTCAGGCAGCACTGGAGGAACCGTACTGAGTTTCGTTCAGCTTAGCGCCACATACATGCTCATTACTGAAGGCTCAGCGCACTTCCACTGGCATTTACAAGAGCAGGCACAGGTGTGCATGTTTTCATGTGCCAGAAGATGTTTCATCAGCCACTCTATTAGGGAACTGTAGATACATTGTCTCAGCAGGGCATAAGTGCCAAATAAGTAAAGCACTAAGTTGAGTTCTAACATCAAAGATTGGAAGTGAAAGGCTCCGCTCTGACCGAAGGAATGTGACGACGCCGTCAGAGTGAGTATAGTCAATAATGTGGAGAAAACTCCAGCTGGTTTCTCCAAGCTGGTCTCTGGGTTAATGGCAGCAGGCCAGTACCTTTACTCAGACTGGACTAACCCTAGATAAGCTTTTGACTTTTAGTACTCTGTGCCAAGGATCAGTACAGTCAGAGGAGGACCTAATCCTGGATCATAACTTCTTTAAAACAGGGCCAGGTTAACATCTGGTCACTCTAGCATTCCTCAGCTCTGAAGTCAGTGGGACAATGAAGATTCAACATTTACCCTGAGCAATGGGAGCATGAGTTGGTAAAAGCATCCTGACTCTAAATCATTCTGAAAAAGCGCCAACGACAATTTGATTCACTTACCCCTTGTAAGACAATCATAAAATGTCCCTGACGTCAGATAAATGCTTTCAGAGTCTTTTTTTATGACAATCAGTTACCGTTGGCAGAAACCTTAGAAATGTAGTCGCGTAGTGTCGTAAATGAATCCTGCCAGCTGCAAAATTCTTGTGACTTATCTTATAAAACAACTTCTTTTTCATAGCGCACTTCAAATATATACATATACTCCTGGGCAAAAAATGGGCCAACTAAGCACTAAGCTTTTAATTGTCTTACTGGTCAGGAAATTAGCAACATTTAAGCAAATGCACTACTTAAAAAGCAACTGCTGTCTCAGAAAAACATCAAAGACAGAATGAAGGTTTTGGCAGAATATGGGAAGTCGTGTGTGGAGTGAATCACAATGAAACACGAGTTGCATGGTGATGCTCAAGAGCAGCATCAACGAAAATCTGCTGAGAAATATAATAATAAATGCATCTCTAGCACAGCGAAGCATGGAGGAAGAGCTGTCATTTTAGCTGCTGTTATTGGTGAGCTACTTCACTGTAAAAAGTCATTTAATGCTTTGGAGCTTTCAGGAGAATATACTGCTGAATGGCTTGCTTCCCAAAATAAAAAGTAGTTATCTAAAGAGGAATGATCAGATATTATTTTTCAACAAGACAATGCTCCTGCTCTGCCCACACTGTAAAGACAACAAGAAGTGGCTTAAGAACAAGTCAATCAGGCTCATGTTTTTTAGTCCAGATTTGAACCCTATAGTGAATATTTGGTCTCACATTAAACTCAAATGAACTCGGAGACATTTTTCATCAGTTTGAAGCCATCAACATTGAGTGGAACAATACTGACTCTTCTTCCTATGAAAAGCTGTCGGCAGGTTGGGGAAGGTTATTCCATGATAAGTTACTTTATCTACAATATTTGTGCAATTCTTGCTAATTTCTGGAACAGTGATTTGTGATTAAAATAGTTAAGGACATTAAAAGACCACTAAATACCTACGAGTGAGTGTGTGTGTTTATACAACATTTCTCGAATCTGATTGGCTGAGAGCCGTGCGATATTCCCCCAGTACTGCTACTGTTTTTATGTCAAGAAATGTAGTTTTAAGAGTTTTTTTAAGGCGAGGATGTAGTGATTTAGACCTCAAATACCAACGTGCTGATATACAGCCATATTGCACAGCTGCTCATGTGATATTGCTTATATAAAACGGCACAGTTTCCACAAAAATATTAAGCAGCACTGTTTTCAACATTGATAATGATAAGAAGTGTTTCTTTGACATGAATCAAGCATATCAGAATGATTTCTGAAGAATCATGCCACTGAAGACTGATATAACAGTTATAACATGGCAATAATATTTAACAATATTACTTTTTTTTACTGTATTTTTGTGAATAATTGCAGCACTGGTGAGCACAACATATTTCTGTCAAAAACATAAAATCTTACTGACTTCAAACTTTTGAACAAGTGTATATACTTACATTTCAAAACAAATTTGCATTTAAGATTCTAGAATCTCAAATACACAAAACTTGCTTCATGTTGAGACTGAAACCACTGAAAGTCATTAAAACTTGTAGTTTAGTAAATGAGTCAGATTCAGTAGCCGCTCGAACTGATTCAGAGAATACATTAAGTGATGAATCCTTTTTGAGTGATTGTTTATACTTGTGAATTGGCACATGGGACATTTGATTCACACTGCAAACTCATGATAAATGTAATTTCATTTGCCTGGTGCTGGATATTCAGCAAGACAGCAACTGTGAAAAGCAGTGCAGCAAACTCTGGAGTGTCTATATAGCCAGAGCCTTCAGTAGGGATGTGTGGTGATGGTTCTGGTGACAACATCTTCCACCCACCTGCTGATTGTAGCCCATGATGGATAATGCATATTCATCAGTGTAATCTCAGCATGTTGCAGACTCTTTGAACATATTCCAATCAGCGTGAGCAAAACTGCCCTGCGGGGTTCAGCTTGCTCTCTATGGCCATACTTTGATGTTCTTGGTGACTGTTTTTTGTTGTACCAGAAGCGGTTGGTATGCAGGGATTAATCGAGCAGATATGTGGCTTATTGTTTGGAACAAAAGCCGAGTCATAACCTAAAGGCTATGACCAACCCAAAGACTATGATTCAGTAACATTCATCGAATTTAGTCCACAACATCCTCTTCAAAATAAAAGTTCTTTATTGGCATTGATGGCTCGAACTTTTAACATCCATGGAAACTTTCCACTGCAAAAAAAGGTTCTTTATAGTGGGAAAATGTTCTTAAGATTTTTAAAAATATTCTCAGACAAAAATGGTTCTTTTAAGAACTGTTCACTGAAAGGTTCTTTGAGGAACCCAAAACTGGTTCTTCTATGGCAGGGATGCCCAATCTGGTTCCTGAAGATCTACCTTCCTGTAAAGTTCAGCTTCAACTCTGATCAACTAGCTAATTAAGATCTTCAGGAGTAGTTGTTAATTACAAGTGCATTGGATCAGGGTTCTTCAAGAATCTTCAGGAACAGGATTGAGCACCCCTGTTCCATGGCATCACTGCGAAAACCTTTATTTTCAAGAGTGAACTCAACTGGAATACAATGTGAAGCAACTGAAGTTGTAAACACAATACAGACTACTGACAGCTTCCAGGGCTAAAATACCTAGAGTACAAAGTAATCAAGTTCGTTGTGTGCTTTCATTAGCCACTGCTGCTGGACCGTTCTGCTAGTACTCTACCCTCAGGCTGAATGTTTTAGCAAATGCAGGTGTTAGAAGATGGTGCCAGATCTTTGATCTCATTATGAAAGCAGGCCTACCCTCACTAAGAGGTCAAGCAGCATAAAAAACCCCTTTGTTCATGCTGTCCTCAAGTTCTTGATGTGAGGAACTGTGTCGTCCTCAAGTTCTTACCTCCTACCCACAGTGTCCGTCACTGTCAATTCTGCTGAGCAAAACTCAATGTTAATTTCAAAAAGAAAAGTGAGTTGTTTATGAAATACTAGAGTATCAGCTAGGGGTGTGCCATATTGAAAAATAAAATTATATTTAATATTTTAAGGGGATTTGTCGCATTTGTCAAATAAAATCAGTATCAATAAAATCTATTTTTGCACTGCAGAAGTGGCACAGATATTTAGATCTATTTACAGTGCGATTACAATTACACAAATAATGTTATGAATTTAATGTTTTAAAAATAATATTTTGAAAAGTCCATGAAAAATTAAACAAAATGATACTTTAAATATGAATTTAATCCACCAGTAGGTGCATAATGAGTGAGTCATTGAGTGCATCTTTACTACTCACTGCTCCTGTGTGTGCACTAACTTGGATGGGTTAAAGGCAGAGGACAAACACTGAGTATGGGTTACCATTCTTGGCCTTCACGTCATCACTTTCACATACTGCGTCTGAAATCACATACTATATAGGTACTACATTTGGTCTGAAACTTATGATATTGAATATATCAATATTATATTCAAATTCAGATGTACTACATCCGCCATGTTGTCATTGTCATGTGTCGCTTCACTTCTATTCACAAATCCTCTGCCGTGGCATCATGGGATAATAAAGTGTCCATTGATTGTACATTTCAGAATCTCGCCGGAAGTACTGTAGTAGGTCATCCGGATACTTTTCGCCTACAGTTTTATGAATACTATGAATTTAAACATACTACTCAGCTCGCATACTGTTTTTCATGTACTACAGGAGTGTAACGGTACATGTATTCATCCCGAACTGCCTCGGTACAGACATCACAGTTCCGTGCATACAGTCAGATGACGAATACAGTCAGTCACAGGCAATCCACACTCCAATCCAGAAGGGGGCATGCACGGTAATGCAACGCTGTTTGCTAACCGCCACAACAGGAAAAAGAGCAGAAGAAGAAGAACAGACAATCTATGCATAGATATGTTTACGTGTAATCTCTAAACCAGTGTTTCAACCGCGGAAAGACATTAATAAATCAGCTTGAGAATAATATCTCACATAGCATTACATTTACCTCAGGAAAGTCATTTAGTGTCCACAGCATGTTAGTTCACTAGAGAAATTAAGCATTTCACTAAATATATGCACTATAGCTCATATGTTCATTATATTCACTTTACTTGTTACTAATGTCTTAAAGGAGACCTATTATGCCCCTTTCACAATATGTAATATAAGTCTCTGGTGTTCCCAGAATGTGTCTGTGAAGTTTCAGCTCAAAATACCCCACAGATCATTTATTTTAGCTTGTCAAATTTCCCCTATTTGTGTGTGATCAAAAACACACTGTTATTGTGTGTGTCCCTTTAAACGCAAATGAGCTGCTGCTCCCCGCCCCCTTTCCAGAAGAGGGTGGAGCTTTAACAGCTCGTGTTCGGTTGCTTAACAACAACAATTTTTTTATCCTTAAGAAAATGTTAATAACAATTAAATTTATTTAAAGAGAAGACAATTTACGGCGTTGTTTGGAACTATTTTTATGAGCAAAATAGAGAAAAAAACAGACAATATTGTGTCTAATATGTAACTCAATTTTGAGTTTTTGTTTATTGAATTGTTGTTTAAAATCATGCTGGTATGCGGGAGAAACAGCACTCTTGCTCATGTGTTACTGCTTAACTATATCATATAGAAATATAAAACAAAAACTCAAACAGGGGCATTTTTGCAGTCATATATCGAATTTTGGGGCCTTCTAATAGGCTACATAAGGGCGTGTTTTTGATTTTTACCCCCAAAGTGAGTGACATACTCAATAAAGTCAGCTTCCACATCATTAAAACAACAATTAGGATATTATCGTAGACGATACATATTGCACACCTCTAGTACCAGCCATCCTTAGCTGTACTCTGTCATTAGTCTTACATTAAGATTGTCCTTTTTTGGCTTGTTCCAGCTGTCTGTTGATCTCTGTTATCTTCTGAAGGCGCTTTAATAAGCAAGAGCTCAAGAGGATGGAGGTGCATGTCATGGCAACACTTTTATCAACCTGACACCTGTGACAAATGTACTCGCAGCATGCCAGCAAGTGTTTCTGGGTAACTAAGGTAAAGCATGGCAGTTGCCAAACACTCATTCAAATATCTAAACATTCATAAACGTACATAAATACGAGGCAATTACACACAACTCGCTTCCTAAAGCAATTAGAAGGCACTTGAGCTGCTGACGGAGATGTGTAAACAAAAGCACCGGAGGAGGGACGAAGCCTCTTGAGCACCAATCAAATACATCCAATCATTTCAGACACATCAATCCATTTCTGGACTAAGCTGAACATTAGTAGGTCTCTAAAAACACACCAGAGTCAGCCATTGACTCCACAACCAGCCAATAATCCAGAGTGAGATGGTGACTGATGGCTTATGTGCTCTGCTGAGGTTATGAAAAACCAATAAAAAGAGGTTATAGGACAATAACCCTTGAGTCAACAGCTACCTCCAGCATTGATGACCACCCCGAGAGCCGTGTACACAGAGGTCGGGTGACGTGTTCAGGGAAAATCCTGTTGAGGAATTCTGAGAGGGGTCTGGCTGACCTTGAGAATGGGAGTTGGGTAAATGTGAGGATCTGCTAACAGCTGTTCCTGATCTATTTGGGTACCTTGACATTGTACAGAATTCTGTTGAATAGGATATTTCTTTTGAAGGGACATGGGCTCTGTTCCAAATCAAAGCAAGCTGCCTAAATGAGAAGCATTTTAAGGCATCATTGGTGCATAGGCTGTAACAAAATGTAAACTTTTTCTAAGAAACCTCTTTATTGGCAGCAGAGATGGCAAAAAATGGTGAAGGAAACATGATAAATGTTGACTATAATATATAATTTAGTACCAGAAGGTATCAATAAAAAGTTATAGTTGCACTTTATTTTACAGTACGTGTACTTAACTAAGAAAATACTGGGTAATATAAGGTAACTACATGGGTTAAAGGATTAGTTCACTTTCAAATGAAAATTACTTCAAGCCATCCTAGGTGTATATGACTTTCTTCTTTCTGATGAACACAATCTGAGTTATATTAATAAATATCCTGACACATCCGCGCTTTATAATGGCATTGAGTGATACCAACGAGTATGAGCTGAAGAAAGTGCATCCATCCATCGCAAAATTTCTCCACACGGCTCTGGGGGGTTAATAAAGTCCTTCTGAAGCGAAGCAATGCATTTGTGTGAAAAAATATCCATATTTAACAAGTTATGAAGTAAAATATCTAGCTTCCGCCAGACCGCCTTCCGTATTCAAGTTACGAAAAAACAGAACTGGTGTCGCATCAGTTAAGCTTTTTCTGTAAATTGAATAGGAAAGGCGTACGACGCGGCGTAAGCTTTTTGAACGTGTTAAATATTGATTTTTTTTTTTTTTTTTTTACACAAACGCATCGCTTTGCTTCAGAAGGCCTTTATTAACCCTCTGGAGCCATGTGGAGTATGTTTATGATGGATGGATGTAGATGGAGGCACTTTCTTCAACCTATCACTGCCATTTATAAAGCTTGGATGTGTCAGGATATTTATTCATAAATATTAATAAATTATTCATAATTATTAATTAAATTTTCAATAAAACAAAGTCTCAGTTTTCAGAAAATATCAATTATATCAAAATGTCATTACAAATGTTAAATGAGTTAGCTTTAAAATGAACATATGAATGTTTTTGAAGTCTCTTATGGTCACAGAGGCTGCATTTATTTGATCAAAATACAGTAAACACTGTAATATTGTGGAATATTATTACAAATTAAAATAACATAAAAAATAAATATGTAATTTATTCCTCTGATAACAAAGCTGGGTCATTCCGTGTCAAATCAACCAAATTTCAGAAACTTCCCCATCTCAAAATCAAGAGATACATTTCTAGTTTTAACATTATTTGTTCTTCAGATATTCCTCTTTAAAAGAAAAAAGAGTATCAGCTGTATGCAAAGTGACCCACATTTGTTTTTTTTAACACTGAAAATGTGTACAATTTACCAATTTACTCATGGAGCCGCATTAAGATCTCCATATCTCTGAGACTGAACCATCGAGGGACTTTAAAATGAAAGGGAAAGTTTGAGAACCAGAATATAAAAGGATATTGAGATATCTTTAATACTTCTTGAGTTACAGGCATGCAAACTTGAGGCAAAAAAACACAAAAAGTGCTTTTTGCCATTTTTGAACTGTCACCGTTGGCATGTAATGAACCAAAGATTGCTAAAGTCAACAGATTTTACTGATAGACCTACCAATCTCTGTGTTATAATAAAATAATGATGCTGCCATCTTTCTAAAGTCAATTTTACAACCCTCCAATTTGGTTCCAAATTTCCCAAATGACCCCCTCTACAAAACAGTGGACTACTCAGTAAATATACATCTGTGACATTTAATATTTTGGCTTTCATCACTATTTATGTTTGTCTTTCTACAGAAAAAATATTAACAAAATCAAAAATTTGAGCCGGTGACCACTGGTTGAATTGACATGGAATGGCCCAGATGAATTTTCAGCATTATTACTCCTTATGGTCCTTCAGAAATCATTCTAAAATGCTGATTTGTTGAAGAAAAGAATTAATTTCTTTCAAAAATAAATTAAAAAAAAATTCTGACCCCAAACAGGACACAATACATTTGTCTGTGCTATGTGTTTATGCTTATTAGATGTATGCATCACATAATTTGATTAGCAAAATGCTCAAATTAAACTCTTAAAATCACCAGTGAGCAGAGTCTCCCGAACACTATTTCTTTGCAATTATTTTATTTTTATTTTTTTTTAAGAAAGAAAGAAAGAAAGAAAGAAACAAGCAATTTCAGAGTGAAAATCATTTAAAATTAAATGCTACACCAATTTGTTTTCAGTGTATGACACAAGGATGTTATGTTTAAAATTGGTCACTAATAAGGTTCCATTTCAGAAAGGATGCTATCAAAGAAGTCTAGGTTTTGGAACAGAGCATTAATCTTTTCACCAAAACAAATAAAAATTAGCTCACATTGGCCTGTTGAGGCAACGTCTCTACAATTGAGATGAATATTTATGAGGGTACAAACTGTACACATTGTTGCAATATTTCACAGCTAATCACGTTAAAATATTTCCATTTCTGAAATATGTCTGAGTCTGGGAGTAGCTCAAGATAATTTATCCTTCCACTGTTATATTTACTCTATTCCGTGACCCCACCTCGTCTGCTCTTAACCTCCTTAACAGTTAACGGTTCTTATCACCCTCCCCTACAAGCACCAACACTGCCACATTTGACTTCAGCCCGGCTCGGCACTGACCAAACCTCTTCTGTTTCTAATCACACCCCTTAACACGTCAACTTAACGCCACTCCACCTCGGCTAACTCTTAACCCTGCCTCCTCCACCTCTAATACCAACAAAAAAAGTCCCCATCCTGACTCCACAGCATCTGCCTGTGGGAAAAGTCCAGCCTTGGCTCAGCAGGAAGCCCAGGATTTACCGCTAAGCATTTAATGGTCCTACAATCCATAACTCACACTTGTCCATACCACCCAAAATAAAGTGGGGGGTTGAGAGGCAGAAAATATATTCCCCTTTTCAACTTTATTATGCTCAAAGTCAACATGAAACTGCATTTGCAACCTATTTTATTAACTTCCTTCCTTTTATTAGCCTTTTTTTACTCCCTTATAAGTGAAACAGAATATTCAACAAGAAAAAAAAAAGTGTGGGTGGGACTTGATTTGATACAATAACACAGTTTAAGGCTTTTGCATGACCTTAAATTTTTTTGTGTCATTAATTATTACTGTAAGAATGTGCATGTAAATGCATTCATTAGCAGACAGGGGGAGCCTTTTGAAAACCTATTTGAAAACAGTCATTTTCCTGCTGTTTTCTGCCTTTTAATGATGGTAGTGGTGCAGAAATTGCAGACATCAAATAATAAAAAAAACAGGTAGTTAGTGAATATCATGTTAATAGAGGATTGTAGTTATGACACATTTTTGAAGGCCAACCCGGAAGTTAGCATCATTCTAGTTTCCTCTACAAAAACCATGACGTGACAACCTCTGTAGTCCCATTTAGCCACTTGTTAGCAACCACCAAGACAAAAAAAAGTATTGTGTTATAGAATAAAATGAGTTTGATCTTGTTTTAACCACAGACCTTATTCGAAATTGACTTTTGGTTTATAAAACTGGAAGTGCTAAAAAGAGCTAAAAATCCACCACCCAATTTCAATTTCCACCCAATTGACCATTCGCCCCCTTTAGTTACTGTTGCTATGTCCAACAAGCCATGGTGCTCTCACGCCTCAGTTTAAGCGGCTCGTGAACCGATCATCTCTTCCTACTAGTCAATTTATAGCATCAAATAAACATGAATGAACATCAGAAGGAATGTTGTTTCAACCGCGGAAAGACGTCAGTACAGACAATTTTTCAAGTTCAATTTCATTAGTGTTCATCTACTAACATCTACTTTGTCGGACATATCAGATTCAGCATTATGATTGGTTAGATCGCCTGTCAATCAAACTCCTGGGTCAGTTGGGCAGTTGTGCTAGTGTGCTGCTGCGTGTCCCTGTGTGTGTAACAATGTGCGTTGTGCACCCGCCTATAGGTGCATATTACTAATGCACCCTTTAAATAACAAAAAAAAACACCGCTCCATTAACTTTAGACCAGGTTTCAGTTGTTCAATGGTGCAGTCATTTTCAGTTGCCTCAAAATAGCAACACGCCAACAATGCATCTGAACACACCTCGTTTTCAGACCAGCATGCCCATGGCCGCACAAATGGGCGCAAATGTATTTGCTATTTAAACAACGTGGGCACTGGGTGTGAAAATGATAACTGCGTCAGGCTGAAACTAGCACAAAACACTTGTGTCACCTTGCGTCGCATGATAGGGCCCTTTGTATCAAGTCTACATCAAGCCATAGTCAAGTCAAGCCTGTTTTGGATTATATTTTATGTCACTTTGTTTCACTAAACTGCACCTGGGTTCTGCAGACTTGCTTACAGTGGACTATGTTACAATTATTATTATTGTCATTCATTTTTTGAACACTAATGACACATTTTCAGCTGTTATGGTGTGTGCATGAGCGTATGCAATCACATTGCTTATTCTGATTATCATGCTTTTTTTGTCTCCACTTGAATTGGCTTGTTTTTTCTGTTGACATTGTAACCGATGCATGTGTTTCCGAGCGTTAAAGTTCTGAGAGTTACATGCAAATATTTGACATACTTTAACAGTTTATACCTGTTTGGGTAAAAACATTTTTGTCATATTTGCTCATTTTCTTTTAATGTACTTGCCATGTTTTGTTCCGTTCCTGATTTGGATGTTGATTCATTTTTATAATTTTATTTTGCTATAATTATTTAGTTTTAAGGAGGTAACTGGTCTTTATAAATCTTGGTTGTCGTGACAATATGATTCTATCACATTCTTTTGGCAGTGAATGTTTTGGGCAGGTTTTAGGGATGGAAATCATCAACCCAATCTGACAACTTTGGCCAGGTTTTGGCCTACAAAATACATCATCCCTGCAGCACTCAATGACTTTTACAAATTGTAAATCTTAATGAAAATGTCTCATTATTGCACACAGCAATGATCTGAGCTGCAAATTTACAATTACTTTGAGTCTGTACTTGGTTTCAGAAGCTTAGCTTAGCATGCGGCATATACTGTAGCTACTTTCAGCTATCTGTCCTCATAACTCAACATACGCAATCTATTTTATAAGAAACCATCTGGTAAAAACATAAAATGTAAATCATCCACTCTAAACAGGATTATTTGGAGAGAAAAAATCCAGTATGAAGACTGGATGTGAAGAATCATCTTGTTTTCTATTGTCACGAATTTAAGCCTCTGAGGAGCAGAACTTGTTATGAAACATAATTTAAATGATTCCCAGTCAGTCTGAACAGTCATGATCTCCACCTCTTCCACAATCAACTTGCATTTTGATTGTGTTATTCTACTGTCAAAATAAAATGAAAATGCACAAGCTAACAGATGCCATGAGGTTGAAAAACACTGAGGTGAACTGCTGCTGGATATCTACCATATGCAAATCCAAAAGCCACCTGAGGCGCTTCAGTGCAGAGATTGAAATACTTACTTAGAATAATAAATAGTAAAGGTGAGAGAACACACAGTTTACTGTATTTACAAAGCAAGCCTCCTTCAGGAAGCGCCTCAGTGCTGGGTAAGCATTCCACATGTCTGAATTAAACATTGCAAGTGTAGCGACACATATGAACAACATGCTAAAAACCAACTTCATATGCAGAGCAAACTGAAACTTAGACTGTAAGAGAAAGAAATATAAAATTATATGGTGTCAGAGATCTAAGAATGATCTAAAAACTGGCGCAAGACAAATCTTATCAGCCAGGTAAGTGGGTGCAAGTTAAAAAAACACTGCTAGTGGGCGCTATTACAAAAATAATAACAGTATTCAAACAGGTTTCTCAAACACCCCTCCCATTTATCATTGGTCCAAATATGTAATCTTGCCTCAAAGTCAATGTTACACTGCTATATCAGGCTTAAACAAACAATGTTCTGATAACACCACATATATTTACACTTTTCAGAGAATTAACCAATAAAATGACTTACTAATAGTGAACTATGCACATTAAACACGACAGAAAACAGTATTTTAACATCCAAAATATAATTTCCCAGAAAGTGTGGTGAAGAACTTCTAGAGAATTTCTAAAAGCGTATGACAAGTTAGGGGGTTAGTGGATAGTGAAATAAAATAAGTTGAAGTTGACTAAATTGACTAAAACCAAAATCAATATAAATTAAAACTACATAGAAATATTAATATTATTTATTGGACCAGAGCTAACATGAACTAACATGAACTAACAAAACGGTCAATTTCACATTGTTTCTCTTAGTAGTATGAAAATAATCTGTTATTTAAACTGTGATTAAATTACATATAGAAAGCGATCAAAGAACGCTCCCTTTACAATCGCTGGAGCTGTCAATCAAACAGCACAAGGTTATCAGTGACTGAGTTCTGGACTCTCGCCAAAACTCCCATTTTATTCAACAAATCTTATTGTGTTTGCACTGTTAGTTATGATGAATGCATTCGTTAGTGTACACTGAAGTCTCACAGCAGACACGCCCTTTGAATCAGGGTAGAAAAATGCCTTTTATTTCTAAATTATGATCATTTCTGATGTAAAAAAATCACACTACCATTATAAGTGTACCACAGGAAACATAAAATGATCAAATAATGCAGTTCATGACCCCTTTAAAACAAACCTAAAACCAATGAAAATGACAAAAGCACAAAACATTACTAAAACAAACTAAAATTCAAATAAAAAATATACAAATAAAAGCTCAAAATATGATAATAGTATATAAATAATACTAAAGTAACACTGGGATTTGGTAAACTTGGTCCTAAAGCAGTTCTCTTACCTTTAAACAGTAAAGGATCTAGTGTCAGTCAGAGATCAAAGTCCTTTCAACAATAAGATTTGTGAAATGAGGCAGAACCCAAGAGCTCACAATCAGTGTTCACATAGGCTTAAATCAAATATGATTATATTGCAAATGAATTGTCTTAGACATTTCTTTTGAAATCCCTCCACCCTAAATAAAAATCACTTACTCACCCTCATATTCCAATCTCATATTACTTTCTTTCTTCTATAAACCTCTAAATGAGATGCTAGACAGAATATCCAAGCTGCTCTTTTTGAGACAGCGAAAGTGGATGGTGATTTATACTATTTCAACGATAAAAAAACAACATTAAATCAAATCATAAAAGCTGCATTGTGCACTATATTCCAAATCTCATTCATGTTTGTGTTCAATTCCAAAATAGTGCCTCTTTTGATGCACACACGTCATTATTTCTGGTCATGTGACCAATCATGACACACTCCTAAAAATAAAAGTTCTTTGTTGGAAAACCCCCTTTTGGAACCTTTAGTTTTAAGAATGCACAGCAAATTTTTTAAATAAAAATGTGTGACAGGAAATCAGACTAGAGATGACAGTTATCAGTGGACAACAAGTGAAAGCTATTGTACGATTTCAGAAGACTTGGAGCCTGGCGCATGAATCTTAAGGACTACTTTCATGATACTTGTATGTGTCCTTTTTGGAGTTTGACAGTTCATTTCTGCTAAACATCTCTTTTTGCATTTAATGGAAGAAAGAAAATAATACAGGGCTTGAAACGGCATGGACCTGAGTCAATGATGATACAATTGTAATTTTTGCGTGAACTATTCCTTTAAGGTCCTGTACTAAACATGATGCCATGCTGACTGGGCCCATTAATGGCTCATGAAATATGTGCCAGGGCTTAGTGTCAAGAGCCAATTTGCCATGTCAGAGAGTGAGAGAGGGTCCCATCCAAAAGATTAGCAGTGCAGCGCGTGCAAAAAGGCAGTGAGTCTGTTTACAGCTGGTAAGAGTGAATGGCCACACAGTAACTGTGTATGAATGAGCCTTTCAGTTCTAACTTGACCCACTGAAGATTGAGAGAGAGAGAATTCTCGACGAGCGGTATATGTCAAAACATACAGATAAGAGCTCTTTTGCCCTTTTGCATAACTGATGTGAAGGCTCAAATAGAATCTGCAGACTTTCTTTTGCATTTTCAGAGCCGATTCTGGGGGAAAATCTGGAAAAAGAATTCCAGCACTTAAATGACATATTCAGTAATAAAAAAAAAAAAAAATAAAAAAAAAGTTTGATGAAGTTGTCTAAAAGTAAATGTTTGGTTATGTTTAAATCATAATTATGTTTATTAATCACAATTATTTCAGAGTGAGAGAGACACACACACCGATCAGGCATAACATTATGACTACCTTCCTAATATTGTGTTGGTCCCCCTTTTACTGCCAAAACAGCCCTGACCCGTCGAGGCATGGACTCCACTAGACCCCTGAAGGTGTGCTGTGGTATCTGGACCAAGATGTTAGCAGCAGATCCTTTAAGTCCTGTAAGTTGCGAGGTGGATCCTCCATGGATCGGACTTGTTTGTTCAGCACATCCCACAGATGCTCGATTGGATTGAGATCTGTTGAATTTGGAGGCCAATTCAACACCTTAAACTCATTGTTGTGCTCCTTAAACCATTCCTGAACACACAAACCCAGCCATCCACGTTATGTAAAAGAAAACATGATTCATCAGACCAGGCCACCTTCTTCCATTGCTCTGTGGTCCAGTTCTGATGCTCACGTGCCCACTGTTGGCGCTTTCGACGGTGGACGGTGGCACCCTGACTGGTCTGCAGCTATGCAGCCAAATACGCAACAAACTGTGATGCACTGTGTATTCTGAGACCTTTCTATCAGAACCAGCATTAACTTCTTAAGCAGTTTGAGCTACAGTAGCTCGTCTGTTGGATCGAATCACACGGGCCACAATTTGGCCCTTGTCAAACTCGCTCAAATCCTTACGCTTACCCATTTTTCCTGCTTCTAACAGTTTTCAGTGAATTATTTATTCCAGTGTGTGTTTTGCTTTAAAACACGAGCTCTGTCATATTCTGTGATTGTTTCTGAAGAATCATGCTGTGTGAAATACAGACTAAACAGAACACCGCTGTATGGCCAGATAATGCGCAAGCTATGTTTCGCGGCTGAATAAAGCAAACCAGCGTCTCGCTAGTAAAGTTTTGATGGATAAGAATTTCAATCAAGGTAAATACGATTGTGGTTATGTATAAGAATCGTACAGTGAGCACGGGTGAGTCCGTTATATTGATGCCCAAACAAACTGTGTGTGCGCTCTCAATGACTTGATCACACATTGTATTTATGCACAGACACATTTCAGTACATTCAGTACATTGTTTCCACACAAATTCAGGATAATCTTTGGATTTGTCATGTGTGTGCTGCTGTGTTGAAAGGCATTTCTCTTGAGAAAAGCTTGCAGAAAATACAGTTTTGTGAGAATCATCCTTCAATCTGATAGTTTAAACAAGACAAATGATGTATGCTTAAATTCTAGATAAATATGCGATTAATCACACAAAAGGAACAGCCCCACATGAGATTGGTTACAAGAGGCGCTACAATGCAGTTTTAAGGAGAAAATATTCAGCAATGGTGTTGACTGAAGAATTTGCACATGGTTTGAGTCTCCACACAAACACATAAACAACATTAAAAACTTCATTTTCACCACAGGGGGTCTTTAAACCCGACAGCTTTCACATATTTTGCTATACAACAGCAAGACGTGACTATCCACAAAGTGCTTTTTTACACAGACCAATCTGCACTCACAGGAATTACGTCTAGGTTTACATCATGCATGAGTTTAAAGATGTAAATCAATATTTGGGATTCAATCATTTATCGCAGAACGATTATCCTGCACTCTGAGTTTGACTGTCTCAGAGTAACATATGTATGTGCTGCACTGATTTAAGGGTTTATCTATAAAACTGTAATTAAAAGCAGCTGTGAATTTATGGCCCTGCATGGACCAATAAATCAAAACATTAACACCCTTTGAACCATCAGTAGATACTGTGAAGCTGTAAAACACATGAAAGCTGAATAAAGCCACAGGATTTTACCTCATCAATGATGTCTTCTGAGTACAAAGCAGCAAAAAAGAGTTTAAAATCTGTCAAACTTTATGAAGAGATCTTGAGATCTACCTCAAAATTCCATTATTTTTTGCTACCTAGACACCTTGTAAAGTCGCCCTTCCATGACACTACAATATGTGTAACACTTTTCATATGGATGTCAAATACAAAACCTGCCATTTTCAATAAATATTAAAATCTTGACTTTTTTGGTGTAAATATTTTGTTTGGGACCGTGAAGCCTTCTTGTTTATCCATAAAAAACAACTATACAGACATACAAGTGCAAACTTGAAACTACAGCTGGGCGGAAAAAAATAAATAAATAATTATCACAATACGAATTTCCTCGATAAAACGATATCAAGAGTTCGATAAACGTTCGATATAATGATTATGCACCAAAAGTGGAACGAAACAGTGCTATTCATTTGAACACCATCATTTGGACCATTTATCCGCTTGGCTCAAAGTTCAAACGGCAACAGGGTTGCCAGGTTTTCACGACAAAACCCGCCCAGTTGCTACTCAAAACTAGCCCAAAACTTGTCCAATCGAGTTTCGGGGGGGTCCCACAGTAAAAATCGTGTTCCGGGGGGTAAAATCAGCATTTTTGGCAGGGTTTCACTGGTAAAATGTGCATTCCAGGGGCTAAATATCATGTTATTTGGGGTCGCTTCAATCCACGGACATGAAAAACAACTCGCGGCAAACAGTGTAAAAGTAGCCTAATTCCGCGGGAAAACCACAGACTGGCGGCATGAGCTTACTAGAGCAGATGCGTTTACTCTCTGATCGGTCTCTGTCACGCGAGCACTGAACAGCGCTGTGAGATCCAGTGAGAAGCACTTGAATTCAGCGAAGAACACCAATGTCTTGGTGACTGAAACTAGTTTTAAGCCAGATGAAACAGCACTGACAAACAGGAGAAACAATGCTCAACGATTACAGTCAGAAGGCTTTTCAATCTACAAATCACCATCATTTACCATGTATTTACTGTAGTAACACTAACTGCACCATGGCATTGTGGCAGAAATGTGGGATATACACTACCAGTCAAAAGTTTGGACACAGTAAGATTTTTAATGTTTTAAAAAGAAGTTTCGTCTGCTCACCAAGGCTGCATTTATTTAATTAAAAATACAGTAAAAACAGTAATATTGTGAAATTTAAATTTAAAATAGCTGTTTTCTGTTTGAATATATTTTAAAATGTAATTTACTGATGGCAAAGCTGAATTTTCAGGATCATTACTCCAGTCTTCAGTGTCACATGATCCTTCAGAAATCATTCTATGATGCTGATTTGATGCTCAAGAAACATTTATTGTGTACAATTGTACAAAATATTTGTGTACAATATTTTTTTTTCAGGATTCTTTGATGAATAGAAAGTTCAAAAGAAAAGCATTTATCTGAAATACAAAGCTTTTGTAACATTATACATTACCGTTCAAAACTTTGGGGTCAGTAAGAATTTTTATTTTTATTTTGTTTGAAAAGAAATTAAAGAAATTAATAATTTTTTTCAGCAAGGATGCATTAAATCGATCAAAAGTGACAGTAAAGACATTCATAATGTTACAAACGATTATATTTCAAATAAATGCTGTTCTTTTGAACTTTCTATTCATCAAAGAATCCTGAAAAAGAAATATTGTACACAATAAATGTTTCTTGAGCATCAAATCATCATATTAGAATGATTTCTTTTTGTGAATAAGATATATAGCATTTGTGCAATTATACTAAATGTATTTAGGATAAAGTTTTTCATACAAATGCCATTGAAACCACATAGTTACATTTTACCATGTTTATGTGTGGTTTTAACCGTGGTTATTATGATCTAAATGTATGCTATTATGGATGACCAATGGTTAATTTTAATAAATCAGTCAATCACTCAGAATATTTAAATTTTGGTTGTTACAATTTTTACAAATATTAGCTATTTTTGTTAATGAACCACAATTAACAGTCTGGTTTCTACAACTTTCACTTAGGAGCAAAAATCTGCCTTTAAACTTGAAAGAAATAAAGATTTGACATTTATCGTGATAATTATCATTATAGACTGATATGAACATTTTTATCGTGATCATTTTTTTTGGCCATATTGCCCAGCCCTACTTGAAACACACACTCAAACATCCACAACCTATTCCCGGCTCACAGCAATGAGGCTGTCTGGAGCCAGTTTTTTGTCTCTGCTTTAGGTGTCAGCTGTTCAAACAGGCTGGAGCTGGAGCTGCAGCCGCAGTGTCTCTGGACCCACAATACAACAGCACTGAGAAACCAAAGCTCTCTCACACTGCTGCCTGACACATCCACGGAAAACTTCACACCGTGCCCAACACAGCACGCTCACTTATTTAAATATACACACACGCAAACACAAACTAGAGCCTGTTGAGCGCTAGCCAGGAATGACATGGGAGATAGAACTGTTGTTTTTCTGACTGTTCACTTTTGTGTTGATGAACACATCTCTACTGACAAATAACTGTTTACCATACTGGCTCTGGTCCAAGCTAGTGCGTATTTTAAGGCATCGTAAACACGCTCCCAACACAGTGGCTGATCCAAAAGGTAGGCGGCATAACATACTGTACTTCATTTGTTTGCAACGAAAGGTTTGAATTCAACACATTCTCATTCCTCTTCTCAATGCCACATAATTTCCGGCCATTTCTCTATGGTTTCTGTCAATAAGAAGTGCTGAAAACTATCCCAAAAAATTTTAAACTTCACAATGCAATAGAAAGAGCATATTGTTATGCATTTCCTGTCTCTGAGAGGCAGAGACAACAAAAGGCTCATTTGTTAGTCCACCTACAATGCAACCCTTCAGTAGTGTTTACGAATCTGTAAATTGGGAATAGAAAAAAGTGTAAAATGGAAAGCGAAGAGAACACTCCCTAAAATAGAGATGGTGACATAGAAAAAGAGAGCACAAGTGGCTTCAATTGAAAACTTGAGAATATCAATACTATTGAAAACAGAATGCAATAAAAAGCAATCAGGCACAGGGTTAGAGCAACATCTGCTTGTCATAATCTATGGTATAAGCCAAGCAAGAATTGCTATTTCAAAATCTACTCTGGCTCGTAATTGTTGACTATGTACTCATTTAACCTCAGAGCTTCTCCTTAAATGTTGTATTTCTCAGGAAGAAGAAGTGCATGCTTTGGGTCCCAGCAGAATAAAGGTTGTTCAGCTGAGATAAAGTGTTAGGTGCTGATTCATTCAAACAAGTGAATTTAAGAGCTTAATAAGAACCTGCTGCCAAAGTGCACCAAACTATTTAAGAATGCAAGGGTTGAAAGCACTGCAGTTTAACTAAGAGCCAAAGCATTCTGTACACAACAGGTTGTGGGCCATACAGAAATGAACTGAGAATGCCTTTTAAATTCAATAATACCTGATGTATGATAGCAAACTGATGTAGAATTGTAATTCAGTTTGAATGGATGGATGGATGGATGGATGGACAGAACGATAGATAGAACGATAGAATGATAGATAGATAGACAGATGGATGGATGGATGAATGGATGATGGATAGATAGATAGATAGATAGATAGATAGATAGATATATAGATAGATAGATAGAACGATGGATGGATAGAAATGGTCAGATAGATAGATAGGTAGATTTATCTATAGATAGAAAGATAGAACGATAGATAGATAGAACTATAGATAGAACGATGGAGGGATAGAAATGGTCAGATAGATAGATAGAACAATAGATAGAACAATAGATAGAACGACCGATAGATAGATAGATAGATAGATAGATAGATAGAATGATGGATGGATAGAAATGGTCAGATAGATAGATAGAAATGGTCAGATAGATAGATAGATAGAATGATAAACAGACAGGCAGACAGACAGAGAGATAGATAGAAATGGTAAGATATATAGATAGAATGATAGATAGATAGATAGATAGATAGATAGACAGACAGAACGATAGATAGAACGATAGATAGAACAATAGAACGATAGGTAGATAGATAGATAGAACGATAGATAGAACAATAGAACGATAGGTAGATAGATAGATAGATAGATAGATAGATAGATAGAACGATGGATGGATATAAATGGTCAAACAGATAGATAGAACGATAGACAGACAGACAGATAGATAAATAGATAGATAAAAATGGTCAGATATATAGATAGAATGATAGATAGATAGACAGACAGACAGAACGATAGATAGAACGATAGATAGAACAATAGAACGATAGGTAGATAGATAGATAGATAGAACGATGGATGGATATAAATGGTCAGATAGATAGAACGATAGACAGACAGACAGATAGATAAATAGATAGATAGAAATGGTCAGATAGATAGATAGATAGAAATGGTCAGACAGATAGATAGATTGATAGATAGATAGAACGATAGGCAGACAGACAGACAGCAGACAGATAGACAGATAGATAGATAGATAGATAGAAATGGTCAGATAGATAGAAATGGTCAGATAGATAGATAGATAGATAGAATGATAGATAGATAGAAATGGTCAGAAAGATAGCTAGATAGATATAGAAATGGTCAGATAGATAGATAGATAGATAGAAATGGTCAGATAGATAGAACGATAGGCAGACAGACAGATCGATAGATAGATAGATAGATAGACAGATAGATAGAAATGGTCAGATAGATAGATAGAAATGGTCAGATAGATAGATAGAATGATAGATAGAGCGATAGGCAGACAGACAGATAGATAGACAGATAGATAGAAATGGTCAGAAAGATAGCTAGATAGATATAGAAATGGTCAGATAGATAGATAGAAATGGTCAGATAGATAGATAGAACGATAGGCAGACAGACAGATCGATAGATAGATCGATAGATAGATAGATAGAAATGGTCAGATAGATAGATAGAAATGGTCAGATAGATAGATAGAAATGGTCAGAAAGATAGCTAGATAGATAGATAGAAATGGTCAGATAGATAGATAGATTGACTGATAGATAGATAGAACGACAGGCAGACAGACAGCAGACAGACAGACAGATAGATAGATAGATAGATAGATAGATAGAAATGGTCAGAAAGATAGCTAGATAGATAGATAGAAATGGTCAGATAGATAGATAGATAGATAGATAGAAATGGTCAGATAGATAGATAGAACGATAGGCAGACAGACAGATCGATAGATAGATAGATAGATAGAAATGGTCAGAAAGATAGCTAGATAGATAGATAGAAATGGTCAGATAGATAGATAGAAATGGTCAGATAGATAGATAGATAGAATGATAGATAGATAGAAATGGTCAGAAAGATAGCTAGATAGATATAGAAATGGTCAGATAGATAGATAGAAATGGTCAGATAGATAGATAGAAATGGTCAGAAAGATAGCTAGATAGATAGATAGAAATGGTCAGATAGATAGATAGATTGACTGATAGATAGATAGAACGACAGGCAGACAGACAGCAGACAGACAGACAGATAGATAGATAGATAGATAGATAGATAGAAATGGTCAGAAAGATAGCTAGATAGATAGATAGAAATGGTCAGATAGATAGATAGATAGATAGATAGATAGATAGATAGATAGAAATGGTCAGATAGATAGATAGAACGATAGGCAGACAGACAGATCGATAGATAGATAGATAGATAGATAGAAATGGTCAGAAAGATAGCTAGATAGATAGATAGAAATGGTCAGATAGATAGATAGAAATGGTCAGATAGATAGATAGATAGAATGATAGATAGATAGAAATGGTCAGATAGATAGAACGATAGGCAGACAGACAGATCGATAGATAGATAGATAGATAGATAGACAGATAGATAGAAATGGTCAGATAGATAGATAGAAATGGTCAGATAGATAGATAGAATGATAGATAGAGCGATAGGCAGACAGACAGACAGATAGATAGACAGATAGATAGAAATGGTCAGAAAGATACCTAGATAGATATAGAAATGGTCAGATAGATAGATAGAAATGGTCAGATAGATAGATAGAACGATAGGCAGACAGACAGATCGATAGATAGATCGATAGATAGATAGATAGAAATGGTCAGATAGATAGATAGAAATGGTCAGATAGATAGATAGAAATGGTCAGAAAGATAGCTAGATAGATAGATAGAAATGGTCAGATAGATAGATAGATTGACTGATAGATAGATAGAACGACAGGCAGACAGACAGCAGACAGACAGACAGACAGACAGACAGATAGATAGATAGATAGATAGATAGATAGATAGATAGAAATGGTCAGAAAGATAGCTAGATAGATAGATAGATAGAAATGGTCAGATAGATAGATAGATAGATAGAAATGGTCAGATAGATAGATAGAACGATAGGCAGACAGACAGATCGATAGATAGATAGATAGATAGATAGAAATGGTCAGAAAGATAGCTAGATAGATAGATAGATAGAAATGGTCAGATAGATAGATAGATTGATTGATAGATAGATAGAACGATAGGCAGACAGACAGACAGACAGACAGACAGACAGATAGATAGATAGATAGAAATGGTCAGAAAGATAGCTAGATAGATAGATAGATAGATAGACAGATAGAAATGGTCAGATAGATAGATAGATAGATAGAAATGGTCAGATAGATAGATAGATAGATAGATAGAAATGGTCAGATAGATAGATAGAAATGGTCAGATAGATAGATAGAAAGATAGATAGAAATGGTCAGATAGATAGAAATGGTCAGATAGATAGATAGAAATGGTCAGATAGATAGATAGATAGATAGGCAGACAGACAGATCGATAGATAGATAGATAGATAGATAGATAGATAGATAGATAGATAGATAGATAGATAGATAGATAGATAGAAATGGTCAGATAGATAGATAGAAATGGTCAGATAGATAGATAGATAGATAGAAATGGTCAGATAGATAGATAGATTGATTGATAGATAGATAGAACGATAGGCAGACAGACAGATAGATAGATAGATAGATAGAAATGGTCAGAAAGATAGATAGATAGATAGATAGATAGATAGATAGATAGATAGATAGAAATGGTCAGATAGATAGATAGAAATGGTCAGATAGATAGATAGATAGATAGATAGAAATGGTCAGATAGATAGATAGAACGATAGGCAGACAGACAGATCGATAGATAGATAGATAGATAGATAGAAATGGTCAGACAGATAGATAGAAATGGTCAGATAGATAGATAGAAATGGTCAGATAGATAGATAGAAATGGTCAGATAGATAGAAATGGTCAGATAGATAGATAGAAATGGTCAGATAGATAGATAGATAGGCAGACAGACAGATCGATAGATAGATAGATAGATAGAAATGGTCAGATAGATAGATAGATAGATTGATTGATAGATAGATAGAACGATAGGCAGACAGACAGCAGACAGACAGACAGACAGACAGACAGGTAGATAGATAGATAGATAGATAGATAGATAGAAAGAAATGGTCAGATAGATAGATAGATAGAAATGGTCAGATAGATAGATAGATAGATAGAAATGGTCAGATAGATAGATAGAACGATAGGCAGACAGACAGATCGATAGATAGATAGATAGATAGAAATGGTCAGAAAGATAGCTAGATAGATAGATAGAAATGGTCAGATAGATAGATTGATTGACAGATAGAACGATAGGCAGACAGACAGCAGACAGACAGACAGACAGACAGACAGATAGATAGATAGATAGATAGATAGACAGATAGATAGAAATGGTCAGAAAGATAGCTAGATAGATAGATAGAAATGGTCAGAGATAGATAGATAGATAGATAGAAATGGTCAGATAGATAGATAGATAGATAGAAATGGTCAGATAGAAATGGTCAGATAGATAGATAGATAGAAATGGTCAGATAGATAGATAGATAGATAGATAGACAGTAGAAGCTTGAAGGTTTCTGATGGATGGATGGATGGATGGATGGATGGATTTGAAAGAACTTACAACTTAATTTTCATCAAACAAAGCTATACAAATCTTTTTGTGTTGGGTGGACAAAATATGAAAGAGGGTGAGTAAATAATGACAGAAATTTCATTTTTGAGTGAACTGTTCCTTTAAATTCTTGACATCCTAGTTACCCGAATCATTACACATCGTCCCCTTTGAGGTTTGTCACTGCCACCACATCACAAGTGTGCATACTTACAATATGCTGGCCAATCATTCACATCTGCATTTGTGTATATGATGAAATATGTTTCTGGCTTAATACTAGACTGATAAACACCGATTCAGCCGAGGCCTTGTGAGTTTAATCACTTTATCAGGCTGAACAAAAGGTAAAATTAAATACATCTGCCCACCAAATCCCACATCTAACACAACTGACCCTGTAAACCCCTTCCATGAGAAAGTGACAGCGTCGAGATGTGTGCGTCTAGCAGGCGGAGCGCGCTGCCAGAGGGAGGTGAAAGAGCAGAGCCGCTCTCTAATAGGAAAAGCAGGAAAATAGGAGATGTGGGAAAAGAGTAGTGAAAACACCTGCTTCACTCTCAGTGCTGAAACTCACAGCTTCTTAAAGAGTCCCAGCGGCGGCTCCCACGCGTGCATAAATCACGCTGAAGTGTTTAGCCCATAGAACAAATATTATTCTGAAAGATTACCGCAAAGAGCTTTAATGGAGACTCTGGATAAATGCACATCAAATTTCAATTTAGTCTCCAGCAGAAACCTGTTCCCTCCAAGATGGATGACTCCAATCACCTGCTTCAGTCAGCAAGATGGAAATTATAAATTCTGACATGGTGGCGTAAAAGAGAGCGCTGGTGCTGTCCATCAGCTCTCGTATGAAATAGGGAATGAGTGACACTAGCCAAATGGTGTGTGTGCACGGAAAAGGTGCTCGATGTGGCCGGCTGTAACTCTATCCCAGAGTGCACTGCTTCACTAATGCTACCTGCTACCTGCTCTCTCCTCCGTCTTTCCACTTGCATTTCTTTCAGCCATGGCAGAATCCCACAAAGGAAGGACTTGGGTTTCAGCTGTCGTTATTCATGTACCGGCGCGTAGGACAAAGAGATTTGGCCACTTGAGGTGGCAGCTCTGCGGTGTAAATGGCTGTTATCGAGTGGCCCTGTTGCGATGGATTAGGCTGCCGTCCATGTTCATGCCAGCTCTTCCATTAACATCCACACCAGCTCTCTATATATAAACCTGTTTCTTACTAAAAAGACGGAAACGTTCAACAATTCCCTCTAGACATGTGATGGAGTCTGTGTCTATAATTTGACTTGAGAGGCTGGAAGAGAGAGCTGCGACATTTGACTGGAATATTTGAGTTGATATGTAAATATATCACAAGTTGAACTGGGTTAAAAGTATTCAGTGTTCCCTTATCTATTCATCAGAGAATCCTGAAAAACATGGTTTCCACAAAAAAATATTAAGCAGCAAAACTGTTTTCAACATTGATCATAATAATTATGATTTCTGAAGGATCATGTGACACTGAAGACTGGAGTAATGATGCTGAAAATTCAGCTTTGATCACAGGAATACGAGAAACACTTTAAAAATCTCACCAACCTCATACTTTAGTACACATAAAAATGTATAAATATTCATAAACTATTTGAAAATGGTCAAATATGAAATCGATTGGTCACTAAAACTCACTAAACTAACTCTAAATCACTAAAACTGTTAATAAAATACAATATGTTAGATATAGACTAAATATTGTTGTTTTATTATGTTTATCAAATATTTGGAGGGATTGTTTTGCATTGAAACAATATGGATTATAAAAAGAAGTATATAAATAAAAAATGGTGATTTCTAATGCACAGGTCCACAATTATAATTATGCACTCATTATACAAAACAAACATCAAAAGCATAAACCTCATGCACTCTTTTCTATCGCCATTTTGTTCACAGAAATTTGTTACAGGGTCAATGACGTGACCCTGACGGGTCATTTTTTTTTGTCCAAAGGCCTTAATAATAATAAAAAACAAAGATATGACATCCAAAGTATGTAAGGTAGTACAACTAGATCTCTTTTATTGAATCCAAAAGGTTTTAATTATATTTTGCTACATATAAAGGTATTTTAAAGATTTAAGTGTCAAAAGGTCATTCGGTTTAACCGTCCAAAGGCCAATACAGCCATTTCATTTGTGATTAAAATATCTTAAAATGTAATAAATGTTTATATTTTTTATTCTGGCATGATTTTATAACATCATATATCAACATAGTGCAAAATGGTATTAAAATTATGTGTAGAAGTCGTTGCTTTATGAGAAAGAATGTCTGGAATAAATGAATTTCATTGATGTCATTCGGAGTAACCAATATAAAGGGACCATTTTGGATCAAGTCATGCGGTCAATATCATGTGACAGGATGTGACATCATTCAGACACCTGCAAAGGACCACATGGTCATGAAGCAAAGTAACTAACTCTCTTTTAACTATTTGAAAAATTCATGTTTTCACTTGTTCATACGCATGTCCCGAAACATCAGGTCATTCGGTACAACCGCTATAAAACATGGAAGATGTTGTAATATTTTAAAAACTAAATATAAAATGTTTGATTGTCCTTTTGCTAGCTAGCTAGATATCAGCCTGTTAGCACTGAAATATCGTCATTTGGTATAACCAAAAGTGTCATTCGGTAAAACCGAAATTTTGGTTAAACCGAATGACTTTATGTCCATCTTGTAAAATACGACAAAAGCAGTGTTGATTGATTATAAAAACCACATAATCTCATTGTTAACACTTAATAAAACTTTTTTTCATTTGTCAATGACCCTACAATAAAACACAAAATTTAAACTTTTACTGCAATATCAACATAAGAACAACAAATTACTGTCGAAATGATCCGATAAGGCTATATTATAGGTTTACAAAATGCCCATAAACCCTTGAGCTTGGATATATTATGGACTATTATGATGATTAGCCAAAATAAAAAAGTGTAATGATCAACTTTACATCAGAATACAACTTGCAATCCACACTATATGCAGCAACATAGCATTAGAGAGGACAAATGAGTTTCAAAACAGCTAAACCCAACTGTAATGTCACAGTACAGTGTTTGATCATAAAACGAACTATATGAAATGTAACTGTAGAGTCAGTGCTGTACAAATGACTAAAAGTACAGCAGCTAGTAGCCAAGTATAACAGAGCGTAGAGAAAATCTGAGGTGAGCGATAACTTCACAAAAACAATGTTTGACCTTTATCATACCTGACCAGTGGATGACATCAGTGTCAACATGAAGCTGATCTGACAAATGGGCAAAACCCAGAACTCCATCTTTAAAATCCTGTTCCAGAGCTGCCTGATGAATGATGTCAGTCAGATATCAGCCTGAGGAGAGACAGAGAGAGATCAAGATCAGATCAGAGCTGCTGCTGGAAGAATGATGCTTGATTATTTACCTCTGTTGATTCTAGATTGAAAGTGCCAGGCAGGGGTACTCCTGATTGACTTAATTACCCTGTCTAGGCTGCTCTGACAGTGAAAAACAGCCTCTTTCTCAGGTATTCCCCATGCATAATGCAACAGCAGTAGGAATGCAGTGCGATAGGTTTCTGTGCAGCAGTGAATGTCTTATGTGCCCATATTCACATGACACAGCTCTTATTTGATCAGATTAGTGCATGTGTGAGATGCTGCAAACAGACAATCTGACCAAACGCACAGCTTTTGTCAGACAAATCAAAGTTGCTTTATAAATGACCCATATTAAAACATGAACACCAGCTGATATCATCCTAGAAAAACTCGTCATGCAGAGCCAAGAAAAGACGTGCGTTTATATGATCAGCTCTTACCTTTGCTGCAAAGTAACTCACGGATTCACATTTTAATCCATTAAACGCGCGCGCCGCACCAATAATCAATAATCACCGCACGAGCTCCGATTATATTCACTTGAATGGCGTGTGTCCGGATATTATAAAGGCTGAATGCAGCTCGAATGACTGAGTTTCTGCTCTCTCCTCAGCGCACGGCTGCGTACTGAACACTGAGTTGACAGAAGTTAGTGTGCTGAGCTTATAGCCCACTAGGCGTCCCATACCGGACGCGACGCGACTAGATCGCTCCCCCCAGAGCGGGGCATGTTGTCACACTTTATGGGGTAAAGCTGTCTCGATCGATGGATGGATGTGGGGGGATAGGGGGCTGAATGAATAAACAGTCAAATAAATACTAAACACAAAACCTGTTTTAGTCCATAAATACGTATCTGCACTCTAAAAAATGCTGGGTTAAAAACAACCCAAGTTGGGTTGAAAATGGAAAAACCCAGCGGTTGGGTTAAATGTTTGTCCAACCTTCTGGGTAGTTTTATTAACTCAACTATTACAGTATTGCTTGCTTAAAATGAACCCAAAGAATGTTGGAAATGAACATTTATTAATAAGTTTAATGAAGAATAATAATTAAACAATAAACATTTATTAAACTGCTTATTAATAAATGTTCATCTTTTTATTATTATTGTTGCCTCTAGTAATTATGTGTCTGATTATTAACTTCCAACCTATTTTGGGTTCATTTTAAGCCAGCCATATAGTCATTTTTAAACAATAGTTGAGTTAAATTAAACTACCCAGCAGCTGAGTCAAACATTTAACCCAACCGCTGGGTCAAAACAGCCCAATCACTGGGTTTGTCCATTTTCAACCCAACTTGGGTTGTTTTTAACCCAGCATTTTTTTTTAGAGAGTGATTATATACATTTAAATCAATCAAAGATTTATGAGAAATACCCTTGTTTTAAGAATACAGCAACTATTAAGTTAAACTTTCATTATATACAGTACAGTTGACTTAAATTATATAGTACAGATCAAAGGTTTGGAAACAGTAAGGTTAACATAAGTCTCTTCTGCTCACCAAGGCTGCATTTATTTGATCAAAAATACAGAAAAAAACTGAAATATTATTATAAATTAAAATAAAGGTTTTCTATTTTAATATATTTTAAAATATAATTTATTCCTGTGATCAAAGCTGGATTTTCAGCATCATTACTCCAGTCTTCAGTGTCACATGATCCTTCAGAAATCATTCTAATATGATGATTTATTATCAGTGTTGCGCTTCTTAATATTTTTTGGAACCTGTGATGTTTTTTCAGGATTCATTGATGAATAAAAAAAAGAACAGCATTTATTCAAAACAGAAATATTTTCTAACAATATAAGTCGTTACTATCATTTTTTTTTATCAATTTAACACATCCTTGCTGAATAAAAGTATTAATTTCTTAAAAAAGAATGAAAAAATTACTCACCCAAACTTTTTAACAGTAGTGTATAGTTACAAAAGATTTCTATTTTAAATAAACACTGTTCTTTTTAACTTTTTATTGATCAAAGTCCTGTAAAATCCTGTAAAAATATTAAGCAGCACAGCTGTTTCCAACATTAATAATAAATCATCATATTAGAATGATTTCTGAAGGATCACTGAAGACTGAAGTAATGATGATGAAAATTCAGCTTTGATCACAGGAATAAATTACATTTTAAAATATATTAAAATAGAAAACAGCTATTTTAAATTGTAATAATATTTCACAGTATTAAAGTTCTTTTGTTTTTGTTTTGTTTTTTTTGTATTTTTGATCAAATAAATGCAGCCTTGATGAGCAGAAGAGACTTTCAAAAACATTAGAAATAATAATGTTTCCAAACTTTTGACTGGTGCTGTATATAATTTTAAATATGCTTTTCTATCTATTCAGCCATACAAGTAGCCTACATTAATAATATACAGTGGTTTTGTTTGAACACTTAAAAAGTGTTTTGAACACATAAAACAATATCTGGATGTCCTTGCATTAAATTACAAAATATCAAATGAGAGGCATAAAAAAAAATAAAAAAAATTACTAAAACACTAATTGATCAAAAGACACTGAGCAAAACAGAATGGAATTATCTTTGAAATGGAATCTTGGTTTGATATTTTATATCTGACTCAATGACATTCAGACATTTTAAGTGTTCAAATCCCTTTTGGATCGATTCCAGGGAGCAGTCCAGCGCTTCACGTCAGCTTGTATGGTTCTGTGTGCTCCTGCGCCTGATCAAAGAGCAGCATATCTGTTTATTATGAAGTGCAGAGTAGCGTTTGGCAGCGACAGGCTTTGATATGCTTTCACCTGCCCTGGATGAAGTCAAAGTGAGCAGCGGACGGGCAAAGCTTTTCATTCTTTTAAAGAGTCTATTAGTGAGCTCTTGGATTTGTAGGGTTCATTATTATTCTGATCTAGCAGCAGATTCATTATGAAGTGTTCAAGTGTTACGTTTAAATTTGAAAAATGTGAGGTGGAAAACTGAAACAATGGATGTGTGCTCTTTTTTATTTTAGATTTTAAGTACAATAAATAATGTGCATCCATAAAATATTCATTCTGAGCACAGAAGGAATCAGCGTTACTGGAGTCAGGATCACTTTAGTGGATTCATGGACTTTTATCTCCACCTGCTGTTGAAGAAAATCATGCAACAGTTTTCAGTCTCTTCTTTTCTCATATGAAGCAATTAATCTATTCCAAAACTAGAAGACATTTCACATGTCCAAGCTAAATCATAGGCTATATTTGACATCTGTCACACATAACCAAACATATTTGAACATAATGAACACCTTTTTGGCTTTATGTTTAAGTACAGTGGGATACAAAAGTCTTCTTTGCAGATTATAGTCAGACAAAATTAAAGCATTTCAGCAAGTCTTAGTTTTTATCCATCCCATCAAGCTGAATAATTTGAGCAAAACCTGATGATGATGATGATGATGATGATGATGTTCTCCAGCATGATCTGAGAACATGTGCTTCAATGGAAGCAATAACATCTGACCAGTGTCATGAGAAATCGAGTCCCTCCAGGAATTAGGTCTCCTTTAGGACCCAGGCAGTAATGCCTGATCATTTCACTATTGTATGATGTTTATTACATTAAGTGCACAAACAACATGCTTGAAATATAAAATGAATGCCTATGTATCACATAATAAAACAAACTGGAAACACAAACATGCCTAAATTTATTTTTTTAATAAGGATAAGGATTGTTGCAACATACTATGTTCCGTAAAAGTAATTTAATATTAATTTTACACAATAGCAGCAATTTGGTATAGTATATAATACTGTTATACATTTTTATTAAATTAATTGTCATGCTAAGTACACACAAACATCACTGATTTAAAACATGTAATTGGGAACTATGTTGGAAGCAAAAAAATATATATTAGGTTTGTTTTTTGCTTTCAATATAAAGCTAGTCAGCTAATCAGATGTATGCTATGCTAGTACATAAACTAACTAAAAAACAGTAAGAACGAGAAATGCTTGATTTCACAACCTATAGCTTCAGTTATATACTAGTATATGAACCATGTAATTTAAAAAAAAAAAAAAAAAAAAAACATAACGCAATTTAAACTACATGAATCATAACGTGATTTTGCAGGAATTATAATCAGGCGCTAGAAATACCACCCATTAAAAATCCGTTCAGGGTGATTCCTGGGGGGACTCGATTTCTCGAAGAGTCACATGATCAATGTCACTCATTTATTTAATTGATTAGTGGCCCGGAAGTAGTGATGAATCTTAAAACATCATACTTATTTTGTTTTACAACATAACTTTTCTTTATTTTAGATCAATTAAAAACCTAAATGTTTAATTTACGGGTTTAAAATTTTGTAACCAGATTTTTAGTGTGGATATTTCGATCCAATAGGGTAAATGTCGAACGTCACATGACCAAACCGGAAAACTTGTCTCATTGCATCCGCTTGTCAGAGAAATCGTCAACAGCAGTATGAACTGACGGCATATCTATGGACTCTTAAGGTAATCAGCGAAAATACCTAGTTCACATAATATCTAAACGTTAGTGTGAAGAAGAAAGACGAAAAAAGCAAAATATCAGTCTGCATATGCGGGGGACATCAGTTATGCTCATCGTTGCTCGCTCCTTTTAAGTTATCTTAAATAAAACAGCTATTTTTTTCATGAAGCACATACAAAAGATCTAAACCGGATGCGATCTGATGTGTTTTACAGAATACGGAAGTTAGATTGCGCATAACCGCTATTGTATGGTTAGTTTTAGACTATAACTTTATCCTCCAGACGGGGGCGTTGTGTCGCACGTTCCCTTTTTCATAATAAAATTATGAATAAAATATATTTACACTTTAACTAATGTATACAGTAGGCTATTTCTTACTATTATCCATTTGACAGCATACTGATACAAGTTTAATCTATTTAGTTATTTAATCCAGCTGTGTTCCTGCACTTTACAACAAGCAGGTCAGTATTTTGGACAAAAATAGGCTACTGTCCAAAATACTGACCTGCTTTTGTGGTAAAGTGCAGGAACAGCAGGATTGCTGGATAGTGGTTTAATAATAAGGCCATTTGTATGGACTGTTGGTGACAAGAAACTCAAAAGTTAGGTTCATAGGCACAATTTAAAAAGCATTCAGCCTCACATTGCTCGCCACTTTCCTACACCCCGAAAAAGCAGAACCATTGTGCAGTTAGCCTAATATAAAACACACAAAAATCCATCAGAAATAATATACCATCCAGGCATCTTTGACAAATTAGGTTCAAAGCACTATGTTTCGGGACGAATGTTATTTAGAAGCACTAGTATGTAAATAGTAGCAGTTTTTAGTTTTCGTCTGATCAGCGCCCTCTGTTGACACTTCTCAGCAATTGCGGTTTTGTGTCCAAAGTTGGTAGTTATCAGGAACATAATGAAAGGACTCGAGCTTATTCACGACTGCACCACCTATTTCAAGAAACAATAGTGAGGTGTTTATTCGTTATTTATTTACTGCAGATGCTTTTGTCATTATTAACACCAAAGACACCATTTTTTTTTTTTTGGCATGCTAGCGCCAGACATTGGCTGTTTCTATTCAGAATTATTCTTAAAATGCCTAAAAAAAGAAAAGTGTAAACTTCTCTAGACTCTGAGCTGTTACTGTGCACATGATGCAATTATAGGACAATGATTGCAATAGCAGTGATGGATGGTTCTAGCACAGTTAGCATGATTTACTGCTACCCGTTTTGCTAATGGGTAAAACTTGTGATTTAACCTAGTGTAAGTCTACTTGTAGTAATTGTATGTAATTTCCTATGTTGTGCACATTAGCCTAACACTGAACTTGTTTATAAATCATCTTATAGCATGAAAAACTGCTCTTTTTCTGACTGCAGATCCATTCACCTCACTGAAATAAATGGGGAAAGCTATCCAGTTCATTAGATCTGCGCTAACTCTCTGAATGATTCAGATCTCAATGGAAAAAGGTTTTTTTTATGTGCAGAGAGAAAGATGTAAGGGTTAAATAATAATAATTAAAACCTGTTTTTATTTGCTTGTTTCTCACTTTCACAATAGGAATTAAATTATGTCCACAGCATTTAGACAGAACAGAAACGTAAAACAATGTTTCTTAATATTAAAAGAGAAATTTAACTGACTTGTATGGCATTAAACTGAACTGACAATTCATAACCATTGTAGCTTGTGGCTTTACTTTAAGCTTTAATATTGTAAAAATGTAATTTATTCCTGTGATTTCCAGTCTGTATTGTCACATGATCCTTCAGAAATCATTCTAATATGCTGATTTGATGCTCAAGAAACATTTCTGATTATTATCAATGTTGAAAACAGTTGTGCTGCTTCATATTTTTGTGGAAACCATGATACACTGAACTTTTAATTCATCAAAGAATCCTGAAAATAAAAAGCATTTATTTGAAACAGAAATATTTTATAACATTACAGCATTTTAAATGTCTTTTTGACCAATTTAATGCATCCTCTGTAAATAAAAGTATTAATTAAAAACAAAAAAAAAAAAAAATCGTATTGATCCGAAAACTTTAAACAATATTTTCTCGTGAGGATTTTCCGATGTGACATTTTCAATGCACACAATGTTCACGAGATTTGAAAGCATAATTGTTTTAGTCTGCTGGTTAAATGTTCACATTTGTCCTGTTTTAATGAGAGAAAAAAACACTTTTCTATATATATTTCAAGTGTTTCCATGATAAAGCAAACAGTAATGAAATGATTGTCTTAGTTACTGTATGTTCACCTAGATATATATTCTTCTGAATAATTATGAAACAATCATGTAAAGTGAAACCTGCAGGTATAAATAACTCCGTTATTATCATCTCAACACCATTGTTCTCTGCTTTATGTAGGAAGGCGTGTTCTTTTCCTGTGGTTTGACATGCTTTTCCCATGTTTCGATGAAATTTCATGACTGAAAAGTTTCTTTAAAGTTTCCCATTATTTACAAAACATCACTTCAGATCAGGATGTTGCTCCAAATCAGGGTGTTGCTCTATATCAGGACAATATCAGGGCATCACTCCGAATCGCTCTCAAAATTAGGGTGTCACTCCAAATTAGGGCATCGCTTCAATTCAGTGTCCCAAATCTGAGTGTGACTCTAAATCAGGGCTTCTCACAAAATCAAGACATCATGAAATGTATTCCTGATGCTGTTGTCGGCATTACACCATGGTCTCCTTGTTACTGTATTTGCAAAAGAAGTGCAATGTTAGATGTTTTGGTGTCTTATGTGTCTTCACAGGGCGGGGAATCTGCAGCCGGACACTGGGATTCGTCGCATTCCAAGTCCTGAAAAGGTGAATGTGATAACGAAGGGATACCTGCAGTAAAAAAAAAAAAGGAAAATTATGCAGAAAAGTTACAGCAATTTTATTGTTATTTGACTTTTTAATCACTCTTTTACAGATTTGTTCAGATTTTATCGTACCTATTATGAGAAAAAGTTTTGCAAGGGAACGCAAAGTTTCTCGGGGGAACGCAAAAGTGTTGCGAGTGAATGCAAGCGTTTAGAAATATATTTTTTTACTCCCATCTCATTTTTTTTTTTTTACCACCACCATGTCCCTTTAAGGGCTCCATACACTGCAAATTAAAAATGTCTAGGTGTGTTCATGCCATGTTGAAATTAACGTTTACCATGCCATGTTGAGATTCCGATGTGTAAAAAGCGTAACTTGTAATTACAACTTGTAAACTCAGAATTTTTGGAGAGCTCTGACTCGTACCACCTGACAGCTGCAGATTTGTTTTTCTGTTGATAGTGTTGCCCTAGAAGTGCAAAATGCCGAGGACTGGAAAAGCTCAGAGTAGAAAATCGCGGGCTATCACCTTGTAATTACAGTAATTACATCATATCATGAATGCAGCATTTGTGCACTCTCATTTAGCTAGACTGAAAACAAGAGTGAACTTACAGCAGACCAGAAGAGGTAAATAGTGAACAGTGTCAGTGTGAGAACTATGAGTCCGATGGCCTCCATGCCGTTGCTGTAGTACAGATCCATGGCTCCCTGCACACACAGCCAGCCCGACAGACTCGCTAACGGTGTGATGAACAGGAAACAGATCACGTCCCCGCACAGCGTCCGCCTCTGGTGCTGCATGGAGGGTGTAGTGAACCACTAGAGACATGAAAAACAGCTGATTAGAGGGGTCTTAGACTCACAGCAATCTAAACAGGTAATGTAACTTATTTAAATAAATAAATGCATAGATAGACAAACAGGCAGATAGATAGACAGAATGATAGACAGACAGATAAATAGATAGACAGACAAATAGATAGACAGAACGATAGACAGAAACAGAGATAGATATTGATAGAGAGACACAGAACGACAGATAGATAGATAGACAGATAAATAGACAGACAGGTAGAGATGTAGATAGACAAATAGATAGATAGAACGATAGGCAGACAGATAAACAGATAGATAGAGAGACAGACAGAACGACTAACAGATAGATAGATAGAACGATAGACAGACAGACAGATAGAAAAACATAGATAAATAGACAGAACGACAGACAGATAAATAGACAGACAGGTAGATAGGGATGTAGATAGACAGACAAATAGAACAATAGACAGACAGATAAACAGATAGATATAGATAGATAGATAGAGAGACAGACAGAATGACAAACAGATAGAACGATAGGCAGATAGACAAACAGATAGATAGACAGAACGACAGACAGACAGATAAATAGACCGATAGACAGACAGAACGACAGACAAATAGATAGATAGACAGATTAACAGAGATAGATATAGATAGAGAGAGAGAGAGAGAGACAGAACGACAAAAAGATAGACAAACAGATCGATAAATAGACAGACAAATAGATAGACAGAACGATAGACAGAAACAGAGATAGATATTGATAGATAGACACAGAACGACAGATAGATAGATAGACAGACAGAACGACAGACAGATAAATAGACAGACAGGTAGAGATGTAGATAGACAAATAGATAGATAGAACGATAGACAGACAGATAAACAGGGATAGATAGAGAGACAGACAGAACGACTAACAGATAGATAGAACGATAGACAGACAGACAGATAGAAAAACAGATAGATAGATAGATAGATAGATAGACAGATAAATAGACAGAACGACAGACAGATAAATAGACAGACAGGTAGATAGGGATGTAGATAGATAGACAAATAGAACAATAGACAGACAGATAAACAGATAGATATAGATAGATAGAGAGACAGACAGAATGACAAACAGATAGATAAATAGATAGACAGAACAACAGACAGACAGATAAATAGACCGATAGACAGACAGAACGACAGACAAATAGATAGATAGACAGACAGATTAACAGAGATAGATAGAGAGAGAGAGAGAGACAGAACGACAGACAGATAGACAAACAGATCGATAAATAGACAGACAGATAGATAGACAGACAAAAAGATAAATAGATAGATATAGATAGACAGAACGACAGACAGATAAATAGACAGAACGACAGACAGAGACAGACAGACAGATAGAATGATATACAGATAGACAGATAAATAGATACAGATAGACAGAACAATAGACAGATAAATAGATAGACAGACAGACAGATGATAGATAGATAGACAGAACGACAGACAGGTAGATAGAGATGTAGATAGACAGAGAGCGTTAGAACGACAGACAGACAGATAAATAGATAGACAGAACAACAGACAGACAGACAGACAGATAGATAGATAGACAGGTTTTATTGTATTCTAATGATCATGCAGAAGTAAAACTAATGAAAATCGGTATTGCGTATCAATTGTATTAGTATCCATCATAATATTGCTCTCGGTCTGTAATAGTTCAAGGCACAGAATTCACAGGGCAGGCAAGGTTTGTCTCAACAGGTCATGATGCACATGGACTCTAGTGTCATCATCTCGTCCTCAGGCCCAAACATGAGATAAGGACACGAATAAAGCGGCACGTCCAGGCCTCTGCAGCGACAGGAATACGTTCCTCATCTAATCTCATTTTCCTGCTAAGTGGATTAGTGTTTAAAAGAAGCCGAGGTAAAGCAGACCTGCCAATATCTGCTCTGTGCCTTAAAGTGAGGCCGGGACATGACTCAGGACTCAAGAGTGAGTGACTCCAGGAGAACGGAGCTGATAATGTTGGTTAAAACACATTCCATGTGACTACTGCAGTTATTATACGTCCAGTTTTACATGTCTTTATGTCTCTAAATAAACTCTAAAGTCCTTTGCGAGGGCAGACTGACAGACTCGTAGTGAATTATGTGTCAGCTGAGGTCGGACAATATCTGCATGTACTGCGTTTACTAAAATCAAAAAAGATTTTTTACAGTGTATATGGCATCATGTGACTGGACTGGATTTTACTGTACCTCCGTGAGCGGTTTGGGAAGTCTCTCCAGAGCAAATTGAAAGTGGCAGAGCTCGCAGTGGCTGGTGCCGGAGGCCGTGAGCCAGTGCTCCAGACAAACACGGTGCACCATCGCCAGAGACCCGGCACACTCACAGGGCGATAACAGATCGCCCGCACTGCTGCCTTCATGACAGATACGACAGAACGGCTCCTCGCTGTTCAGACTGAGAGGAGAAACAATGACTAAAGATTACACAGGACCCCAGGCTATAAAATGAAACATTTATGAGCCGAATAACATGATGTAGATGGTTGTTGAAATGTGCAGACTAAGCAAGCCTTCCGTAGCTTGTTTAAAAAATCATGTTAACACTATTTGTTTGGTATGGAGGCCTGTTTGCACCTTAGTAATAAATAAAGTTGTTAATTGCAGTGTTGGGGGTAACGCATTACAAGTATGTAATCAGATTCGTTTTTTCATGTAACTAGTAAAGTAATGCATTACTTTTAAAATATCTGAGTTACTTTTTCAAAAAAGTAATGAAAGTTCCTTTGCTTTCCCATGTTCCTGTCCCCATGTATTTCTCAAAATGATTAAAAAGAGTAAAATGCAAACCTGCAGTAATTAAATGTTAAATAACACAAATATACTTTATGTATTTAATCTCACTTTATTAACCTGTGTCTTTGCTGCTGACCTTCGATGATTCAATTCAACCATACTAATAATCAAAAATGACTTTAGGCAAACATCACATTTGTGTTTCTCTTTTTTTTTTTCCCCCCCTTTGTTTTTTGGGGGGGATTGCTGAAGTAAGAGTGTTGAACTTTCTGTTTGAGCTGCGCCCTCTACTGTACAGGCGTGAATTTGCATTTCCTTCAGCCTGAGGCTTATTCATTTCACTGTTGGTGTGAAAGGGCCTTAACATTTGCCAAAAATATTACTTTTTTATTATTAAAAGCCCAGCTTAGATGAGGAAAAGTAACGTAACGCAATTGGTAATGCAATTAGTTATTTTTTTTAGGTAGTAATACAATATTGTAATGCATTACTTTTAAAAGTAATTTTCCCCAACACTGATTAATTGTGAGATACAGTTAAAAATAATAGATAAATGCATATTATGACATTTTCAACTGTGAGAAACAATATTGTAATTTTGGGGTCAGTATATGAACATGCATGTGTATAAGATGTGTTAGAATAACGGATTTCAGTGTATAATTACTTAAATTTCCTTTTTAATTATATATATATATATATATATATATATATCTTCAAAAGTTTGGGGTGGTTGTGATTTTTTTCATGTTTTTGAAAGAAGACTTTTTTAAGTTGGCCAAATCAAGTGATGAAGATGGTTGCTGAAATGTGCAGATTATAAGCAAGTCTTTTGTAGTTTGTTTAAAAGTTAACATTATTTGAATCATTTCTTTTCATTATTAATATTATTTATTATTGCACTTCAGTTTGGTATGGAAGCATGTTTGTACCTTAGTAAGAAAAATAAATAAAGAAAAGTTAATTGAGATAAAGTTAAAAATAATCAATAAATGCATAATATGAGACAAAGTTTGTGAGATAAACAACATCATAAGTTTGGGGTCAGTATGTTTGTTGTTGTTGTTGTTTAGGGGCGAATTAATACTTTTGAACTTTCTATTCATCAAAGAATCCTGAAAAAATGTATCACTGTTTCCACACACACACAAAATGACACTGAAGACTGGAATAATGGCTGCTGAAAATTCAGCTTTGATCACAGGAATAATTTTTACAACATTAAAATAGAATATAGGTATTTAAAATTGTAATAATATTTCACAATATTCCTGGTTTTACTGTATTTTTGATCAAATAAATGCAGCCTTTCAAAAGCATTAAAAATTTTACCAAACCCAAACTTTTAAATGGTGTAAAGTTGCAAATTACTTTATTTTATGTTTCTACAGCTTCATTTTACAACGAAAACTGTAACTTATTTACTTCACAAGTTAAAATAAAGCATTTACTGAAACCAAAACTGCAAATTTCTGACATCAGATGTATGAATATCAACACATGACTGCACATATGCCACCAGTGCCTAATGGGTATTTGGATACGCTGACCCACTTGGTTAAATGGTTTAGACCCACCTGATGCCTCCATGTGCAGGGATGACAGAGGAAACATAAGTGTTACAGTGAATGACTTCCTGCACAGGATCTGTGGAGGTCTCAGTATCAGGTTTCAGCCGAACCACAGAATCCAGAGCAGCAGTGAGCCCATCTGACGACTCCTCACAGAGCATGACTGCTGCACACGAGGACGATCATACCTGAGCAAGCTGAGAGAGACACATGTGGGACACGTGATCAATCAATGAAGAGACACTGACAGAACGATACAGACAGGAACAAGAGTTGGTTTGCGTTAGCTTTATCCTTTGTGTGAGGAATAGACTGAAACAGCTGCTTATTTACTCTTGAGATGAAATTACATGACGAACTGCTTTTCATATGAACATGAATGTGCGTGAGATGTGTTAGAATAACGGATTTCAGTGAATAATGTGAATAAATTTACTGTACATATACATGCACACACACTACCCTTCCAACGTTTGGGGTAGGTATGATTTTTTTTTTTTTTTGAGTCTTGAGGCTGCATTTATTTGATCAAATACAGTAAACACACTAATAAAAATATCTGTTTTCTATGTGAATATATTTTAAAATGTAATTTATTCCTGTGATCAAAGCTGAATTTTCAGCATCATTACTCCAGTCTTCAGTGTCACATGATCCTTCAGAAATCATTCTAATATGATGATTTGCTGCTCAAGAAACATTTCTGATTATTATCAGTGTTGAAAACAGTTGCTGCTTCAGATTTTACTGTGATACATTTTTTTTTTTTCAAGATTTTTATTAAATGGAAAATTTTTTGTAACAATGTAAAAGTCTTTACTGTCACTTTTTTATCAATTTAATGCATCTTTGCTGAATAAAATTATTAAGAAAAAAATTAAGACAAACTTTTGAACGGTGCTATTTTTGTTTGTTTTTTTCTGTCCTTTTTGTAGCTTGACATCAGTGGTCACTATTAACTCGTATAAAAAGAGCGGTGCAGGTTCTTAAAAAAAAAATTAATAAAGCATATGGGATTGAAATCAGGGTGAGTAAATAATGACAGGTTTTCCCCTCTTTAATTTATTGCAATGGCATATTTGTTAAAAGATATCATTCACATTCAATGCATGTTTCAGTTTTTTTAGACAATTATTACAGCTCGGTCACAGATGAATCATGGGTCCATAATGATAAGTCATTGATGCGGTACACCTTTGTCCTATATTTACCCTTAATGGTGCATATTAATGTCTTAAAAATGCATATTAGTACCTAAATGGTATATATCAGTACCTTTTGAAAGGGTACTGCCCCTTTTGTACCCTCTGAGATTGAAGGGTTTAACTGAATGATGGACAGCTGACTTCATGAACTGGTTGAATCTAAACTGTAAGGGGTGTGAAAGATCCATTGAGGGTGTGGAAAATGCCAGGTTATTGAAATCATAAGTTTTCTGAAAGTTTTCTCTGAGGGACAAACATCTTGTCTCTGTGAAATTGGTCAACAGATGCTTACGTCAGAGAGCAAACATTAAAAGTTGAAGTTCTGATGTATTCGCAAACCATTGCATTTCTCTGCTGTGATGCACCATCAATGGATTCACAATGTTCTCTGAAGCAACATCAACTCTACTGTATATAGGCACACATGCCACCTATAACATTTTACCAAATGCACAACTAAAACAACTTCAAAAACACCATTAAATGACATTTGCAACTGAAAAGTTTTCAGAAAAGTTAGGAACTTACCATCAGACAGACGCTGTTCTTCATCCAAGCTCCCCATAACACGAGCAGAATCAGCCTCTGAAGGTTTAAAGACACGTAGACTTTCTCTCTCTCTCTCTACGGTCAGATTAGCATTGAGCCCAAGGTCGTTGGTGAGAATAGCTGAGGATTAGCTGGAAGGCCAGGAAAGCACAGGCAGAGCCGACAAAGGGAAATCCCTCTCACATCACCGTTGGTTACACTCCGGGCAGCTCCTCATTCAAGCTTCCTTAATCCAGTTAGTTGTCACCAATGGCTTTTCATTTTCCTAACTTTATGCTAATCGAACAGGGTCCTGAGCTTTGACTGTAAACTATTGCAGACATAACAACAACAAATGGTGAAAGTGTTAGCGCTGTCTAAACCTCATGGACCAGGTCTAATTTTAGCCCGCTGGTCTAAGAGTGGCCTGATCTCTTGCTAAACACCTTTTTATCTCATTCACAGACTGAAGTCTGAAATGGTTCAGCGTTGTGAGCATGTTCTTGAGAGATTTCCCTTTATCCATCCTTGTTTACAGTAAAACACACACCAACAATTATTCAGTGTAATCCATTTGCTACATTTGAGTAGCAGGTGAATTAAATTAGAAAAAAAATAGACATCTTTTAAGTAGTGTCCTTTATTGTCCTTATTAGCTACTTGAAAACTGAGATAGACTAAATCCAGAAGAACTGTGGCCGTGTCTCCAAGACGCTTGAAGAAACCGACCTGCACTGTGAAAACGTATAGGCACTTGTGTAAAAATGATGTGAAATGAGGATGCTTTCAAAAGTAATGGACTTTATCTATCAGTTAACTTCTATTAACTAAATCAAATCAATATTTGGTGTGACCAGCCTTTGCGTTTAAAACAGCTTTTGTCCAGGAACACTTAGTTTTTCAGGTCAGTTTCTTCAAGCATCTTGGAGATGTTGCCTTAGTTCTTCTGTCTTAGTTTTTTCTGTAATCAGACTCGGTGAGATCAGATCATACCGGCTGTTGTCAGACTCCTTGTTCATGCAAAAATCTCACTGGATTATTACAAAAATAATGGCAAAAGGAATGTTTGGAAATGTAAACTGATATTTCCTACTGACACACTACAGCAAAAGATATAAATAACTGGCTTAAAAACATTTTTGTTGTTGTTGACGTGCTTAAAACTTTTGCAAAGTACTGTATGTATGTATGTAAAGGAGCAATATCACACTCGTAGCGGCCGAGTGCCGTAGGTAATCACAGCGTGCTGATTTTATTGCATGGCTATGAGTGTGATATTGCATATATACAACAGTTAAACGGTACGAGTGTATAAATAAATAAGAACAACAACGGATTGTCTTTAAAAAAAACCCTCTTTTGTGAGGAACTACTTCCTTCCACCACAGATTCAAATCTCAAGTTGACAGTTTAACAGTTGAGCCCAAGATCCGTTACCAATTCAAAAATGTCATTTTAGAACTAGTAACGAAGGAACGTTGAGTCGCTTCATTGAAACTCACTGTAATATGAGAGTATTATGAGAGAGAGATCGCCTGAGTGAGTGCATTACCTGCATCTGATATTCTTCAGGTCAATCTTATATTCATAATCACAAAATCAGTTTGAATGTCCGCTGAGGAAAGCAATATCTTTGTCCTTTTAACATTTAAGAGGATTTCCCATGACAGCGCTAGTCAATGCATTTGTCAGTTGCGTCTCCTAAGATGTTGTTTAAAGTAAAAACATCCTTGTTTCCTTGTTTCAGTCCATTTCAATATAAAAGTCTTTGCGACTGACTCACTCACTCATAAAGACAGTCTTTGCCGCCATCTAATGGCGTATTAATGTAACTTTCACTGAAGTCGAAATCACTAACAGACTCTCAATACCAAAAAATACTGCATGTTATTTATGTAAAATATTATTTATTGAACAATAATATTTAAATGAACAACAATAGCGATTATAACAGTATAAGAAGTAAAATAGGAAATAAACACAAGCAAACAGTTCAGTCAAACGTACAAAAGCAGCGCTCTAGTTAGTACAGGATTTAATTTCAATATAAATATAAAGTTATGAAACTTAATATAGCCCTTAAGCCAAATCTTTTAGCTCTGGAACAAATAATAGATTAATAAGTCAGAAGATTGCCCGTTTGATATACCCAAAACGAATTATACCTCATGTTTAAACACTATCTACATAAGAGCCAGCGGCAAATTCCCGAAGCACTGGCCGAGATGAAGCTGTTCTCTGCGGGTACATGAGCTCTGAACGCTCGCTGACGGCCTGGAGCTCACATCTCTGAAACAAATTTTCAAATAGGCGATATATGTTTACATATAAATCACATATCTGAGATTTAAACAACTATATTCTCACCTAAAAAACTCTTAAAACTACATTCCGCTACAAAATAACAGTAGTATCTATAAAAATATAGTGTGTTTGCTCGTCCGCCATGACACTCCCTGTGAGGATGCTGACAGCAGAGTGATTCAAACGGTGAAACGGTTCATGTGGAGATACTGGTAGAATATCACATGGCTGGAAAGACCTCTCAGCCAATCAGATTTGAGAACCAGAATGAACTGTTGTATAAGTATATATGTTTGTGTCTGTGTGTACGTTAATATACACATATATGTATCTGTGTGTCTGTTTATATATGTGCATTGTCAAGGTGATTTTTTAATTAAATTAAATTTGCAACATTGTCATATTTTTAAAATATTCATCATATAATATATAAGTTCAGTATTCTTATTTTTCAAGAAATTTTCAGTTTAAAATATTAATAATTGTGTAAAACAATTCAATTTGGAACCCTAATTACATACATGGATACTTTACATACATACAGACACATTGTATCTAGATATTGGCAATTAAAGCAATAAGCTGTGTATTACAGAGAATTAAACAGTTAAGCAGTATTAGGCAAGACATGAAGCAGAAAACACCTACCTGTTGAAAAATCATAGTAACACACAGTCCTAAGTGGTTTTGAGTGTTTGTACGGGACTGTTTTGAACACAACTTGTCATTCAAACCTCTGAACGTTGCCTCTGCCTGGAAGTCAGATTATTTGATTAGAAATGTCTCCTAAAGCCAGTAGACGCAGACACAACAGAAGCATAAAGCACAGAAAATCAGATCTTTGAACACGTGAGAAACTCAGCTGCGACAGTCACGAGAGATTAGGCAGTAAAGGGTTGATTTATTCATAATATCTTTCTTTATACCGCATCTACTAGCTTAGATGAAAGTGCAGAGGGGAAACACTGTAGACAAGTAGTCATATGAGGGTCTTTCACTCTCATTGAGTCTCGTCCCATAAATCTGCCTCTTTCTTTCCTCCCTCTGTCTGCTCGCTTTTCTTTCTGTCCTGTTGGCACTAATCCTGTCTGCTATTCATGGCCAAGCTGCTCGCTAGAATGGCCGGCGGGGACGGACATCAATGTGGATTTCTTCATGAACCGCGTGAAGGGGTGAATAATTCCTTTGACACCTCTTAGACGCTTGCAGGAGAGACCCAGACACCAGGGATTATCACAGGAATAAAACAAGCTTTGGCGAAAGAGAACTTCCTCTTTAATGTTGTGGGATGCAGTGAGGTGTGACTGGCTGAGGCGCTGTTGTACATTCACTCTCGGCCTGGTAGTGTGCGAGGAAATGCAGCTTCTTACTTCTAATTTGATAATGAGAGATGAAAGGGGAAACAATAAGGACAGGATCGGAAAAGCCAGATTTGAACTCGGACCATCTGCAAAAACACCAGTGTGCTGCTCCAAAAAAACTGAATATATTTCTATAACAAGAAAAAAAAAAAAAAAAAAAAAACAGTAAATAGTTCAAATGTGTCATTTCTTAAAGTCAGCAGGAAACACTGTTTAACAACCCATTTTAATTCCACAATATGACATATTTAAAGTGTAACAGGACATCTAATGAGAAAGCAGGACTAAATTTTATCCATTGGGAACTTATTATGGAAAAAGAAAAGTTAAATGCATGTGGACCGAGGTTAAAAATGTACACTGAAAAAAAAAAAAATTCAATTAGGCTTACTTACTTTTCCAGGAAAGAAATGTAAAATTACATATATATACACTGCAGTCAAAAGTTTGGACACGGTAAGATTTTTAATGTTTTTAAAAGAAGTTTCGTCTGCTCACCAAGGCTGCATTTATTTAATTAAAAATACAGTAAAAACAGTAATATTGTGAAATATTATTACAATTTAAAATAACTGTTTTCTGTTTGAATATATTTTATTAAGTAATTTATTCCTGTGATCAAAGCTGAATTTTCAGCATCATTACTCCAGTCTTCAGTGTCACATGATCCTTCAGAAATCATTCTAATATATATATATATATATATATATATATATATATATATATATATATATATACACACACACACTTGAAAAAAACATTGAAATTGTATAAAAATAGTGAAAAAAAATCTGCCAGAGACAAAATATTCTATACAAAATATATTACAAATATGTTCTCTGAAAGTCTAATTATGTGAACCACTTGCAGAATCTGAAAATGTGCAAAATTTTAACAAAATAAGAGAGATCATACAAAATGCATGTTATTAGCTAAATTTATTAAAATGACCCAGTTCAAAAGTTTGTGAACCATTGGTTCTTAATACTGTGTGTCATTACCTGGATGATCTACAACTGTTTTTTTGTTGTGTGATGGTTGTTCATGAGTCTCTTGTTTATTCTGAGCAGTTAAACTGAGCTCTGTTCTTCAGAAAAATCCTTCAGGTCCTGCAGATTCTTCAGTTTTCCAGCATTTTTTGCATATTTGAACCCTTTCCAGCAGTGACTGAATGATTTTGAGATCCGTCTTTTCACACTGAGGACAACTGAGGGACTCAAACACAACTATTAAAAAAGGTTCAAACATTCACTGATGCTCCAGAAGGAAACATGATGCATTAAGAGTCGGGGGGTGAAAACTTTTGAACAGGATGAAGAGGTCCAAATTTTTCTTATTTCGCTTGAATATCATTTTTTTTTTTTTTTTTTTTAGTTCTGCCCTTTGGAAGCATCAGAAGATACTTGCATGTTTCCCAGAAGACAAATTAAATACAATTTACCTTGATCTTCAAATTCCAAATGTTTTCACCCCCCATCTATTAATGCATCATGTTTCTTTCTGGAGCATCAGTGAATGATTGAACCTTTTTTAATAGTTGTGTTTGAGTCCCTCAGTTGTGCTCAGTGTGAAAAGACGGATCTCAAAATCATTCAGTCACTGCTGGAAAGGGTTCAAATATGCAAAAAAATGCTGGAAAACTGAAGAATCTGCAGGACCTGGAGATTTTTTCTGAAGAATGCTGGGCAGTTTAACTGCTCAGAATAAACAAGAGACTCATGAACAACCATCACAAAACAAAACAAAAAAACAGTCGTAGATCATCCAGATAACCACACACAGTGTTAAGAATCAATGGTTCACATACTTATGAATGGGGTTATTTTAATAAATTCAGCTTTTTTTTTTTTTTGTCTTGTGGACTATATGTAAACATCTTTTATGTAAAATATCTTACTCAGGACAGTACTAAATAAAAAATAACATGCATTCTGTATTATCTCCCTTATTTTGTTAAAATTATTAACATTTTCACAGATTCTGCAAGTGGTTCACATACTTTTTCTTGCAACTGTATGCACTCATTTGCATTCCCAAACAGAAATTTGAACTTTGGATAAAGCCAGTTTCAAAATTTTTGTTTCATATTGTTGACATATTAAAGTCAAAGGTTTATACAGAGGGGATTTTGGATCTCTTTTTATCACTCCATAAATAAGAAAATACAGTCAAAAGTGCATGAGAAAAAACTCATTTTGAGAAAAAAGACCTTTAAAAATATGTATTGTAATTGAAATCTACTGACGCAAACAGATAAAGTGCAATAAAATAAACACCTAAAAGTATATTTTGGATGTTTTCTTTCCACTAATCTGAAACGACAAAATGCCAAACAACCCAAAATCTCAAAATTGACCAGTGCAATAAAAAAAAACAATGTTTTTGCCTGTAGTGTATTGCCTTAAAAAAATAGTGTATGATAACTTAAGTATAATATTTTCAATAACTTGCATTGCAAAATCGTCAACATACCTGTTATTCCCAATCATCACATCCATGTGCAGCTTGGACTGATGTAGTTTTGTCATGTTGCATATATATCTGTTAAATTCAATATACCATGAAACCAAATGCATTTTGTTTGAATTTAGCTTTGGTTATTAAATGAAAGATGCCACTCACTCATTTTTCTGATAAATTAGTCTGTCAGCATAAAGGGAAACGCACAAGGACTCTGACTAGAAGTAGCTTGAATCCGTCATATATGCAGAGAAAAAGAAATTGAGACTCCACAGTAGAAAATTCCAAAAAGAAAAAGAGAACTTCAAATGATGCACTTAAATTAACCAAAAAAACTAAAGCCGGGGATGATTGTAAGGCCGATTATGAATGTAATTTGATACTTACGACTGATCTTGCCCAAACGCACCGAGTCAGAGCCACTTGCGTTCAGTTGGCGTTTGTTTCAATTCCGTGTGTAATGTTAAGTGTGTAATGTCGCACACTCTAGAAGAAAAGGTTCTATATAGAACCTTAAAGGGTTCTGTCTGGCGCTTCATTTATAGAACCGTTTAGGGGTTCCCATCATGGGATCATCTTATGGATTTAGTTTTAATATATTTTATTTCAATTAATTTTTTTTATTTCAATTAAATTTTATGAATTAAGCAGCTCATAAACATACTTTATGCACTAGAAAAAAAAATTAAATAACCCATTAAACATGAAAGACATTTTTCCTTATGTAGAACCTTTTTTGGCACAAAACCTTTAAAATTAAGTCAAGAACCGTAGGATTCTATATAAGACCACACTGAGCCTTTTTTTCTAAAAGTGCAGCTTTCATTACAGGGGGAGGGACTGTCAGATTCCAATGTTGAATGAAAAAATAACCTTATAAAATTCATACACTACACAGTTTGTGAAGCTAAGCATTTAAAAACTAGCGATGCACACTACAGTCTCCGTGTTCACGGTGTCCCAGACACGAATATTTTAATGATTTATAAAAGATGAATCACTGGGATTTCGGTATGGAGATAAAAGGGTAAGATTATAATCTTTTGGTATTATTACATCACATTATGAGTGTATATTAGCACAATTTGTTGTTTTCTTGGGGCATCTAGAGTGTTTCTTTACAAAGCGACATTGCCATCTACTGGCGTGGCATGAATAAAACAGATCTGTGTGAACAGGGATCGCTTTGACAATGTTGTCATATGTACAAAGAAAAAACGTTTCGTTTTAAACATACCCTAAGGCCGCGTCAGATGCATTCTTCTCTGAGAAGACAATCCCATAATGCATTGCGATGGGCTAAAAAGCAACTTAAGATGGCGAACAAAGCGAGAAAAACGTTTAAAATTAAGTTAAGTTATAAATAAACTTGTACACCAAAAGTAAAATAAAAAGAAATTAAAAATTAGACCTTTTTTAGTATTAGTGCATGATGTTAACAACATGCCAACTCCAAGCTCTGTCGAAATCAATTGTGAGTTGAGTCTCCAGAGCTCAAGGAATGCTAGTTGTATGACGCATGGAGCAGCTGGCAATCTAGAGCGCTCCAAATTATTCAAAATGATACATAATGAGCTGCCTTACTTTCTAAATATTTGGCTTTTAAGTTGTTTGGAAACAGAGCAACATTTCCATTTCCAATAACTCAATGGTTATTGCTTTTTTTTAAGCATCCGCTCGTGTCAGACCTTTTACGGGCTCATATAATCAACAGGGGCAAGTTAGCAGATACCATGAAGATAAGATGCTATCATGTCTATTTTAGTTTAAGATTCAAAATAACTGCTTTCACTTTTGTAAACAACCAGTATCATTCATTGTACTTCTTCAATATACCTTGTCCTATACTGGTGAAAGGCATTTGCTATTATACACTACCATTCAAAAGTTTGGGGGCAGTAAGATTTTTTTTTAAATAAATTAATAATTTAATTCAGCAAGGATGCATTAATCTGATCAAAAATGACAGTAAAGACATTTATAATATTACAAAAGATTTCTATTTACAATAAATGCTGCTCTTTGGAAGTTCCTATTCATCAAAAATTCCTGAAAAAAAAAAAAATACATCATGGTTTCCCCAACAATATTAAGCAGTGCAACAATTTTCAACATTTTCTGTTTCTTGAGCATTAAATCAGCATATCAGAATGATTTCTGAAGGATCATGTGACACTGAAGACTGGAGTAATGATGCTGAAAATTGGTAACCATAAAAGACTTTTTTTTTCAAAAACGCAAAAAAATCTTTCCAACCCCAAATTTTTGAATGGTATATGAGAAATTTGATTTCATTTATCCCTTTAGCAGACACTTATCCAAATCAGCTTACAATGGAGGAACATAAGCAATTTGTCATAAGAGCCAACAATATTCATAGCACACAATGCCAAGTTTAAAGTATAAGATAGATTAGAACATGGACGTATCCACTATCTGTGGCGTATTTTTAAAAGCGTGGCCTTCAGAAGCAACCCATCCTATCGTGTACGGCGGCAATCTGAAAAGAACGTAATCTGCCGACGCTATCTCTCCAGCGGTTTGTAAATGGACTCTAAAGACAAGCGACAGCACCATGTGACCAATGTGAAGTGGCCGGCACGGTCCCAAGCGGAGGCCTTATCTCTGAAGGAGAAAGGGATGGCTGGGAGCAGTGATGGCACCTTCGCTCTCTGGCCAGAGCTGTAACATGAAAACACCCGTCCTTTCTGGCAACAGAGCTAAAGTGGATCTATTTCAGGTGCTGTACTTCAGGAGGCCGGCGCGTAGAGACATGACAGAATGGACGTTGCTCAAGCGGCTGCTGGACGCTGTGCACCAGCACTCCACCATGATCGGACGCCTCTGGCTCACGGTCATGGTGATCTTCCGCCTGCTCATCGTGGCCGTGGCGACTGAGGACGTCTACACGGACGAGCAGGAGATGTTTGTCTGCAACACCCTTCAACCGGGGTGTCCCAACGTCTGCTACGACGCCTTCGCCCCCATCTCTCAGCCTCGATTCTGGGTCTTCCAGATCATCACGGTGTCGACGCCTTCTCTATGCTTCATCATCTACACCTGGCACAACTTATCCAAGCAGCCAGAGGCCGAGCAGACGAGGGAAGCGTACGACCGCAGCTGCGACTCGGATAGCTGCTCCATCAAGTCGCACAAGCACTTGGGTCACAGTCTTGCAGACGTCCTCGAAGGGATCGCCAACCAGAGCACCCAGAAAAGCTCGCAGGCGTTGCGGGAGATCGGCGCTCCGTCCAAAGGCTCCTTGGGAGTCCTTTCAAAGTACTACATCTTCCACGTGTGCTTCCGTGCCGTGCTCGAGGTCGCTTTCGTGGTGGCGCAGTGGCTCCTTTTCGGTTTCCACGTTCCCGCTCACTTCGTGTGCACGGCGTCTCCTTGCATGCAGAGGGTCGACTGCTACGTCTCGCGTCCCACCGAGAAAACCATCTTCCTGATCTTCATGTTTTGCGTGGGCATTTTCTGCATCTTCCTCAACTTCTTGGAGCTCAATCATCTGGGCTGGAAGATGATCAAGAAGTCGATGCTCATCAAGGACAGCTCCTGGAGGGGATACGGCGCTATAAACCAAGACTCGCAGTCCATAGCCTCTCTGACTTTCAGAGACGTGACCAGCACTACCTCGCTACCTACCCTTGATCTGGTAGTGGACCACCAGCCGGACTGGATCTGTGCTGGGAACTGCTCGACGAAGAAAGACAAGGACACCTACAGAGGAACGCAATCGCTCAAGGGGAAATCGCAGCCGAGCAAAGAAAGAAAATCAAAACAAAGGAGCACTGAGGTTTGGATATAAACTCAATTATGGACAATTTGAAGAGTCTTAAAGGATTGGTTCACTTCAGAATTACAATTTCCTGATAATTTACTCACCGCCATGTCATCCAAGATGTTTATGTCTTTCTTTCTTCAGTCGAAAAGAAATGAAGGTTTTTGAGGAAAACATTCCAGGATTTTTCTCCATATAGTGGACTTCACTGGGGTTCAACGGGTTGAAGGTCCAAATGTCAGTTTCAGTGCAGCTTCAAAGAGCTTTACATGATCCCAGACGAGGAATAAGAGTCTTATCTAGCGAAACGATCAGCCATTTTCTTAAAAAAAAAAAAAAAAAATTGTAAAAATGTATATACGTTTTAACCACAATGGCTCGTCACTAGCCGTTTTTCCCAAACAGTCCCGTATTTCAGCACTATATTTAGTGTCCCGACTTATTATGAAAAAAAAATCATGTTTTGTTCCGTATTTCTTCTTTCCTAAAAATGTCTTTGCTAGGTATAAAAGCGAGTATCAGTCTTCCGTCACGCGAGAATAGCCTAAACAAAGGTAGCCAATCTCATCATAGTATATTATGGAGAACAAAATTACCATCCAATCACAATTTGTTATCGGTTAACTTGCAGTTCGTGAAGGTGGTATATTAGAGAGCGCGGAGGAGATCAAGATGTCAAAGAAGCGTACGTGTAGATTAAACAAGAAACTTCAAAAAGAGTTTATCAAGTTATTATGCGCAGTTGTCAAAGCTGTCAATGTGGTATCGAGCTGAATGACACACACCAGAAGCGCGCGATCCCGATTCAGTTCAGTTTGCGCCTGAGTGGTCAAATACAGACACAGTTGTCAAAACGCCCATCATGTGGAGTATCTCACGTAAATACAGTCGATTATGGCTTAAGTGAATGCATACAGCTCACTGAAAACCGGATATATGTCAGTAAACTCTAGCATTCGGTTTTAAAGGTTTGTTATATATATATATATATATATATATATATATATATATATATATATACATATATATATATATATAAATAAATTACATATATATCATCATCATGAAATAAAATTTCTCATATCAATGAAATATGTGAAATGGGGTTGCCTGTCCATCCTGTCCCGTATTCCACCATGAGAAATCTGGTCTTATACACAAATGATTGGTCATTTACTAAAGTAAAGTAAAAAATTATATACTTTTTAACCACAAATGCTCGTCTTGCACTGCTCTGCGATGTGCCACGCATTCCGTAATCACGTTGGAAAGGTCACGCGTGACGTAGGTGGAAGTACCGATCCAGTGTTTACAAAGTGAACGTGTAAAGTCTAAGTCAAACGGCCTTCACAAAAAAAGGTAAAACAGCGATGTCGGACGATTTTGAAGTTGGAGGAGAAAATGAGTTGGAGTTTTTTGCTCTACTGCGATTCTTCCTCTAACGTCACGCGTGACCTTTCCAACGTGATTACATAATGTGTGGTGCATCGCAGAGCAGTGCAAGATGAGCATTTGTGGTTAAAAGGTATATACATTTTTATTTTTTTCAGAAAATGACCGATCGTTTCTCTAGATCAGACTCTTATTCCTCGTCTGGGATCATGTAGAGCTCTTTGAAGCTGCACTGAAACTGACATTTGGACCTTCAACCCGTTGAACCCCAGTAAAGTCCACTATATGGAGAAAAAGCAAGGAATGTTTTCCTCAAAAACCTTCATTTCTTTTCGACTGAAGAAAGAAAGACATAAACATCTTGGATGACATGGGGGTGAGTAAATTATCAGGAAATTTTAATTCTGAAGTGAACTAATCCTTTAATTTTGATTACAAAATGCCATTTTAGTGTATGTTAGTAAATGAGAGATTTTTGAAGGCAGCTGCTACTTGTTTGTTTGGATAAGCTTAAAAAAAAATAATAAACTGTACAATCAGCCATGACATGTAATCAATATTTCCACATCATTTATTTATGCAATATACAGTGTGTAATAATATATTCATTTACAACATCTATAAACCACTTTGTGTATAAATTACGCCAGAGAGCAAAAAGAAAACAACTCGCAGCCTTTCCTTTCACTCAGTGATGTAGTGATGAACATTGGAGAAGAAATTTCATAAGAACACTGTAAAATTGGTTCAGGAGTTAGTAATAGTGTTTGGAAGTACAGAGCTATTCTATATCTAGAGATGGAGATGATTGGGGTGCCACGTCTTCTTTTGATTCGAGCAGTTTCTTGTTGTTTTCACAATCATCTTCAGAAAGAAATCAGGTAGTTTTTTGTGCTATACTATTTCTGCAAGAATCAGATCATTCAGTTTACTAGAACATCTATTTACTTTTGAATTAAAGCTGCCATGTGTTATTTTTTCAGTATTTTGTGCTGAGACAATTATACACTCTACCGTTCAAAAGTTTGGGTCATTTCTTTTAATGAATTTTTAAATGCATTTTTTTTAATCAGAAATACAGTAATATTGTAAAATATTACTACAATTTAAAATAGCTGTTTTCTATGTGAATATACTGTAAAATGTAATTTATTCCTGTGATCAAAGCTGAATTTTCAGCATCATTACTCCAGTCTTCAGTGTCACATGATCCTTCAGAAATCATTCTAATATGATGATTTGATGCTCTTTTTATTATCAATGTTGAAAACAGTTGTGCTGATTAATATTTTTGTGGAAATTCTGAAATGTTTTTTCATGATTCTTTGATCAATAGAAAGTCAAAAGAACAGAATTTATTTAAAAACAATATAATTCTTTTGTAACATCATACGTCTTTACTGTAATTCTGATCAATTTAATGTGACCTCGCTAAATAAAAGTATTCATTTCTTTTTTGTCTACAAAAAAGTACCATCTCCAAACTTTTGAACGGTCGTGTAATAGGTTGACTTCCTGAGGATTGTAAACACTGCGGCACCTTCAAAATAGTGCTCAGTTTGTTTAAGTGGTCTGACACATGAACTTCTGGCTCAAACAGTGGAGTCATTTTTGGGGAGAACACGTTTTTCCAAACAATGGAAAAAAATCTCTAAATCTCTCTTTATTCTTTGTAAATGTTTGCTGCACTACTTTTTAGTAACTGCGCATCGCCGCTACTTAATCTGCAGCAAAAAAGTGATATTTAATTGATAGCTTGCAGTACGAATTGAATGTGATCAGATAAAACATTCCTGTTTCATGAAATAATCGCAAAAAAAAAAATCTTTCAATTGAGTTGGGTTGAACAAAAAACAGCATAAAGTAAACCAGTGTAGTCTAATTAATGAACGAATGAATCAGTGAAACGATATTGTGCCTGTTGTTCAAAAAATAATAATTTTGTAATATATGGAATGTTGACTGAGAATTTCTTTCACACGTCTTGTATAATTGAAATATATCCAAATGAACTAGAATCAAATTCAATCAAATCAAAAGCTTGTGAATGTGATTTGAATCGAATTAGGAAATATATATTTTTTTTATTATCCAGGTAACTATTATTACGGCTTTTGAGAGTTTGGGATCTAAACCAACCTGTAACACTAAGAAATAAACTTGTAACTGAACAGTCATGAATGATCACTGACATTAAATATAGTACTTTTGGCAACTTAAGCTTGGTGGCACAGAAGTTACACATTGCAGCTTTAAGTATAATTTGTGTCAAACATATTTTTCTTTTTTCCCTTTTTGCTCTCTGACTGCTTAATTTGGCCAGAAAAAGATACAATAGGGAATGACAAGTCAAAAAGGTAATGGTCTGAAACGATTGCAACGTTTGTGACGGTGGTTGGCAGTATCTGGCCAATACAGAAACAAAAACAGTCATTCAAAGTTCCATTGCATGCACAAGAAACATTCTGCTCAGAGTAACAAAAATAATGTTTGACATTACTAGAATACAGTCTATTTTTGGTGGACAAGCACAGAGACAAATTTTGTCATTTCAAACAAAATTGGTCTGAATTCAAAAGATGCCCAATTTAGTTTATAAGCACAGGACGGTTCAACTAGGGCAAGAATGTTTCATTAACATTGCAAATTTTAAAATGTCATTCAGAGTACGACATAGGCGAGCAAACAGTTCTTGTTACATACAGTACGAAGTTGTGAACCATATCAATATATATTTATATATATATATATATATATATATTATCACTCCATAAGATAAGACTGATAAAATTTTGTATTTCTCGGCATGGCAGAAAGAGATACAGTAGAAAGTGCAATGTCCTAAAACCCAAAAAAAAAAAAAATGTGCACATCAATGGGTGTGTTATTCTAAAGCTTTAGTGCAATACAGCCACCGCTCAAAAAAAGCACTTGAAGGCGCAAAACCCATTAAAACACCCGCGATGCTTACTATGATACCTAAGATCACAATAAGTCTGTAAACGGAGACAGGGAGAGAGAGAGGACATTCATAAGAGTAGCAGGCAAAATAGTCACAGTTTATAGAAAAATTGTGTTTTAAAAAACACATAAGACCACCGCAGGCAGGTAAACCCCATATCAGAGAGAGGAAAAAAAACATACGGAGACAGCGAAAGTACAAATCCACCCCATTGGATGCAACACATTTTCAAATGAACAAGGTGAATGCTGCGTTGAAGACGTGCATTGAAATTACACTGCAAAAAATGACTTTCATAATCAGTATTTTGTCGTTTTCCAATAAAAATAGCTAAACATCTTAAAATAATTTTTTTTTTTTCTGGATAAACAAAATTAAGAGTAATAAGAGACTTGTGTACAGGCTGTCAAGCTAATAATTATTTGATCTAATTAATCAAATTAATCGCACATCAATTTTGGCTGAGAAATTTAAAGTCATTATTGTGTTAGATGAGAAAAGCATTAGACTTTACAAAAAAAGTAGCTTTAGAAAGAAATACTTTGATTCAACATAGAATTTTTTACAGAAACTTTTAAGGCTACAATGTGGCCATAACATTTTTTTTTTTTTTCTTCTTTTTCAGAAGCTGCATCTGAAGTGGCATTTAGGTATATTTACACAGACTGTTTAATGCAGCTCAGAGGTGGCATGAATATAAATAAAAAATGAAATGATACTGCAAATATGAAATTAAACCACCAGTATGAGGTGGCAAGACACTGTCTTAAAGGGTTAGTTCACCCAAAAATGAAATTTCTGTCATGAATTACTCCTCCTCATGTCATTCCACACACATAAGACCTTCGTTCATCTTCAGAACACAAATTAAATTACGTCCAGCGCTTCCAGGTTCTACGTCAGAACGTCAGCTCGGTATTGGCCGGCTCCTGCGTCAGCATCACACGCATGCATTGTGCTGATCACGTGATCAGCTTTGGCCAATACTGAGACTAGGGATGGGCTTTTTTGGCACTTTTTTATTTTGATCATCAACAGGTTTCAAAAACGAGTAACCGAGTACTCGGGGGCGGGGCGTGTGTGGGGGGAGGGGCATGGCCATCATGGAGAGAATTAAAATATCTGAAGACTGTTATGAAAATGAATGTTAAAAATAAAACTTGTCTATGAAATCCTGAACACGTGATTGGAACACGTGATAGATTATGATGCAGCAATGCTATTAATAAAGAAGCATCTGAGGTGAAGAGTGACTTTATGCCAATAAACTGAAGCCCGTTCTATGACACATCGTATGATATTAATCAGATAACTTAGATACATAACAGACGTAACATTATGACTGTTATCTGCACAAAAGGATGCAAACGACTTTAAGTTGCGCGCGAGAGAGAGAGAGAGAGCTCCCGCCGTGATGCGCTTTCATGACAGCGCGCTGAGTTTACTATAGATTTCTGTAATGTTCTCATTGTAATGCTATGTTTATGGCAGATTTGTGCTTTATTTTTATTTACATTGTGATTCCATAAATCAACTGCATGTTTTCAAAGCCATACAAATTATACGAATTAGCCTATGCCATTGCAAATATGATGAAAAAAGCACTGATGCATTATTATAACATCAGTATTTTTATTTATTTATTTATTTATTTTATTTTAAAGAAACATCTAAAAGCAATGACCGTCTCAAATAAATCAGATATCGGGCATTGTATTTGAGCATGAAACTAAACACTGATATGCAGTGCATTCAGCATGTTAATAATAAATGTTGATATCCTAACGCGTCCTATATTAGATTAATCAGATGTAGCTATTACAACTTTCATCTGCAAAAAGTGCGCGAATGCAAATGTGAGCTTGACCGAAAGTGTAACTCCGATTGCGCTTTAAAAACACAGCCAATGAAACGAAAGCACAACAAATTCACAATCTATTAGGCTACCTTAGTGTCACTATTGTAATTTTTTTTATTTATTCTAATATTTCAGCATCAATTTGCACTTTCTGATCAACCAAAATGTTATTTTACAGTATGAAAATCACTGATGATTATTGCTAAATTAATTATGAATAGAATTTGAAGGATATTTTCACACAGCTTGCATTGAACTGTATGTTCATCTATCTGGTCAAAGTGAAGTCAGACATCACTACATGACTTCGAGGCAATTCTCTCATGTCTTTTGACGCATGCTGTGGTGAGCTAAACAATCAGAGCTCAGGGCACCGCCCAAAGTGCTGCTAACCAATCAGGAGGTAAAAAAAAAAATCGTCGTTTACAATGATCGATCGTCACTGTCACGGTCGAGTACTTGATCGCTGTTGCACATCCCTAACTGAGACGGCATTCGGACGTAAACTCAGGAAGCCTTCACTGTGCTCGTCTGCGTAAGGATAATGACAGGGAAGAGAAGATATTGTTGGATAAATTCGTTATTTTTGTTTTGTTTTTGCGCACAAAAAGTATTCTCGTCACTTCATAACATTAAGGTTGAAAACAATGTCTTTAGTACCTTTCTGGACCTTGAAAGTGTTGATTATATTGCTGTCTATGAAGGAGTCATATACCTCTCGGATTTCATCAAAAATATCTTAATTTGAGTTCTGAAGATGAAAGAAGGTCTTACAGGTGTGGAACGACATGAGGGTGAGTAATTAATGACAGACATTTTGGGTAAACTAACCCTTTAATGAGCGAGTCATTTAGTAATTCATTCAAACGGCCGATTCATTCATGAACGAAGCAAGTGACCATCTTAATGAATCAATGGCTCACTCAATTCATTCAGTAATGAACAACGTGTTGCTTAGAGAAGCACAACAGTTTTGCTGTGGCTTTGCTGGAACTATTTTATTGGCGAAATTGGGCAAAAACAGACAATATTGTGTCTAAAATGTCTAAAAATATTAACATCTTGTTTATTGAAAATCAATATCACATTTGCAATCGTGCATATTTAAGGGGGAAAATATTATTATATTGCTCGTGTGATATTGCTAAACAATGTATCATGATATAAATATCAGACAAAAACCCATACGGGGGCATTTTTTGCCTCGTATCTTTAATTTTTGTGGCATTTTATCTGCATTATAATAGGTTTTATCACATAGTCATGCACTGCATCATGTTCGTTCTAAACTGTGTGATATGTAAAGCCCCGTTTACACCTGGTATTAAAGGGATAGTTCACCCAAAAATGAAAATTATTCCATGATTTATTCACCCTCAAGCCATCCTAGGTGTATATGACTATCTTCCTTCAGAAGATCACAATTGGAGTTATATTAAAAAATATTCTGGCTCTTCCAAGCTTTATAATGGGAGTGAATGGGGCTTGAGATTTTGAAGCCCAAAAAAGCACATCCATCCATCATAAAAGTAATCCACACGGCTCCAGGGGGTTAATAAAGATCTTCTGAAGAAAAGCGATGCGTTTTTATAAGAAAAATATCCATATTTATAACTTTATAAACTGTAATCACTAGCTTCTGGGCCGGGATGCGTTAAAAGCGTTAATAATTTTAACCCCCCTTTTTCCCTTAATTAATCAACCAAATTAACATGTTTATTCGACAGCCCTTTTTTATTTTATTTTTATTTTATAATGAGGTTTATACAAAAATATTATGCAGTTTTAGTTCTAAAGATGTTTAGATATTTTACTAAAAACCAAAAATACTGATTAATTTCTTTTTTTTTTTTTTTTTTGGAGTGTCTAGATGTTGCACCATGAGGCCTGGAAAACACAATAAATAAATACTGAAACTTAAAAGCTTCAAAATAGTCTGTGGTAAAACGCAAGGCTTTCATTGGTGAGAATGCAGCAGAGGATGTTGGGTGAGTGGACGGTTGAGACAGTCTAGTTTGGCGTGTGGTCAGTGACCCGTGGTCGTCGGCTCGGCTCATTGAGGCAGGGGCACTAGGACCTCTACGTAATTTATGGGGAAGAAGCCCGATTCTCCGTTAATCATGCCTTCATACCAGTTCTCATCAATCTGATTGGTGAGGATGATGATGTCGCCCTCTTTGAATCCCAGCTCACCCTCGTTCTCCGGCTCAAAGTCGTAGAGCGATCGACAGCAGGGCTGGTCCATGTGTGACTCTATCTCTGTAATGAGGAAAACACAACCACGCCACAGATTTAAACACTTGTTAAAAGAATAGTTCACCTATAAATTAAAATACTGTCGTTATTTAGTATTTGTGTTGTTCCAGACCCATATGCTGTTTGTTTTTTCCTTTGGAATAATTTTATGTTCTTGTCCTATTGTGGTCAAACCAGTGTTATTTTAGTATCATTGATATGCTATTATAGTTTTTGTTAATATTTTGCTGTTTTTATATTTTTTATGTCTATTTGCTTTTTATTAAGTTTTATTTGTAATTTTAGTTAATTTAGTTTTAGTTATTTTTAATATTTAAGAAAGTATGAAAATGAAAAAATGAAAGTAATCCTTTCATTTTTAATATTTGGCATGTTTGTGTGCTGCTGCACGTCACTGTGTGTGCAACAAGCAGAGTGTACGCGCGTTGTGCACCTGCATATAGGCGAATATTACTAACGCGCTCTTTAAATAAAAAAAAATACTGCATCATTGACTTTAGACCAGGTTTCAGTTGGTCAATGGCGCAGTTTTCAGTTGCCTCAAAATAGCAACACGCCAACAATGCACCTGAACACAGCTCGTTTTCAGACCAGCACGCCCATGGGCGCACAAATGGGCACAAAAGCATTCACTATTTAAACAACGTGGCACTGGACATGAAAATGATAACTGCGTCAGGCTGAAACTAGCAAAAAACACTTGCATCGCACCTGGCATCACATTGCGCCGGGTGTATGATAGGGCCCTTAATGTTCATTTACATTCAGTCTGTTCTTCATAAAAAGCCATCAAATATAATTCCATCATAATGCACAAAAAATCCATAATAATGCATAAATATAGTTCATTAACTTGTAAACAGTGTTGCAAACAAGTTGCATGGACTGTTTTCATAATGTTTTTTGGCAACTTTAAAGACGCCGGTCACTATGAAATGTTAAAAAATCTTTCCAAAGAACAAACAAAAGTCTTAAATCACATGAGGATGAGAAAATTGTGTTTAAAACGAAATATTTAACACCTATGGGCTGCTTCCAAACAGCCAGAATGGCTAATGTTAAAATAGCACCAGGTTATTGAGAGGAAAGTAACAGAAAATTATGGAATAATGTAGTTGATGTGTGGGTAGATGAGATGAGTAGGTTCACATGAAATCTGTGACTGCAGTTATCCAACAAACGCTCTACATATTTCTGCAGAATTCAAATTACTGCCATTACTGACAAAATACTACACATCTCCTGCTTTTTATAGGGATGGGTTTTGCCAACTACCTCACATTCAGTGAGTGTCTGGGCATGATCCTACAGGACAATACTCACGTTTGCTATTACCATTGGGGCTTTCAGGCCATGATACAGTCATGGGTGCGGTGTGTGTGAACTGATCAACTGAGAGCAAAAACACATGAGATCAAACATGAGAGACAGACACATATACATGATTCAGCAAATAAAACACAGTTGTTGAACATGAACATGACCACAAAAAAAAAAAAACAATCATGTGATCTATGAATTATGGATGGGAATTTTACGGTTGTCTGGTTTTGATTCTTTTACTTTGCTAACTTTCACCTCTTTATGGTTTTAAAATGTTTTAAATCTTCCAAATACTTCTAGTTTTAAAGTCTTTTCATGTCTGATTCACATGCATCATGCAACTGAAATATAAATAGTCCTACTCTTCTTACAAACAGGTAAAACAATATTTCTAAGATAAACATTACCACCTACTTTTTCCATTTACAGTGTGGTTGATCTGGATATCTGAAAAGAATATGAAGGAATTATGTAAGAAAACATGATGGGGGTGAAATATGTGAGCAACACACAATGAAAGCTATTTATGAACCTCTCGATTTTAAATTACGTAAAAAGAAATGACGACAGTCAGAATGAAAAAATAAATAAATATCACAAAATGAAACAAAAAACAGGTGAACACAAAACCAAAAAATGGTGCTATTAAGACCATAAATGCAGAAAATTAGATTTTTCCACATTTTTCTGCTGGTAATCCAAGAAAAAAAATAATAAAAAAAAAAAAAAAAAAATATATATATATATATATATATATTTGCTACAAACCATGAACTATGACTAATAAATATTTTATCCATAATTATATATATATAACATTACTATTTTTGATGTTTTTGAACGAAGAAAAAACAATAATATTGTGAAATATTATTACAATTTAAAATTATATTTTTCTATTTTAATATACTTTAAAATATCATTTATTTCTGTGATGCAAAGCTGAATTTTCAGCATCATTACTCCAGTCTTCAGTGTCACATGATCCTTCAGAAATCATTCTAATATGATGATTTGATACTCAGTTATTATCAATGTTGAAAACAGTTGTGTTGCTTAATATTTTTTTGGAACCTGTGATACTTTTTTCAGGATTCAGTGATGAATAAAAGGTTAAAAAGAACAGCATTTAATCAAAATATAAATCTTTTTTAACAATATAAATCTTTACTATCACTTTTTATCAATTTAACACATCCGTGCTGAATAAAAGTATTAATTAAGTATTAGTAAAAAATTACTGACCCCAAACTTTTGAACTTTTTTTTTTAGCTTTTTATTGATCAAAGAATCCTGAAAAATTATCACAGGTTATAAAATAATATTAAGCAGCACAACTGTTTCCAGCATTAATAATAAATCAGCATATTACAATGATTTCTGAAAGATCATGTGACACTGAAGACTGGAGTAATGATGCTGACAATTCAGCTTTGCATCACAGAAATAAATTATATTTTAAAGTATATTAAAATAGAAAACCATAATTTTAAATTGTAATAATATTTCACAATATTATTGTTTTTTCTGTATTTATTATGAAATAAATGCAGCCTTCATGAGCATAAGAGACTTTATTCAAAAACATTAAAGATAGTAATGTTTCCAAACTTTTGACTGGTAGTGTGTGTGTATATATATATATATATATATATATATAAAATGTCCATATGCTACAAACTAACCATATGCAAAAAAAATAAATAAATAAATAAAAAAAATATTATAATATAATATATATTTGCTACTAACAATAAACTATGACTTCATATAAACCATGATTTATATATATATATATATATATATATATATATATATATATATATATATGTGTGTGTGTGTGTGTGTGTGTGTGTATGTATAAATATATATGTATGTATGTGTATATGTGTATATATATATGTATAATGTCTAGGTTATATGCTACTAACCATAAGCACTGTATTTGCATTACTTTATTAATATTATCCAGAATTAGACTACATTAAAAAATATATTATTTAAACCTAGACATTAAGAGAATGTTTTAGGATTTAAAAATATTTTAACAAATAAAAGTTATGATAAAACACAATATATATAATAAAGATTCTGCACTTTGTCTGGGGCAAATTTTCTCGCTTAGACTAAAGCACATAAGAAGCTCTCCTCCTGAGAGCTGTCCGGATGTTTCCTCGTTGATACCTGTGGTTTTGACTGATGAGGTGTGGGAAAGTCCATTGTGCTGTGTGTTCTCACTGGTCTCCAAACTGGACATGAGCGACTTTGGCTTGAACTCTTTTTTGGGCCGACTGCTTGCGGTAGATATCCTGCGAGAGCAGATGCCAATATATGTGCATAAACTCAATTTTATATTAGCAAGAAACCTTTTTAACACTTTAATAACATCACTTTTTTTATCTGGTGTCTAAAGCAAGGAAAATCAAGGTGGACCAACAGTAGATATAAAAAACTGTGCTGTCATAAATGAAAAAAAGGTATTATGAATATTAACTGGGAATACAGGATGTTTTCAAGCTGATTTTCAGCTCCATCTATTGAAATGCCAGCCTGTGCAGCTGAAGATACCTGTTCTGTATTTTGCTGTTGAGTTCCTCCAGGATCTCCAAGGACTGTCGATGGTAATCCAGCGCTGCCTCAATCAGAGCTGATAACTGACTCACCTGCTCCACCTACAGGTGAGTGAAAGACATGACGTTTACAGAGGTTAACCCCTGAACAGAAACTTTACTGCCATACAGCCAAGGCACTGGAAATTGTTTAAAGTACAGTTATGGAACATACAAGAAACTGAGCGGATTCGTAAACACCTCTGATTGGCCTCATCAGATTGTGATTGGCTACATTGATCAACGCTTCAAAAACATGTTATAAATAGTCATCAATGACACAGGGGAGTGTTTGAAAGACGCCTGCTTTCAAAACGCTCGTGTGTTGATCATTGTAGCCAATCACAGAGATATCTGATGAGCGTGTGAACACAAAGGCCAATCAGAGGTGCTTATGAATCCGGTCAAAGTGTCAAATTTTTTAAATTTCAGTACCGACTGTACTTTTGACAATATGTGCAATATACATGAAAAAGGTATAGTGTGCAACACATACAGATTATATATACAGTAAATACAGTAAGGTTTCTTTTTTTAATTAGTTAACATGACCAAACAATGAACAATTGTCTTTACTAACAGACACAGATTATTAAATGTTGTAGAAATATATATATATACACATATATACACTGCTCACTGTTAGTTCATGTTAGTTAATCCTTTAATGTAAACATTTTTTTTTCCCTTACATCATTCTCCAAAAAGTTGAACATGCTCCTCTCAGCAAGTTCTTTGGATTCCTCAAACTTCTCCACAGCCTGTTTGATCTCCTCATCAGGAATCTTGCCCTGACGCTTCTTTTTATAGTCAAAGTCTAACCGTCGACCCTCCAGTTTCTTCAGATGATGCTATCAGGGAAATCACACAACATGCTTTCATTGAGTAATCGGCCAAGAAGGCAAATTCATTGACTGATGCTCATTATCTGGAAATGACCAAACATTGATCAATTAATCATCCTAGTCAATATAGCTGTATTTCACTAACCTTAAACACAAACTGCTTGATGTTAAACCTTAAACACAAACTTCATTCTGTAAATGATAGTGTCTGATAATATGGGGAATCAGGGAAATAAATTAAGTAGTATTTGTTTGGTCAACATAACGGCCACCATGAGGGGGCGACGTGCTCCAAGTAAGCAGCTTTTTCTAGGCCATTGATATGCCTGGATCTTTTCAAACCTCATTTCAAAAGTAGAAAACATTATTAAATGCAAAATCTTATTGCACTTTTAAATAATGCTTTAAAATTAAGTGTTAATAAAGAACAAAGCGGTGTCATACCACAATCTCTTTGAGGTCTTTGTCTTGCTGAGTCTGAAGTGGGTCAATGAAGTTCTGTTTCACGTTGATATCGAGGGCGTCTTTAATATCGGCCATCTGTTTCATGGCTTCACCAATGTCCACCAGCGCAGCCCCTGAGAAGATGACGTAGACCTACTGAAGCAATGTTTGACTTTCATATAAAGATCAAATAATCAGGCATGTAACTGTGATTTAATAATGGGCAACACAAGCAAGTTTTTGCAAATAGGAATGGATATATAAAAAAATACTTTATAAATTCGTTGGAAAATGTGTAATAAATTATCTTTTTTGATAATCCAATGATAAAGTACTTTACAACTGAAAGGCATTTCTCAGAATTATAAGTCTGACACTGAGTGCAAATGCTTCAAATTTATGTATCAGAATATTTAAAACACTAAAGCTAATTATTATTACACAAATAGATCTACCTTAAATTCTGACTGGATGAGCCACAATGGAAGTCAATGCAAAATAACTGACATCAACAAGTCACCACAAGGTGTCAGACTCGTGTTTAAATGCTATAAGAACAGCCATATGACAGGAAGTTTCACAATGCACAGTGTGCAAGTCTGTGGTTCTCGAGAGAGATCGACCAGCATTCCTTCGCATTGCTGGTGGATTTCCGTAACTGTATGCCTGTGGTTCATGTCTGTGCATGTGTGTGCTTGACTTTTGGTATGTGCGGACGTTACCGAAAGTGGACTCCTCCCCCAGTTCCCGTCCGTATCGCAGCATGCAGTCTCCTAATAGCCCTTCAGTTTGAGGATAACCCGTCGTCTTCACCTGCCCTCTGATTTTAGACATGGTGTTGAGCATTCCCAGTTTGGCTCTTGATGCTGTGCGGATACATGCAACATACACTCATGATCAAGCCATAAATGACAACACTGCACTCTAAACATGAGTCATCGGAAGTGAAATTACAGTAATTTAGTAGTAGAGTGTTTTTCTTGAGGAGGAAGAAGCAGTGCCTACTCAATAAATAAATAAATATTGCATGGAAAAGAACACCAAAACAATACAATTTCCAAATACAGATAAAACAGTGTGTAAACCACTTCTTTATAAATTAATATTGTGCAACAGAGATGAAGTTTCAGAGGGAGGTTCTAAGTGTTCTCATTGAGTGACCATCATTTTAATGAGAAAATATATGACAATATATAACAATATTATTGATTTGACTGCACTGACACTATTGGACGAGAACCGAACTGAGCTGGACAATGACATCGTTGTTTTCTGCAGAACTGCTTTATAGATGAAATTAACTAATTTAATAATTGATTATCTTTACAACAGAAATGAATCAGCACTGAACTATGACACTGCTGTACAGCTGAAATGAACACTGTTTGCATCATTGAGTTACCAACGGGTTGAAGGTCCAAATGTCAGTTTCAGTGCAGCTTCAAAGACCTCTACACGATCCCAGACGAGGAATAAGGGTCTTATCTAGCGAAACGATTGGTCATTTTCTAAAAAAAATAAACATTTATATACTTTTTAACCACAAATGCTCATCTTGCACTGCTCTGCGATGTGCCACGCATTACGTAGTCAAGATGGAAAGGTCCCGCGTGACGAAGGTGGAAGTACCGATGCAAAGACTAAGTCAAATGGCCTTTACAAAAAAAGGTAAAACAACGATGTTTTACGATTTAAGATTTTAAAGTTGGAATAAGGCGGTACATCCGCCTACGTCATGCGTGACCTTTCCAACGTGATTACGTAATGCGTGGCGCAGAGCAGTACAAGATGAGCGTTTGTGGTTAATAAGTATATAATTTTTTTTTTTTTTTTTAGAAAATGACCGATGGTTTCTCTAGATAAGACTCTTATTCCTCGTCTGGGATCATGTAGAGCTCTTTGAAGCTGCACTGAAACTGACATTTGGACCTTCAACCCGTTGAACCCCAGTGAAGTCCACTATATGGAGAAAAATCCTGGAATGTTTTCCTCAAAAACCTTAAATTCTTTTCGACTGAAGAAAGAAAGACCCCAAACTTTTGAACAGTAGTGTGTATCTGCTTAGACTTTGATGTCACTTGGTTTTAATAAATAGTTTTAAGTTATTATTGCATTGGTCACTTGTTGATAGTGTAAATTACGTGGTGTTCCTCAAGTCTTTAACTCTGACACCATGCCTTGCCTCCTCATTTCAGCAGTAATGTGAATGACTAAATGCAATCATAAGTGCAAAGTGCAATAAAGCGGTCTGATTTCTCAATCATACCTGGGTTTGGTTGAAGGTATTCTGTGGTTTTAGTTATAAGTTCAAAAACAGACTTGTTGGTAACTTCTATTTTCTGAAAAGCATTAAGAATAAATAGAGTAAAGATTAAAGATGGTAAAAGTAAGTATGCTTGTAACATAAATAAGGTGAGAAGAAGGGGCTCATTTCTGCAGTTCTCACCCGCTCCATTTCCGTGAAGTCGTCATCAAGTTTTGTCCCTTCTGCACCGCTTATTTTTTCACTTAACAACTAGAAACAGAGAGGGAGAGAGAGAGAGAAAGAGAGAGAGATTAGATCAGAGACAGGAAGTAGTGACATTTGGCAGGCTGAAATCACATGATGTTTTCCTGTGCACAAACTGGGGAGGGCGGAAGTAAAAATCAATAAAGAGCCTCTATCTTAGCTTATTATAGAAATGATACCTGACAACATGGTTTCAGATTATTTATTAATCAGCCGACATTATTGGATGATACTGGATACTATTTCTTTTCTTTCCATTTCAAATATAGTTCTACATCACGTTTTTTTTTTTTTTTGATAATTATAATATCAGCTATTTATAAGTTATCAACCATCACAAGTACAAAATAATTATTAGTTCTGTCAGGATCACTTCATCAAAGGTAACTGACAATTAGCACAAGGTTTGGATTTTCAAGGACTTTCAAGCACTTTCAAGGACTTTGTCCAGCACTTCAATGCTCAAAAGTCTGAATATTATACAATTTGAATTTATTTTTAATGTGATGACCAAAACACTTTTTCTTCATCTTCATCTAACATTCATCTTTCACAGATTTCACACCATTTGTAAAACAAAATTACACGATGTAGGAAAACTAACATTTGGTGAAAAACAAACACTTATTTAAAAATTTAAATAGACATGAAATTACCACTATAACCAGTAGATGGCGGCAGAGGAGCACTTACTGGCTCATCAACCATTTCCATATATATATATTTTAGGGGTGTAACCGTACATGTATTCGTCCCGAACCGCCACGGTATGGACGTCATGGTTCGGTTCATGCAGTTAGACGACGAATGGGGGCGCGCACGGTAATGCTTTTGAGCCTAATCACTTTTAAAGAGCATTAACCACCAATAATCGCAATAATCTCTGTGTTTTGTTACTTTCGATAATAAACAAAGTACCATCTTTCAAATTCTGTCCATTTTATCAGGAAATTCAAACAATAAATGCTGTTTTGATGCTTTTTGATGTAGCGTGGAGTGCGAGTGAATGCGATCATCCCTTCCTCTTCACTACTACAGAATGAACATGAACGTATGTTGAAAGATACAGTACAACTTACTGAAACAAATCATATCTTGTTGAGTCGCTTAGTGTTTCAACCGTGGAAAGATTTACAGTTTGTAAACGATGTGTCACGTAGTATTACATTTACCTCAGAAAAGCCATTCAGTGTCAACAGCTTGTTAGTTCACTAGAGAAATTAACTGTTTCACTAAATATATGCACTATATTAGCCTATATATTAATTATATTTAACTTAACCTGTTAGTTAATGTAAGGCCTAGATAAATCCATCATAAAACAAGTTATGACAGCCACTTTGTAAATGATTATATTTCAACAACGAATTGGAGAAACAGAAGTTAATGCAAAGACTGCCTTATGTGTAATTTACATGCTTACAATACATACATTTGTATTATTATTTGAGTGTTGATGATTATATCTAAAAATAAATAGCAACTGAATTTAATAATTTGGGCTCTGTTGTTAATTGTAACCTTTATTATCTTAATGTGCAAGTAAGGGCTGCCGAAACAGCATTAGCAGAGATAGATTTTTTTATCCTTAAGAAATGTTTTAATTACAATTGAATAAATTTTAAGACAGAGACACAGTTTGTTCAGTAAAACATTGTTTAATAAAAAAAGATAATCTTTTTTTTGTTTTCTCACCCTGCTGTACCGAACCCATACCGAACCGTGACTTCAAACCGAGGTACGTACCGAACCGTCATTTTTGTGTACCGTTACACCCCTAATATATATATATATATATGTGGGAAAAAAATCTGTTTAAAATTAAGTGGTGCAACACAAGTCGATTTAAAAATAAACCCAGATCAACAAATCCTTGATTAGTGTTAAACTTTGCTTAATTTAATAGTTATTGGTGCAACCCACCCTTAGTGTTTTTTTGTTTTTTTTTAAATCGTCCCGCTGTTTTTAGTGATTGAAATCACTGCAGGTGCTGTATATGGATCACAAGTGCCCAAAACTTGCATCTTGTTCACATATTTTTGTTTTTAAGATGAAAAATTGACAGGCTTGTGCTGCAGTTACATGGCTATTTTCCCCTCCAGGGCTCCCCGACAGTCACGTGACTGAAAACTATGAATTCAGCACAAACTACTTTTAATCAATGAATCATTTTAATCAATGAATCAGACTAAACTTCACGAAAAAATATTTTATTTCCAGTTTGTTATAAGTGGAGGATGTGTGTGCGTATAAAACTTAAAAAACTTTAAACAAACTCATACAGCGTTTTGAGAGAAACAGAGAGAATTCTCACTACTGGTAACTTAAACACTTCTGATTGGTCATTATTTTCAACAGAAATGGCTGTGATTGGCTACAATACTCACCACTGCAAAACCACGTTGTAAATAGAAACATTTGTAGTGTCATTAAACTTACGTGACACGAATATTACAACCAGATCCCTTTAATTTACTTGCTTTTATTAAATCGTTACAAATTATATGTTACATGTAGTAATATGATTATATACTTATATATAATTATATACGACTTATATACTTATATAGTGATGGGCATCGTTTTCCTATAGGTAGACATAGATCAGCTGAGCGTCAGCTGATGCAAGCTTGACTAACGTGGCGCTATATGCTTGATTTCTTAGCCAGAATCTCAATATCATCGTATGACATTTACTATATAAACAGTCCACTACTGTTTGTTGTGACTCAGAAAACTATTTAGAAACACACAATTAGGCTAAAGTAGCTGTCATTATGTAACACTGAGTGGCCACGCCGAAGGAAAAACAAATATCTCAGTATATGTGAACGGGTGACACATATCAAGTGGTGCTAAACATAATCCAGACTAGTTAAACAGCAATATTAAGAGGATTAACATATCTTGCATTGCATATCTTGCAAATTAGGTTAACATTTTTGCCATGCAGGTCGGTGAGAGACTGAAAAAAAATGGGGGGGGGGGGGGGAATCTAACATTTCAGACATGATTTCAAAGATGTAAAATAGGTAGAGAACAGAACAAGAAAATGCATTTCCTTTCACCATGCGTGCATCTTTGTCAAACCTCAAAAATCTTTTAAATCATGTCTGAAAAGTTTTGATTTTGATCTTACACTCCAATTCATCACCTGTTTCACTATACAGAGCTTCTATAATAAGAACGACAAGTTGATTAAGCTGCCAACTAGCTGATTTTAAAAATGTGTAGTTTTTCCACACCTACTGTTCCAATTATCTAAGCTCAAAAATTATCTAAGCCTTTTCCTCATTGGTAATACCAACTGTGGCAGTATGAATTGGCCTACATTTACACATACACACTTGTCAGAGTCAGAATCCTGACCTACTTCTGCCTCTGGTTCACCAACACCGGCCCTAACGTTGTAGTTGGTCTGTTGGCAGTTTATTTACCACACTGCTGTGCACTTAATGCACTGGTGAATGCGAGCAGAGGTTGTTCAAACACCCACATGAAACCCTCACACTGTTCAGAACGTGCTTCTAATGACAAGACTGTCATAAGCAACAGCAGAAATAGTTGGCAATAGTTTATTGAATCAATCACAGGATCCTCAATGACTGAATCGCATCAGATGGCTCACTTACTCACTGAATTGCAGGTTCTCAAAATAAAGTCTCATAATATATCAAGAACCATTACTGTATAACTGTGTCCGAATTCACATCCTTATGCTGTATTCTATATATTGAGACTCCAAGACCAGAAATATATGGGTCAGATAAGGGAGACATCCTAAATGTGCACTGTTGATGTGCCTCCAGGAACAGGACTGGGAATCACTGGTGTACTGTATGTCATTTGGTATTTTTTGTTTGCTTAATTAAAAATATATTTTTTTATTTGTTACCTGCTCGAACATTTCCATCACGCATTTTTATTCATCTCTATAAAACAGTGCCGACAGACAGACAGATAGATAGATAGAACGAGAGAACGACAGATAGATAGAACGATAGATAGATAGAACAAGAGAACGATAGAACGATAGAACAACAGAACGATAGAACGATAGAATGACAGATAGAAAAAGAGAACGACAGAACAATAGAACGATAGATAGATAGATAGAACAAGAGAACGATAGAATGACAGATAGATAGAATGACAGATAGATAGAATGACAGAGAACGAGAACGACAGATAGATAGAACGATAGATAGAACGATAGAACAAGAGAACGACAGAACAGAAAAATAGAACGACGGAACGATAGAATGACAGATAGATAGATAGAATGATAGATAGAACAAGAGAACGATAGAACGACAGATAAATAGATAGATAGAATGATAGATAGAACAAGAGAACGATAGAACGACAGATAGATAGATAGAATGATAGATAGAACAAGAGAACGATAGAACAGAAAAATAGAACGACAGAACGATAGAATGACAGATAGATAGATAGATAGATAGAATGATAGATAGAACAAGAGAACGATAGAACAATAGAACGATAGATAGAACAAGAGAACGATAGAACGACAGAACAATAGAACGATAGAATGACAGATAGATAGATAGATAGATAGAATGACAGAGAACGAGAACGACAGATAGATAGAACGATAGATAGAACGATAGAACAAGAGAACGACAGAACAGAAAAATAGAACGACAGAATAACAGATAGATAGATAGAACGATAGATAGAACAAGAGAACGACAGAACAGAAAAATAGAACGACAGAACGATAGAATGACAGATAGATAGAATGATAGATAGAACAAGAGAACGATAGAACGACAGATAGATAGATAGAATGATAGATAGAACAAGAGAACGATAGAACGACAGATAGATAGAACAAGAGAACAATAGAATGAGAAAGACAGAACGATAGATATAATGATAGAACAATAGATAGATAGAACAAGAGAACGATAGAACGACAGAACAATAGATAGATAGATAGAACGACAGAACGATAAATAGATAAATAGAACGATATAACGACAGAACGATAGATAGAAAGAACGATAGACAGAAAGATAGATAGAACGACAGAACGATAAATAGATAGATAGAACGATATAACGACAGAACCATAGAACGACAGAACGATAGAGTTAGATAGATAAAACGACAAAATAATAGAACAACAGAACGATAGAACAATACAACGATAGAACGATAGATAGATAGGGTGACAGTATGATGATCCACTGCTACTTGTGAAATTAAAAGCAGACATAGGTTTTGTCTAACAAATAAGCTCTATTTCTCATTTCCCCTTCATGGACAAACATTCAGTTTACTGAGGAATGAACAATGCGTTCCTCCATTGAATAAGGAAGGAAATTGCAGCACAAGTCCAGACATGATGACACTCACCCACTCCAGCACACTGCACTTTCCCTTACAAACAAACATGCAATTAAATTAAGGTCACAGACATATACAGCGCTGCACATTTGTTAGAGTCAACAAGTCAAAAGAAAAGGTTTCTGTCTATGAGGGTGAAAAGCCACAAAAAGCAGCACTCACTAATTAGCACTGACAGATAGCAGCATGACACCTTGTGAAATGGAGGCTCAGAATAGAAAGAGTGATAATGTCTTTCAAAGTAGCAACTGCTTTACTGTCATCTATCCAATTAGCAGCTACCAAACAACTGCAGTGACATCATCAAGAACCACAGTCATAATAATTGACTGGGGGGATCATAATTACTGTCGGTAAAATAACGGCCTCTTGTTTGCAATGCAAGGCTAAATAAAAAAGTGGTTCTTTGAACAAGTATCCTAACAAGATCTCCTAACAAGGCCACATATTAAGGTCTGGGTAGATTAGATGGTAATCAAACAATCTATTCTCATTTCAACATGTTGAATGCAGGAGAAATGGGTAGAAATAAAGATCTGAGTGACTAACAAGGGCCAAATTGTTATGGCAAGCCGACTGGGTCAGAGTATCTCTGTGTTGCTCCAGGTCAGATGTTTAGTGTGCACGCTTTCACTGCGTAATTTAGTCTATTAAAATGCATTACAATGCCCCCAATATTCAAAATAAGGGGGGAAAAATACCTCAGTGTCTTTTATATTTATATCATTTAATATAGGTAATCAGTATCATATGAAAAGTGCCATTTTTTCCTCCAAATATCAGCATGATTACAAATGTGATTTGGATTTTATACAACAGTTCAATAAACAAGACGTTAATATTAAGTGACTTACATTTAGACACAATATTGCCTGTTTTTGCTCTATTTCGCCAACGAAAATAGTTTCGAACAAAGCCACAGGACTGTTTTGCATCTCTAAGCAACGCATGGCAGTGAATGAACAAATCGTTTGAAACAATAATTCAATGACTCACTCATTAGCCGCGTTTCCACTGTCGTGCTAGTGTGCTAGTGCATTTCCACTGTCACTTCTAGGGCTTGATCGGGCCTCGTCTGATATCCATATTTAGCTCCGCATATGTCATAAAATAAAGCAACTCCAGTTTTTCAGGAACTTCCTCCGTTTCTCAGACTGTGTATTGGGACTGTCACTGGAGAGAGTGCTAAAGCTCCTCAGGTGGTATTTTTGGTGGAAAATACGTAGAAATTATCATTCTTTCTAAATGTGACGTAAACATACTGTCCTGTGACTACTAGGGATGCACCGATCCGATATTCAGATCGGGTATCGGCTCCGACACTGCCATTTTTGCCGAATCGGGTATCGGCCGGATGGGACCGATCCAAATCCGATAATGTGCGTGTACTATTCTGTGTTATTGTTAAGCTCCACAAAAGGCACAAAAACATTAAAAAGCACCATAAAGTTTCTGTGCACTATATTCCAAGTGTTCTGAAGCCATTACATAGTTTAATTTGAGGTACAGATAAATATTTAAGTCGTTAAATTAAAGTTCACGTAAATGCCTCCCTCCGCTGCGGCTGTCAGTCATTCTCCATTCAGCATTCAAACTGCGTGTCGCGTTCGGTTACAACAGTCAACACAATGAAACTCCCTCCAAGATGAATTAATGTTTCTATTATTATACTTCATCTGTAGACAACGACACCGGTAATACAATACGCATCAATATATCTTCACTTTGTGCTTTGAGGTTTTCAATGCGGAGCGCTGCCGCTGCGCGCTGTGAGTCCATGATGCTTCAAGCGCATCATTCTGCACACCGGATGCGCATAAGCGCTTTGTGCCGCTCTGTATGGGAGCCCTTCATATTATAATACTTTTGCGCAATGAAAGATTGTTAATAGCATTTTTTTTGTTCTGTCCTAGCTATCATATGTTGCTGCCTCATTAAAAAAAACCTCTGCTATAAATTTAAAAGAAATGTCTTTTAATTTTATAGTATAGCCTATATATATATATATATATATATATATATATATATATATATATATATATATATATTTAGTTTATGTCATGTATGACTCAAACATTCATGATAATAATTCACTACATTTGTGTCTGTTTGTTATTTTGTTTTACAAAGTTAGGAAGTCAAGCCTGATACCTTGCACAAAAGAATGATCCCAGTTTCTTCCACACAGTAAGGCAGTTTATTAGGTAATTTAGCACTTTTTTTTTATTATTACTACTATCGGATCGGTATCGGCCGATACTGAATCCCAGGTATCGGTATCGGAAGCTAAAAAGGATCGGCGCATCCCTAGTGACTACAAATAAACAGAAACAGACAAAACTGAATAAGTATGTGTGTCCTCTTTCTTTTGTGAAATATTAGTAAACACCACTTTATTAATGTGACTAATGTGCAATCTTGACACAAATTAATTCATTATGATCAATGTATGACTTTGTAAAACATTGATGCTTGTGTTTTAAATCTTTAAGTAAACAACAAAAATGCCAACATTTTCTTTCTGATTCGTTTTCTGATAAAACTTCCATTTGTTGGTGAAATGATGGGTTTATGTGAGGTTGTTCCAGAGAGTCGTGTTAGGGGCGGGTTTTAGTGAAGCGCTGCGGAGCTTCTGGCCCATCGGTGGAAACGCAGCGTGGTTTTGGGCTCTTGCTACAGGTCCAAGGCTATTAGCCCAGCCCGACCCATTGAAAGCTCTGGCTCGCACTGGCCCGACAGTGGAAAAGCGGCTATCAAGGCAGTCATAGGCCCTGTCCCAAATGGCACAATTCATTTACTCATGCGGTCTTATGGACTTACAGTGGCCACCGCGTGTGCATGTCTGTTAAATCCACAAGACCTTAGGGTCTCCCATTTGTCATTTTGAGGTTTCAGAAGGGCGCTCACAAGCGCCCCCTTTGCGGCCAATATGAGCCCTCGATGTGCACTTTTGCTGACCCCGCGAACTACGCAAACTGGCATTGCGTCAAAAAAGTGTTGGTTCCATTTGGGACAGGGCCAAATGCTTAATTCCTGAATGAATCAGCTGTTTGAAACTCAATGACTCACTCATTAACAGTGACTTGCTACCACCTACTGGCAGTTTTAATTCCACATTTAAAGTATATTTTCATTTTTGAAATCATTTTAAATATCAATATTAGACATTTTATGTTTAAAACATCAAAACATTATTAATGCATTATTAAATGTCCCCTCTGAGCTGCATTAAACAGTCTGTGTAAATACGTCTAAATGCCACTTCAGATGGAGCTTCTGTGTTTCCTCTGCATTGCAAAGACAAACTGTGTTAATACTGATTTAATTTGATTGGTAACAGCCCTATTGTGTCTTATTATTTAATTGAATTTGATTCAGTGTAAGAATTTGACATAAAAACGATGCATACATTTAATTAGGTTAGAAAAAATGGCTTTTATAAAGGTAAAATGACTATAAAAGGTGAAAATCAATTTAAACTTATTGTAAAAGATCATTTCTGTCACTGCTGCGAACTAATGCCGCGTTCCAGGCAACCCGTAACCCGTGTTTTTCCAAGCTTATACCCATGAAAGTGCACTAGAACGGCAGTCAAACCCGTGACTTCCCACCCGTGAACTCGTACTAGATCGATGTACACCCAGTTCCGCGCTCGTCGCATAGCAACAATGGCAGCCCCTACGGATGTGGTGTTTATGCAAGTGGTACACTATGAGAAATAGACTTTAGGACAATATAACGTTGCAATCAAATTAATAATAATAATATAATAATGATAAATAATACACACACAATTATGTATTACAATGTTATGTGTCTGAAACGATAAGTATGTCGTGAAAGTATATCGCCACATGGAAATGTTGGGCACAAACCCATACGGTCCGCCATGCTGGTTTGTTTACATCTAGCTACCACAATTCCTTGCGCTCAGGCAGTTTGGCGTGACACACCAGAACTGGTGTGAAATTATTCATTTCACAACATTCACCACAGTCACATCTCAGAACTGTCCTTAACTTCCCCACTGAGAAATTATGTTTTAAGGGGATATGACATAACTAAATGATGCAAGATGATGTATGAAGACATCATGTGTTGTAGTGAACGTCATATAGGAAGACTAATGTTCACTTTAACAGTAATTGAGTGATTCAATAATATTATGTAACATCAGGGCCCTTTGTGTTGAACACAACAGAATAATCCTCCTACACACTCACTTTCTGTTACAAACACACACGACTGACATTCAAACCTACGCAAATGGCAGACTGTATCCAGAATAATCCAATATAGTGTAAAAAAAATACAATTTTTTTTTATTCATACAAATTAATATTTAACATTAATAAAACCAACAATACTGTGGGTAAACTGCGAAGTTAAAGGTGAAAATTTGGCATCTGACTTCAGCATCTTCTGATGCAAAATAAAATTAGCTTGCTTATATTTTTCGCGTAAAATTTTGTATTGGTTAAATGAATATGACTTAAATCCAATCACTTGTTTATCTAGCAGATGAATTAAAACATCTGGTCGATTTATATTGCACAATGTTAGGAAAAGCTGCTTTTGTAATTTCATGGTAGAATTTAAAGCGCCAAACATGACTGTAGATCATATCATAATCAGGTCAATAACAGACCTGCACATCTGTAATACATTTAAGAAACTGTACGTCACTTTAAATAAACTTCTAGTCACAAATACTGTATCTAAGACTATAGTAAACCTTGAACAAAGCTTTCCTTCAAACCCAAGGCCTAGGCCTGTCACGATAACTACTTTTTGTTGTGCGATATATTGCCCCAGAAATAATTGCGATATGCGATATTATTGTCATTTTAAGACCATTTTATGCCACTGAATATATAATCGTAATATCGTAATATAACAGCATCGGAGAGCAGACACCTCAGAGAGCAGACGAGATGACAGAGGCAGCACAATCGGCATTTATTTTTGTGTAAACATAATGGGCAATATGTCGTGTCACCAAAATTTATCGAGGTCATGTCCATATATCATGCCATAAGTCGATATATCAACTATCGCGACAGGCCTACCAAGGCCTTTGTTCTGCTCATCTATCTCTGTTTTATTCCGTGGTGACCTTAGATATTTCACTGGCTGAGCTTTCTGTGTGTTACTGTTAACACACAATAACAGCAGCACAAACTGTTCCTGTCTAATAAAACACAATAGATTTGACCTGACCCTCTGAACTGATGTTGGGCGGCTGTTTCACAACAGCAAGCGGATACTGAGCAGATAACACTCCAAATGTTTTTTCAGGCAGTACTACTGCTGAGTCCTTTAGGCCACTGCACACATCTAAAGAAAGGAGGATGAAACAACACACACATCAAAGAGAGAATGCAGGACATTTGCAGCCGTTTAGTCCTAAAAAAGGATAATGATAATGAATGATAATGTCAGTCAAACATGAAAAAAAATCATTTGAAATTTTAAGTTATGAGTAGTTTTAAAAAAATTCTGATGCTCACGTGCCCACTGTTGGCACTTTCGGCGGTGGACAGGGGTCAGCATGGGCACCCTGACTGGTCTGCAGCTATGCAGCCCCATACGCAACAAACTGTGATGCACTGTGTATTCTGACACCTTGCGATCAGAACCAGCATTAACTTCTTGAGCAGTTTGAGCTACAGTAGCTCTTCTGTTGGATCGGACCACACGGGCCAGCCTTCGCTCCCAACATGCATCAATGAGCCTCGGCCGCACATGACCCTGTCGCCGGTTCACCTCTGTTCCTTCCTTGGACCACTTTTGATAGATACTGACCACTGCAGACCGGGAACACCCCACAAGAGCTGCAGTTTTGGAGATGCTCTGATCCAGTCGTCTAGCCATCACAGTTTGGCCCTCGTCAAACTCGCTCAAAATCTTACGCTTGACCATTTTTCCTGCTTCTAACACATCAACTTTGAGGACAAAATGTTCACTTGCTGCCTAATATATGCCACCCATTAACAGGTGTCGTGATGAGGAGATAACCAGTATTATTCACTTCACCTGTCAGTGCTCATATTGTTATGCCTGATCGGTGTATAAACAAGCTCATGATGCTGTTTAAGATCACACCACATGCTTTTAAAAAAAAAGGATGGAAAATTTCAAATCAGTTTTTGATTCTAAATAACAGTAACAGCTGGTGACTCCCTGAAATAAGGTTCTTACCCAAGATACCCATGATCACGTCAGTCTGTGGCTTCCTCGAACTCCACTCACTAGCAACCAACTAGGTCAGGCTAAATTTAGCCATAACACACAAAGGAAATTAGCCTCATATGGCAGTACTGCTTTTGACTTATACTGCTCAATGACAATATCAGAGAACCTTGAAGCAGAAGGACACTGTGACATGCATTAAATATTAAAAAAACAAACATCAGTGTATGATTAAAGTCAGCCTGAAATCAAAACTGACCTTCTTTTTTAATGCACATTCCTGGTTTTATTGTAACACAGAACTTCACAGTAAACAAATGACTGTTTATGTAATTTTCCAACGAAATGTCATTTGCTCCACTTCAGAAACAACTTTTGGTTTTGACTGACATATAAATTAGGGCTGTCAACAGATTAAAATTTGTTTCACTTATTGTGAAATTAAGCATACACCATACACGTTATATTGTTTAAAACGTCCAATTTGTCATCATTTGCTATATCCAGCAAAGTAAACTGTCAGATTGAAGGATGATTCTCACAAAACCGTATTTTCTGCAAGCTTTTTACCAAGGTTAATTTAGGTGTCTTTCCAAAAAAATAACACTTGGAGACTCCAAAAGGACACCAAATATTAATTTATGCACACCAAAGCAACCATGAAAAAAAAGTTACAGAAAAAAACTTCAGATTTCACAGTGTATAGCATGTGTGCAACAGCAAAGAGCTTATATATAGACTCACGTTTACATTCTATACAACTCCTGTTTGTCACACCACAATCATCTTTACCTGAATTGCAATCCTCATCCATCAAAACTTTACTAGCGAGACGCTGGTTTGCTTTATCCAGCTGAGAAACGTAGTTTACGTATCATCTGGTCATATACAACGGTGGGATGTTTTGGGCTCGCGCTGTTCAGAAACAATCACAGAATAAGACAGGGCTCGTGTTTTAAAGCGAAACACACCGAAATGAATAATTCGCTGAGAACGCAAAGCTTTACAAATTTTTCAAATCAGCGGAGCTAGTATCAAACTGCCAAAGTCACGTGATTTCAGTAAAGAGGCTTCGTTACGTCATAAGTGTTTCGAAATTTCAATAGTTCACCACTGGGGGGCGTGACTTTGGCAGTTTGTTACACGCTCCAAACCACTGATTCGAAAAAGATTCGTAAAGCTTCGAAGCTTCATGAAGCAGTGTTTTGAAATCGCCCATCACTAGGTATTGTTGAATAAAGTTGCTATTTTGTTTTTTTGGCGCACAAAAAGTATTCTCGTCGCTTCATAACATTAAGGTTGAACCACTGTACTCACTTTAACTGTTTTAAATATGTCTTTAGTAGCTTTCTGGGCATCTGAAAGTGTTCATTATCTTGCTGTCAATGGAGGCCTCACTGAGCCATCGGATTTTATCAAAAATATCTTAATTCGTGTTCTGAAGATGAATGAAGGTCTTACGGGTGTGGAACGACATGAGGGTGAGTAATCAATGACAGAATTTTCATTTTTGTGCGAACTAACCCTTTAAATACAGCTCTGTACTATGCATGAAATTTCAGAAATTCTTCTAGAAATATATGGTTGAAATGTTTATGTGATTGATGTTTTGAAATGCTGCTGATAATGCACCATTTGTTTAATATAATAACAAAGGTTTTTTTTCTAATTCTTTATCCATGTATGACTCTCCGCTCATGTGAACGCTCACAGACTGTAATTTCTGGCTGACTATAAATGCTGTATTACATTAAAAAACCTTAATGTCTATTTACTGCATTTGTAGTATAATTTTGAGTCATCCATCGTGTGTTTACAATAGCACATTAATAATGTGTACAAAGTTACAAAGCACGCCACAGATGTGATCCATAGACACAAAACAGAAAATAACCTACAATATTCCTTTAATTCCTTGTTGACGTTCATCAGTGAAGGAATGAAGTGAGCTTTGTAACCCAAGGCTGAATTTCACTACAAACTGTTACATACAATAGAAACAACAGGCTTCTAGAGTGTCTAGCGGTGATAATGATCACTGAATACCGCTGTCACTGTGCCTGTGATAATAACAGTCAGTGAAGGCAGCAGGAAACCGTGACTCCATTACGGATCCAGTAGTGCTTTATTATCACTGCGCATGATGAGAGATGAGCAGCAAGTGTGAAATCAACTTGACGTCGGTGTGGTGTGACTCTCGTCTTGACTCGTTTACTGATTACATGCTGCCACTCGTAATGCATTATAATTCCATAATGTGACATATATCCAAGTGAAACAAGATATTCAATTAAAAAATTATAAGGTTATTACATTTTGATGAAAGACAAACAAATATTTTCTTTTATGTTTATGCGCACTGATGAATTGCTCACAGATTTTATGATGATTTACTGAATAATGAATTATTGTAATGTAACAATTCTGAGTAAAGCAGAATAATTAGTGGGAAGTTTAGTTAATTTGTATCTAACATTCATGATTGTATACATTAAGATTTGAACACAGCCTTGGTTATGTCATCCAGTGCTATTATCGTCAACTAAAACTATTAAAAATTGTTTTCATTAATTGAAATAAACACACACACACACACACATACATATATACATGCATTAATTGTTTGTTCACAATTAAACTCAATTTTGTCAAATAAGATGCTGCAACAGAACTATAAATTAAAACATGGGTGCAAAGAATATCTTGGTTGTATGATATTCCTTAAAATTAATAATAATATTATTATTACTTTGAGAAGTACACCTTAGTATACATTAGTGATATATTTCTGTCATAATTTCTATAAATTGAACCGGACGTTTAGTTTGACGGTTTGTCGTGAAGATCTATCAGTTTTAGTTTCTGTTTCAGTGTGTATATGATGATAGTTTTTCTCAAAGCTCGTGAAGTGACTTTCAGAGCAGCTCTGGAGATGAAGTGTTCATGTGCTCATATATTGAGACGGCAGATGCTGAAAACACAGCGAGGGTCACGTGTGTGTGAGTTTGTGTATCAGACAAAACCGTGCCGTTCATTCACAGAGACATGCAGAAATCACTTATTAGTGACATGCACTGACTTGCTGTTGTCACGTTTATTTCTGCTGTGTGATAGGCTCTTAGATCAAGTAAAATGTCCAGAGCTTATCATCGTTATCAATGTAAATTTTATCGTGATCTCGATATATAATAGCATTTATTGCCCAGCCCTAACTTCAATGAACATATACAGCATGGTATGTCAAACATCTGAGAAAACACAGTCACAGACTCAATGTTCTCTCAGAAGGTAAATTCCTGCAGGGTACCGGAGTAAAAATACAGTGGTTTACGAAAGAGTTTCACAGCATGAGCACTCTGATGTTTTTCCTCCCCAGAGAACAAAGACAATACTGCGGCATGATCAACTGAACAGTGACGATGAGGCCCTTTCCTCTACGTGTAAAAAAAAAACTAACAAAACAATAAAATAACAACAATGACTGTGTGGGTTTTTTGTTGTTGTTGATGGGTGGGAAACTGGGAATGATTTCCTATACTACCTTTTCAAGAACTGATTCATCAATGCAGTTTCAATAAAAGGTCACAAAAACATGAACGCTCCACACAGACTCCTAAATGTCACCTGTTCCAGAATAACATGCCAACTAGCAGAGACGCCCACAAGTACCCGAGAACTGATAAGTGACAGTGATGATTGAATACAGAGCTACACGATTCTGGATGAAATGAGAATCATTAAAAATATTTAATTAATTTGAAAATGTATGTATGTATATATATATTATATATATATATATATATATATATATTTTCTGTTTGAATGAATGACTTCATACAGACTTCACCTGTTTCATTACTGTTTTAGCATTTTTGAATGAATCTCTTGAATGATTCAATAACAGATACATTTCATACAAGTCACTTGTCAACGGTGTAATAGATATAATCTTTATTTGATGTTTCAAGTTACTTTCAAAAGGTGATTAACTCTATTTTGATCAGTGCCGTAGACATCAGTGTTTATATTCAAACTTTTAACTTTTATCCCCGTACTTCAGTGATAATTTGAATTGCTGTAAAACATAAATGGGTCAATGACGTGACGAGTCATTTTTTTTTATCCAGAGGCGTTAATAATAATAAAAAACAAAGATATGACATCCAAAGTATGTAAGGTAGTACAACTAGATCTCTTTTATTGAATCCAAAAGGTTTTAATTATATTTTGCTACATATAAATGAAGTGTCAAAAGGTCATTCGGTTTAACCGTCCAAAGGCCAATACAGCCATTTCATTTGTGATTAAAATATCTTAAAATGTAATAAATGTATTTTTATTATTATTATTATTATTCTGGCATGATTTTATAACACCATATATCAACATGGTGTTAAAATTATGTGTAGAAGTCGTTGCTTTGTTATGAGAAAGAATGTCCCGAAAAATGAATTTCATTGATGTCATTCGGTGTAACCAATATAAAGGGACCATGCGGTCATGCGGTCAATATCATGTGACAGGATGTGACATCATTCAGACACCTGCAAAGGACCACAATGATGTGAAGCAAAGTAACTAACTCTCTTTTAACTATTTGAAAACTTCATGTTTTCGTATGCATGTCCCGAAACATCAGGTCATTCGGTACAACCGCTATAAAACATGGAAAATGTTGTAAAAACTTACTAAATATAAAATGTTTGATTGTCCTTTTGCTAGCTAGCTAGATATCAGCCTGTTATTGTTTGAAAATATCGTTATTCAGTATAAGCAAATGTGTCATTTGGTAAAACTGAAATTTTGGTTAAACCGAATGACTTTTTTGGTGACAAATTTTGTAAAAAAAAAAAAAAAAAATGACAAAAGCAGTGTTAATTGATTTTAAGAACCACATAATCACATTGTTAACAACACTTAATAAAACTTCAAAACTAATTATATCTCCATTATGTTTTTTTTACACTTTTAAAAACCTTATTCGTCAATGACCCAAATAATAATAATGTGTGGTTGAAAAGATTTTTTGTGAAGCCGTTTCATACCTATACATGACAACTGCTCTCTCTGGCTCAGCAGCAGCGACAACGCAGATCTGAATGTTTGCTGTCAAAGGTTTAACAGACAGAGTCGAATCGTTTTCATTTAGAAGATCGTGTGGGTGTTTGAATCAAGATAGTGAATGTGATCTTTTAACAACTAATCGTGCAGCTCTAATTGAATGTGAATTGCATGACTCGACTTTTGTTTAACTTGAAAACATTTTACACTGAATCATAATGCAGTAAACATTGCATTTTTATTTTGTATCCAATAAGACGCTGCAACAGAACTGTATAAATTTTAATCTTACAGGCCCCAAACTTTTAGTGTACATCCTTTTATTGCACAAAACTATCATGGTTCTCATCATGAGGAATACTGAGTAGCACATTCAGAATGATGCATTTCAATATAATCAAACCATTTAGACTAACGGACAAGTAGTTGCATTAAAAATATTGTGAATGCGAAGCATCTAGTTCACAGGATAATTTCTTTTTTCTTCCCTCAAGCACTGCAGTGTTCTGGGAGACAACCGGGAGCGAGTAACACACCACAAATCAAAATACAGTCTTTTAATCACTCCAAAACACCTCACACATAAACCTGTGGATTCTGCATAATTACAGGAACACTGTGATCATGGTTTTGTACATCAGCACTGTTTTGACGGCTGTGGTGATGGTGCTTTGTAGAGGACTTCAGAGAAAATCATACTGATTGTTAGTGGTAAAATACAACATTATTTTACTCAAGCCAGCCTTTCATATTCATCTCTCACAGCTTGAGCATGCAGGCGTCTTCTGCATCATCAAAATGTGCGATTATCGGTTGGTTCCTTCCGATCCGATCGTTTGGAGTTAGGTAATATATAATACGTGCTGTTGCATTCTCAATATTTAGTGATTTAGCTTACTAATATCAGAAATCCATACATACCTCTGAACATAGTAAATTTGAGAATATTTACATGAGGAAATTCTGCTCTCTTCAGAGAAAGCCCATTTTGTTTCAATTCCTTAACATTCGTATCTGATGCCAGGACATTTCATTCTTCCAGGCCTACGAGATAGAGAGCCAAAAACTTGAAATGACCCCATCCATCAAGAGCAGACCCTCAGGAAGGGACAAGCTTTTCACATCGTCCTTCGAAGTTACATAAACCGCTTGGCAGAGTGAAATGCCAAGAGAGCCTCTTCCCCTCGGGTGGGAAAGTTCATTTAACTGACATTACAAAGTGAAATAACATCAGTTACATCAGGACGCTTGATGAGAAACATCTCCAGGATCTCCAAGACAATGAACCATCTTAATTTGTGTTTATCAAATAATGCTTTAGTAATATGGTATACTGCAATTTCAATCAAAGCTTAACCATTACAGTCTACAACTAGATCTCCGTCTCCGGTCGCGATCATATGTAAATTGCATGAGCTTATTTCGTCCATTAGATAAATCTGAAACAGCCAATACGTGGTTGAAAGTGGACAAAAAAGACGGATTAAAACAATAAACGTAATGTGTCTCCCTCGTTCACTTGTGATCCGATCGACCAAAACGCATCTTAATACCAGGTGTAAACAGGGCCTAAGCCTCAGCATGTAGGTAAATAATTTAAACTGCATAAAAATTTAAGAATTATTACTTAACAGATCTTGACTGACACTTTCGAGCTTCACAAAGAATGCAAAAGTACTAAAAGAATATCATAAAAGTAGTCTATATGACTTGTTCGCTCTATTCCAAGTCTTAAGAAGCCATAAAACAGATTTTTTTGTGAGAAAATTACCATAATATCCATTTTCACTACACTACAGGGTACAGGCTTGGAACAACATGAGGGTGAAACAAAATTAATTTTTCATCATTTTTCTACACTTGAAAAAGTTTGCAACAGTTTGTGCAACAATTTGTGGGAATAACATTTGATAAACCATGTATAAATTAGAGTTTGATCGACTGATCAGTTTTGCCGATTAATCGGCACCGATAACCGATTACTGGAGCCGATTATCGGCAAAAATCCATAGCGATAGTTTTTCCAGGTTGCATCCATTGCTGGAGTGGCTGAGCAGGGTCTGCTGTCCTTATACAGTATGAGAGCAGCCTCTAGAGATTAAATAAAAGCTATCACTGATGCTTCGTGGAGTTTGTTTTGACACGTGAGGTTGCTCGCTGCAGAGCAGGACACTTCGGATGCGGATTTAAAACAGACAATGAAACGGTATGTATAAAGTACACTACTGTACATGTTTTCATATTATTCTAATGTAATTAATTTGTTGACAAGATGCTGCATTAGTGGAAAAAGAACAGCAGTATGTTTGCTGTCGAGGCTGAGAGGACGCTAACATTAGTAGTAGTACATCAAGCGGTTAAAACACTCATAAAAATACACGCAAGTCTAACCCAAATGTTTATTGTCACAATTGTTACCATCTATTTGCATTAGTTTACATTCAGCTGGTCACTTTTATGCATTTGTTATCCAGCAAAGTTGCATATTTAAAGCTAGCGGCATGATAAAGCAAATCGATATGTTCATGTAGCCAACAGAAACACAGTACAGTACATTTTCATGGTTTATTACTGTTTTAATTTTTACTTTTGTGTTGAAATTCAGCACTATTTTATGTGTTATGTTTGTTTTCATTCAGTATCCATTTAAAAAACAATATTGGTTGATTAATGGGTTTTCGGCCAGCATGGTCAAATCTAGTTATCGTTATCGGTAAAATCCACTATCGGTATGAATAGTATGAATGCTTACTTAGAAAATCCATCAAACACTGTATACCATTCAGGCACTTTTAAAATACTACTTCCAACATACTATGGTTTAGGATGCACTAATCATGATATGCAAATTGAGGTTCAGTTTTACGGTCCATCGAGTTCTTAAAATGTCTTATGCTCAAAGCAGAAAACAACTCTTCAGTCCAAAACAGACTGTGGTCCATATAAGTGGTTTACATTCCATTGTGCGCTAGAATAACTCCAGTAGCGTCTGCTGTCAACCATCTGCAGTGAAACTATTACTGTGCCAACAGACCATGGGAGCACTCTCTAATGTGACATACATAGATCAGCCTCGTCAGAATGATGTCTCTCTACAGGAGTGGGTTCTCGGATCGATAGGACATAATCAATAATGAATGTGGCAGTAACTGAGCTGAAGACTTGTGTAAATGGACTCGTTTCTGTGAAGAGGAACTGCTGTTTTTGAGGACCAGCCAAAGGACTGTGTGTTCCCTGCATAGTGTGCGGCCTGGATTTCACAGTTGGTTTCTGATACTAATTTGTGCTGATGAAAATACATTATGCTTAAACACTACTTTTTGTAATTTGGAGGGTTTTTTTCTGCTGCCACATATAAAGGAAGTGATCAAATTTCAAAAGGATATCAAAAGGATATCTAGGCCGATATTAAAATATTTTATGTTGTGCCTTTCTGTGCATTTATACTTGTGGTATTGAGAAGAAAAATAACTGCTGTATGACCTCCAGAAATAATACATAAGGCTGCAATCTTATCGGACAGTTGGTTTTCAATGCAGAATAAATAAAAATTCAACATGCTACCCATTTTGAGGGGGAAAATAATTTGATTAAAATTAAATTAGTTAATTAATAAAACATTAAAATAATATAAGATATAATAATAATAATATAATTAATGTAATATAAAAATATTATAATAATAATAAATATAGCTGCAAGCAGCCATTAAGGGACCAAGCACAAAGAAGTAAAATCAGCTGTAAAATATAGCATTTTATTTCATATACTGTACTTTATTGTAGTTAGTGGCAATTTAATATTTTGTTCAGTTTTAGCGCCACAAACAGGCGCAATCCCACCATTTTTTTATGTGCCCTCAGAGTGTGCCCATAAATGAGTATCAAATTTGGTGAAAATTCTCATTTTGTTTAGGAGTTGTAAATGTCGTAAAAATGTAAAAATGACCCATACATCATTTTGATTGCATTTTTTTGCCACTTACTATCAAAATTTTGGCATTTGGGTATAACATTTAGCCAACAACCTATGTTTCCGAATTTTCTTACGGTGGTTGCGTCTTGATTGGACTAACGTTTCGAAGATATTTGCGAACGTTGTTTTAACGCTAAATCGCAACGTTGCACAAAGCATAAGGTGAGACCTAGCATTTTAGGTATCATTGGACTTGGCAAAGATTCAGGAATCTAAAGAGATGACTCCCATGAAAATAAGTGAACCACATCTAAAGTCATACCGAGTTTCGTAATGATACACTAATGTGTTCAAAAAATACAGCATTTTGCGACAAAATGCAAAATGGCCAACGCCCAAAATGGCTGATATGGTAAAGTATAAAGATATCATTTCAACTCAGCATGCTGCCCTGAATCTAACAAGACCAGTTTTATCATTTTTGGCCAAACCGTTCGGAAGTTCTAAGCAAAAGTAGCCATTTTTGCTATCTTCAGACCATGTAGCCTCAGGTTATGCTTGTGATGATGACACACACCAAGTTTGGTCAGAATACGCTAAAGCGTTTCGGAGATATAGCCTCGCGTCCAATTTGGCATGCTCTTCGAATTTGTTTGCGCGTTATTCGAGAATGGTTGGGTTTATCAAAAAGCTTTTGATAACTCTTTGCTTGGAGGAGTTAGAAAAAAGTAGTTTTTTTGGCGGGAAAAGTATCATGATGGAAAATGACGTGAAATTGAGCCAAGGAATCAGACGGAAAAACATTTTTGTTTCTAACCCTTATGGTTCAAAAGTTATTAGCTATTAGTTATTAGTGAAACTTTGGACAAGTGGTGGCGCTAGAGAGTTTGATCTAGAGACACCAAATTTGCTGTAGTTAATGTTGGGACTGTCCTCTATCTGTGTGCCAAATTTCATATCTTTCCCCCAAGCGGTTCTATGGGCTGCCATAGACCCCCAGAGCGGAAGAATAAGAATGCCAATGGATACAGTAGGTGCCATCGCACCTTGGGTGCTTGGCCCCTAATAATAATGTTTGCCACAGATGTTAACTCCATATCAATGTATTTATATTCAAAATCTTTAAAAAAATGCATGCCAAATAATCAAGTATAATCAAGTAATAAAGGGCCTTCACACACCATTGGGCTCAAACAGTTCTTGCCAGTAATGCCAATGGTACAGATTTGATTCCAGAAAATCCATGAACAGATAAAACATGTACCTTGAAATTGCTCTGGATAAAAGCATCTGCTAAATGCATAAATGTAAAAGCATAAAGATGCAGCTACTAGATTCCTCTATGTATGAAACTACAAAATCAGCTAGTCAGTGAGTTGCCTGAATGACTATAGTCGACTATAAGGAAGGTCCCGTATAATTAGCTAGTTTCAGGTTCTCCTGACCCAGATATTATTATTTCAAATTGTGAAATAAACCACTGCAGTGGAATGAACTGTTATCATACAATTATTCATAAAGTATCATGCATAATGTAAGGAGCCAAGAAATATGGAAGCAAAACATGGTTCTCTGAGTAAATGTAAAAGAGGTTACAAATTGTATCCTTCTAGACTAGGAACAATTTGAACTTTGATTCCCTGTGATTTTCCCTTCTTTTTTCTATCTAATATCTGCATGTGTAAATGTGAAGGGTTTCCTGAATGCAGATTAATAAAGAAAAACCTTTGCACCAACTTGAAGCCATTTCTCCAGGTTTATATAATGTGGCTCATGAAATCACACATGCCTATCCCTGATTCATGTTGACAACTGGTTACTAAGTTACTCTGATCCTGGTGTATTGCTTAACTGGGAAAATCCGTCCTAAAACTCGTTCACTCTTGAAGGTTGAGTTCAGCTCTCCCGTGAAAAACAAATCTCTTAAAAACAGCCATTAACACCAGACGCATTAAATTCATACAGTGATTTGTTGAATATGGAGAGAATAGAGCCTGTGGGAAAAAAGAACAAAATTATAAACATGCTCTTGCCTGCCCAGTTCTTATCAGCTATAAATCTGTTTAAACAATGACGTCAACTAATGACAACTAGTGAACTTTGTATCAGAAATAGACTAAAGTGCCAACCAAGAAAGTTTGGATGCTGTATATCATCCAAACAGAGCCTATAGGTAACCAAGTATGAGTTCCATATTTATAATTCAAGTCAGATTGGTAGTGAGCAACGTCTCAGCTAAATATCTGAATTTCACTTCATGCATTTGGATTCTCTTGCATTTCTACCAACAAAAAACCTGTAGGTGGTTGAAATGTGCTGCTTTCATTCATATTCAAAAATCTGTTCATACTAGTGCACTGCTCATTAAAGACTAAAACACAGGGCTTTATTACAGTGGCCTTGTACACAAGCAGAACAGACACATGTGTAATCCAGAAAGAAGATGATCTGATCTTCACATTAAAACTGAGCTACAATCCATATACAGTGGGGGAAATGAGCATTCAACAGAACACTTCAATATTTTTTTTATTAAACAATTCAAAATCACCTTGCAACTAGAGGTCGACCGATATGGGTTTTTCTCTGGCTGATGCTGATGCCGATATTTAGAAATCAGGGCAGCCGATGGCCGATATATATGATGCCGATTTTCTTTTTTTCCCCCTTCATCTCATAAAATCTAACAGTCAAGTAATAAGAAGTTATACAGAAAATTGCTTAAATTAAACATTTATTGAACAACACAAGCCTCTCCAATCAGTGCACTAAAAATAATTTATACGTTAAATATTAAATACACAAAACAGGTAATCAAAAATCTAGACTGTCAAATTAACTTGGTAGTAGCCTAATTCATAGTAATAATAATACATGGCTCAACTTTTTAAGCACCTTCTCAAAACTATTCTGAAGCATGCTTCTATACTGTGATAACAAAAATAAGAGTTCACCCATCTTACACAGCCTGCTGCTCATAACTGCATAGAGTACACTGGCCATGAGCGATGATGTCGTGGAGGACCCACAGACACATTTAATGAGGAAAGTTAATATGCACGTTTTAGCCAGAAGTTTCGTCTGAATTGCACGTTTCTACTTTCACATGCAAATGACTTGTTGTACTAATGATAAACATGGTCGGCATCAATTCTAGTTTACTACAACGTAATTACTCTTTCAAAACGGTCTGTTTTCCCCTGCCATCATTAGTTGAAGCTGTGTGTCAACAAGGCACGGCTGCAGAGGGAGAGAAATTCTCCAGTAACGTACAGAAACAGAATTGATAATGTCAGAGTTTATCTATACAACGCAGTCTTGTATAATTTAGCCGCTGGGCTCGTTACCAGGTTTTGGTACCGCTGCTACCCGGTACAGCTGGTTAAAGGCTCGCACGCCCCGTCCGCGTGCAGGACGATCCGCGTGTACAACAGGACATGTGTGAGAGAGCTTCAAAACAGCAGTCCACTAAATCCGTTTTTCCGCGCTCACTGACAAAGGAGTATACTTTGAAAGGCTCGCGTGCTCAACTGTGCACGAGATGCAGCGGAACGCGGAAAATAAAGTATAACTGGTCCTTTATGCCAGTGGAATGGCAATCGCGACTGCCTATTATTCGGCCTAATTTGCAGCACAATCGGCCGATGCTGATTAATTAAAAAATGCCAAAAATCGGCCCGATATATCGGCCGGCCGATCAATCGGTTGACCTCTACTTGCAACCATACCCTAACCATGCGTTCACACCGCCACTGGCGAGAGCGTCAAAGTGACAGGAAGTCATTCATTTTCAATGTGAGCCAGCGGCGAGCTCCAGCGAGAGCAGTGTGGTGTGGTGCGTCTTGGATGGTGAGAGCATCGAGGAGAGTTGAAGTCAGGTCAACTTTATGGTAATGAGCTATGACGTGGTTCGGCGGCAACCAATCGGAATGTAGAGGTCCTCACTTGAGAGGATTCCGATTGGTTGCCACAACTTGTCATTTACTTTGACCCTCCCGCCAGCGGCGGTTTGAAAGCACAGTACAGCGTTGTTGGCAGGGCAGCCAGGGCGAATTTTGACGCTCTCTCCGGCGGCGGTGTGAACGCACAGTAATACTGCCAAATTTGGCACACACCAAGTCAAAACCCATAGTGGTGGACCACATGGGGTGTTTTGACCAATCACCGAAGGCGTTACTGCGACAAGAGGTGTGAATCTTCACTTGCCTTATGATTCCATTCGATTACGATTCAGAGGGAAACGATATGATTATAAAACGATTCTTGATGCATCATGTTGCATCTTTTCTTCCAATTCTTTTCTTAATAATAATTATATCTTTGTTATTAAAAATAAGAACAAAGATGCAAATAAACTGTAGAACAAATATAATAAAGAAACAAACAGTGCTTTACTTTTTTCTAAACAGAAGCATTCAAGACAAGTAAGAAAAGAAAAATGTAATACTTGCCAAAACAGATATTTTGTCATAATGAAGACATGCAAAAGTTATAAAGTGAAAAATGTCAATTTTGGCCAAATTTGAGGTTTTCACAAAAATGAGTTCATTAAGCCCTTGTCTAGCGATCCCAATGCTCCAAATAGTAATTAAACATCTAAAATGATCTTTATTTGTACGTTTTCTGAGAGGTGTACCTTCCTAAATCTTTCCTTTGTTTCAATAATTTGGCATGTTTCATTGCATTATCACAAATAAAACAATCGACACCGAGTAAAACACGCAAAATGCTTAAACAAAATTTTTAACAAATTTCTAATAATATTTGAATTAAGGGTGAAGATGTCATTTTTTCTGGGCTGGACATCACTTTTGAGCTATTCGAGGTCAGCCACAATTCAATTTATTTTACTACTGAAAGTGTCTGTTTTCATAGGTTACTGTGTTATAGTGAGTATTCAGATGGCTATGTAATCTCAACGTGACACAAAACAGCTTTGATTAGACAAACTCAAAAAGGAAATCTTAATATTGTTATTAAAAATACACATTATATATGTCACTTCACATTAAAAGAAGTTGTAAAAAGAGCAAAAACATACTGCCTCAGGGTCCATCCAAATTTCACCAGTATGTAAAAGTTTGAACTGCAGCAGGTAAAAAAAAACAAAAAACAAAACATATATAGCACGCAATGGGAAAAAAATCAATTTTAAGATGCCAAAACACAAGCGTGTCATAATATTTTCAAAAACTGCAAACCTGCTGGTGGGCACAGCAGGTGGTTCCAAAACAATAAAATGGGAAACTACGGCCACACTAGGAGATTAGCGTTGGTGAGGCTATGTCAAAAAAACATTTTCTGTTTTGTTCAGTTTATGATTGGAATGATTATTATCTAGCTTGTGTGATAATGTGACTTATCATAACAAAAGCACAATGACCAGCAATGAGCATCAAAACATTGGCTAGACAGCTCAAAAAGATTAAACAATACCCTGATATGAAATAGGCATAGGCCGGTATGAGATTTTGATGGTATGATAACCTTAAGCAAAAATATCATGGTATCACGGTATTGCAATTACAGCTCTAAAATGTTTTATTTTAAAATGTCTGGGTAAAAAACTACTTTTTTCCCCATTGAACACAATATATTTATTTCTAAGCAACAGAGAATATTTGTTAAAGTAGTAAACATGTATTTCAGGTTAAATAATTAAAATAAATAATTTAATTCTTCTTAATTAAATTAAAATTATATAAAATAAAATAAATGCAGTCATTTAAGTGAGCCTAAACCTGCTGCTCAACAATAATTAGAACAGAAATAATTTAATTATTTTCTGTAAAAAAGTTGCAGTCACTTAAGTGAGTCAGGCATGTGATCAGCTAAAGAAAAAAAATTGAAGATATTAATAGAGTTTTAATGAAAATATTAAAAAGTATTAATAGAGTTATGATATAATCATTTGTTATTTTTATATTACAGAACAATAGTAAAATTACAACACTAACATTCATGGATGTCTTTATTTCTTGCTTTCAAACATTAAACGTAGGAGCCAATTTACTGGGGTATAAAAATGACTTTAGAAAGATGGCAGCATCATTATTTTATTATAACACAGAGATTGTTAGGTCTATTAGTAAAATCTGATGATCTTTGTTTCATTATATGCCAACAGTGACAGTTCAAAAATGGCATAAAGCACTTCTTGTGTTTTTTACCTCAAGTTTACATGCCTGTAACTCAAGAAGTATTAAAGATATCATAAAATCCTTTTAGATTCTGGTTCTTAACAAACTTTCCTTTTGGTATCTTCATTTTAAAGGCCCTCAATGGTTCAATCCCAGGGATATGGAGATCTTAATGCAGCTCCATGAGTAAATTTGTAAATTGTACACAGTTTCAGTGAACCAAATGTGGGTCATTTAGCACAAAGCTGATAGTTTTTTCTTTTAAAGAGAAATATCTGAAGAACAATTAATATTGAACTAGAAATGTATCTCATGTTTTTCTATCAACTCAATTGCATATATAACATGCCATAAATACTCCTTTTCCAAAGTTTACATGCCTGTAACTCTAAAAGTATTCAATATATCTTAATATCCTTCTAGATTTTCAGTCTTAATGAACTTTTGTTTTGGAATCTTCATTTTCAAGTCCCTCTATAGTTCAGTCCCGTAGATATGGGGATCTCAAAGCAACTGCATGTTCGAATTGTTGCATTTTACCCATTTTCAGTGATCGAAAACCAAATGTGGATCACTTTGCACACGGCTGATACTTATTACATTTAAAGAGGAATGTCTGAAGAATAAATAATGTTTAAACTAGAATTGTATCTTGTTTCCCTCTATCAAAAGAACTGCATAAAACCTCTGAGTACCAAAAATCCACTGAAGATGGTTCAGTTGAGGACCATTAACTTGCTCTCAAAAGTGTATTTATAAAAATCTATATTTGAATCAGTTTTAGATATATTTGGAAAAAAGGATTTAGTTTATTTGAACAACTTCTGAAACTACCAAGAGTTCAAATATAACTCAACATTACCGGATTGACATCCCTATATCTATGAGATTGAACCATATAGGGCCTTAAAAATTAAGATTCCAAAAGAAAAGTTTCATAAGAACAATAAGTCAACAGATTTTACTAACAGACATACCAATCTCTGTGTAAAAATAAAATAATGATGCTGCCATCTTTCTAAAGTCATATTTACATATTTACTCAGTAAATATTCATTTGTGATATTTAATGTTTAGGCTTTCATCACTATATATGTTTGTCTTTCTACAGAAAAAATATTAATAAAATCAAAAATTTGAGCCAGAGACCTCTGGTTGAGTTGACACAGAATGACTCTGTAATGTGTTATTAGGTGTTTGTCCTGCATCCCCAATAAACCAGCAACAGTTAGTCCAAAATGCAGCTGCTACAGTTCTTACCAGGTCAATAAAATATGATCATATAACACCAATTTTATCTCTATGCTGTTCACAAAACTAGTACCTAGGATATCCACTAAAGGAGGGAGAGCATTTTCACATTTGGCTCCTAAACACTGAAAAAGCCTTCCTGATAATGTTCAGGGCTCATTCTTTCCCAATTTAAATCTAGATTAAAGACACAAGCATCCACATAATGCATCGCATAACCTTGTACTCTTGTTATAACATGAAATACACATGATTATCTTTTGTTTGAAATGTTATGAACAGCAGCTACGCTAATTATCTATTTGTATTTCAAGCTCAGGATGCTAGTTATGCATTAAAGCTTATGTTACGGTTTCTGATGACAGCAGTTGTAAATTACAGGAATTACAGTAAAGTATTAGATCACTATAATTTGAGATGTACAGTTGAATTAGCTGCATCTGATCTAAATATTGAAGCCTAATGATGCAGAACCACCTATTACCTGAACTTTAATCAAGTAAAGAGGCATTTGACAGTTCTCCCAAACAAACACATGCTCCATTGAATGTCTTTATTTAAAAAAAGAGGATGCTAAACTCAGAATGGCTAAATAAAGAAGGCCACTCACATAGAAGTGAAAGTGTAGAACAATTACAGTCTCAATGTGCCTACTTGTTGGGGGTTTATCCAGCTGTTAAAATGGGATGTCTTTGGCAAAGCATCAGGGCTTTATTCATTAATCATTTCATAAAAAAACACTTACATAGTAAACAGCATTTGCATAATGGTAATTATTAAAATTGTAGTGACAGATCTTTTCTACCATATTGTGATGTAAGCCCGAATGTAACGGATTATCTATAAAAATGTAGGGGGCAGAGACTTGCTTCTATGCATCTGTTGCTGATTGGATAGTGGGATTAAGCGCAATAAACGTCTGGAGAAGTCCTGCAAACGTCACCAGGCCAGAGACACATTTGTCGTTTCACCAGATCTAGTTATGATATTTTGATTAAAAATTACGAGGTAAAAAAAAATGTTAAAAGTGAAATATACACGGATGAATCAGATTTTAGACTGGGTAAAATGATAAGGTAAATTTTAATTTCATGCAGACTTTAACTACTGTTTCTAATAAATGATTAATAGGGATGCACCGATATTTTGGCAGATACCGATAACTGATAATACTTTATATTTGAAACCCGATAATCGATATATTAGCCGATAAATCTAAATCCAAATTTTATGTCATTTTTAAGAGCCTAATTACAAAACAAAAGTCTCACCATGTCCTAAGCACACAATTATAATGATGTTATATCATATCATTATAATTTATTTTATGTAGCCTATATGACAGATTTGCGTAGCACATGTTGCACTTATTTGAAGTGATTCGAATCGTATCAAGCAATTCAAAACCATAATGATGAACAGTGTGCATCTGAAGTGTCTCAGCTGAAGGAAATAATCCATTATTCCTGTTTAAATGTATCGGCCAAATTTTCTTATTGGGCCGATAACGATAACATTAAAAATTAACATATATCAGCCGATACCGATATGGTGACCGATATACCGTGCATCCCTAATGATTAATCAATATTAATATTGGCATCCTTCTACACTTTGGGCTACAATTTTTTAAGCACATTAAACATGAACTCACTATGTTTTTTGAGCACGCTTATCCGGTTCTTATTCATCTCATTCTGACTCCTAGAAATATGAAGTAAGTGTAATGGCACTTCATCAAAGCTGTTTGTTTATCTAATATTTTGTTAATTTTCATCTGTATTTTTTAGAGATGCACCGATATGAACATTTTGGCCGATACCGATAACCGATAATTCTGTATATTTGAAAGCCGATAGCCAATATTTTGGCTGATAAATCTAAATCCAAATTTTTATATATTTTTTGAGAGCCTGATTACAAAGACAATAGTCTCACCATTAAAATCCATGCCCCAAGCATACAATTATAATGTTCTCATTAAAATTTTGTGTAGCCTATATGACAGACTTGCGCTGTATGTTGTACTTAACTGTATTTTCCTTTTTTAATTGATTTCAATCATATTTCAAGCAATTCAAAACCATCATTGCGAACAGTGCACATCTGAAGTGTCTCAGCTGAAGGAAATAATCCATAATTTATCGGCCTAATTGTCTTATCGGGCCGATAACGATAACATTAAAAATAAACATATCGGCCCATACCAATATGGTGGCCAATATATTGTGCATCCCTAATGATTAATCAATATTAATATTGGCATCCTTCTACACTTTGGGCTACAATTTTTTAAGCACATTAAACATGAACTCACTATGTTTTTTGAGCACGCTTAGCCGGTTCTTATTCATCTCATTCTGACTCCTAGAAATATGAAGTAAGTGTAATAGCGCTTCATCAAAGCTGTTTGTTTATCTAATATTTTGTTAATTTTCATCTGTATTTTTTAGAGATGCACCGATATGAACATTTTGGCCGATACCGATAACCGATAATACTGTATATTTGAAAGCCGATAACCAATATATTGGCTGACACATCTAAATCCAAATTTTTATATAATTTTTGAGAGCCTGATTACAAAGACAAAAGTCTCACCATTAAAAACCATGCCCCAAGCACACAATTATAATGTTTTGTGTAGCCTATATGTCAGACTTGCGCTGTATGTTGTACTTAACTGTATTTTCCTTTTTGATGTGATTTCAGTCATATTTCAAGCAATTCAAAACCATAATGGTGAACAGTGCACATCTGAAGTGTCTCAGCTGAAGGAAATAATCCATAATTTATCACCTTTAATATATCGGCCAAATTTTCTTATTGGGCCGATAACATTAAAAATTAACATATATCAGCCGATACCGATATGGTAACCGATATACCGTGCATCCCTAATGATTAATCAATATTAATATTGGCATCATTCTACACTTTGGGCCACAATTTTTTAAGCACATTAAACATGAACTCACTATGTTTTTTGTGTACGCTTAGCCGGTTCTTATTCATCTCACTCTGACTCCTAGAAATATGAAGTAAGTGTAATGGCGCTTCATCAAAGCTGTTTGTTTTATCTAATATTTTGTTAATTTTCATCTGTATTTTTTAGAGATGCACCGATATGAACATTTTGGCCGATACCGATAACCGATAATACTGTATATTTGAAAGCCGATAACCGATATATTGGCTGACACATCTAAATCCAAATTTTTATATAATTTTTGAGAGCCTGATTACAAAGACAAAAGTCTCACCATTAAAATCCATGCCCCAAGCACACAATTATAATGTTTTGTGTAGCCTATATGTCAGACTTGCGCTGTATGTTGTACTTAACTGTATTTTCCTTTTTGAAGTGATTTCAATCATATTTCAAGCAATTCAAAACCATCATTGCGAACAGTGCGCATCTGAAGTGTCTCAACTAAAGGAAATAATCCATAATTTATCGGCCTAATTGTCTTATCGGGCCGATAACGATAACATTAAAAATTAAACATATCGGCCGATACCGATATGGTGGCCGATATATCGTGTATCCCTAGTATTTTTACATATTTTTGATCCGATTTTGACTAGCAACACAACTAAAACTAGTACTAATAGTTAAACTAGTAACATTCAAATACAATCACAATAATAAAATGAAAAATATTACTAGTAACAACGGGAAAACATACTTGTGACAAATCCACAAATATTAATGGAACTGATACTGGTAACTATTTGAACAGGAAACAACATCTTACAGCAAAAAGGAATCAGTACTAGAATGAACAAGTCCTAGTGACTATTAAATAGATACTAATACAAAAAAAATAGTAAAATAAAATAAACACTAGCAAGTTTTAAGGTATAAATGTCCAAACGGTTTGCCATAGACCCCCTGGTCACACGTGACATCATAACAATACCGTTATCTTGATCAAAAATGACATCACGCAACATGGGTCGTGATAACATCCCCACACTTCAGTTCATGGGCATCCCCAATAGCTGATGATTAATATTATTAAGATAACGATAATAATAAATTCAAAATCAATTAATGAACACAATTACCAGTTTCATTTAAGCAGGCCTCACAACAGCAAGATGCGGGAGAATTTGTTAAATTAAAAACGCATAGTTACGTCACAAGGAGCGGATATATATCAACAAAAGCCTATATTCAAATGTTATAAAGTTAGCAGAAATATTCAGATGTGAATTAAAGCGGCTCTGCTGCGTCTCTGATGGGCCTCTTAAAGAACAAAAACCAACTAGATCACTTCAGCTAAACAATACACGAGTGCTTCCTCCACATCCACCTGTTAAGACCCTCATAACTTTAGTATTAGGCTATAAACATAACCAGCGTTATAACTCGGGCGTCTCCTTACCTGACTCGCTTTGTGCAGCTGCTTTTTAAACCCCGCCACCGACATCCTCAAAATAAAATGAAACACGAAGAGAGATGACAAGAAAATCTTCAGGGGGTAAAAGATGGTGATCCGATCCTTCAAAAAGCACAAATAGGTGTATATATGAAACGCTTTCGGTTTATTTCACCGCCGCTGGAAGATGGACCTGCATTTCGCGGTGGGGTTTTTTTCCTCACTGACAAGTGCTGGTCGGTTATGTTTGTTCCGAGAATTGTGATTGGCGGAGAGGCGCATACGTCACGGCAGCATCTTGGAGAACCCCCTTACTAACAAAAACACAATATATCAGGGTTTGACACTAGCTGCAAAGCAGATTAACCGCTCGAACATCCATCTGGAAAATATGTGGCGACTCTACAAACCATTTTTTATAGGCACCGATCCAGAATCCAGACGATTATGTAAATATTTGCAATAGATCTAAGATCTAAGATCTAAGATGTATGTGTGTGAAACTGTGATTTAGTGTAGTGGCTCCCAACTCCAGCACAGCACATTTTAGATGTCTCCCTAATCAAACACATCTTATTTAACTCATCAGCTCGTTAGTAAAGACTCAAAGACCTCAGATGGATGTGTCAGATAAGAGAGATATCAAAAATGTGCATTGTTGGGGCCGGGGGTACTCCAGGACCAGGTATGGGAACCATTAATTTAGTGTATTCGAGGACGCGCAGAGCATTAACAGCCATCCGCTGCCCCCTAGTGGCACTTCATGAACCCTACCAAGAGAACACACTGTGCTGTTTAACTACAGGTGCTGGTCATATAATTAGAATATCATCAAAAAGTTGATTTATTTCACTAATTCCATTCAAAAAGTGAAACTTGTATATTATATTCATTCATTACACACAGACTGATATATTTCAAATGTTTATTTCTTTTAATTTTGATGATTATAACTGACAACTAAGGAAAATCCCAAATTCAGTATCTCAGAAAATTAGAATATTACTTAAGACCAATACAAAGAAAGGATTTTTAGAAATCTTGGCCAACTGAAAAGTATGAACATGAAAAGTATGAGCATGTACAGCACTCAATACTTAGTTGGGGCTCCTTTTGCCTGAATTACTGCAGCAATGCGGCGTGGCATGGAGTCGATCAGTCTGTGGCACTGCTCAGGTGTTATAAGAGCCCAGGTTGCTCTGATAGTGGCCTTCAGCTCTTCTGCATTGTTGGGTCTGGCATATCGCATCTTCCTCTTCACAATACCCCATAGATTTTCTATGGGGTTAAGGTCAGGCGAGTTTGCTGGCCAATTAAGAACAGGGATACCATGGTCCTTAAACCAGGTACTGGTAGCTTTGGCACTGTGTGCAGGTGCCAAGTCCTGTTGGAAAATGAAATCTGCATCTCCATAAAGTTGGTCAGCAGCAGGAAGCATGAAGTGCTCTAAAACTTCCTGGTATACGGCTGCGTTGACCTTGGACCTAAGAAAACACAGTGGACCAACACCAGCAGATGACATGGCACCCCAAACCATCACTGACTGTGGAAACTTTACACTGGACCTCAAGCAACGTGGATTGTGTGCCTCTCCTCTCTTCCTCCAGACTCTGGGACCCTGATTTCCAAAGGAAATGCAAAATTTACTTTCATCAGAGAACATAACTTTGGACCACTCAGCAGCAGTCCAGTCCTTTTTGTCTTTAGCCCAGGCGAGACCCTTCTGACGCTGTCTGTTGTTCAAGAGTGGCTTGACACAAGGAATGCGACAGCTGAAACTCATGTCTTGCATATGTCTGTGCGTAGTGGTTCTTGAAGCACTGACTCCAGCTGCAGTCCACTCATTGTGAATCTCCCCCACATTTTTGAATGGGTTTTGTTTCACAATCCTCTCCAGGGTGCGGTTATCCCTATTGCTTGTACACTTTTTTCTACCACATCTTTTCCTTCCCTTCGCCTCTCTATTAATGTGCTTGGACACAGAGCTCTGTGAACAGCCAGCCTCTTTTCCAATGACCTTTTGTGTCTTGCCTTCCTTGTGCAAGGTGTCAATGGTCGTCTTTTGGACAACTGTCAAGTCAGTAGTGTTCCCCATGATTGTGTAGCCTACAGAACTAGACTGAGAGACCATTTAAAGGCCTTTGCAGGTGTTTTGAGTTAATTAGCTGTGGCACCAGGTGTCTTCAATATTGAACCTTTTCACAATATTCTAATTTTCTGAGATACTGAATTTGGGATTTTCCTTAGTTGTCAGTTATAATCATCAAAATTAAAAGAAATAAACATTTGAAATATATCAGTCTGTGTGTAATGGATGAATATAATATACAAGTTTCACTTTTTGAATGGAATTAGTGAAATAAATCAACTTTTTGATGATATTCTAATTATATGACCAGCACCTGTATAGTGAAAATACACCAAATGTGAAGTGTCATGCAGGGAATTGAATGTCAATTTACAGTTCTTCACTATAAATTATACAATGACTTGTTCTTTTTCACTTTCAAAAAACTGTAAAATTAAAGGTAGGGTAAGCAATTTCTGAGAGGCTAGCAATAGCCAGAGCTTCAGACTGACGACAAAAGGTCTGTACCATGATAGTAGTTGAACAAACTCAGGGTTATAGGATTAGTTTCGAGTTGACAAAACCAAACCACTCCAATCAGGCTTTGTTGGTACCATGATGCTGATCATCAACTTTCTTTGTCAACTCAGGATTTGATCCTGAGTTTGTGGAGCGTGTGCACATGAATGAGTGACATCAGTGGTGAACAGCCAATCACATGCCTTGCAACAGAGAGAAACTATGATTCACTTCTCGCAAGAGAGCCAGCGCGATTCAAACCTCTTTTGCTGAAGGTTAAGAGATTAAAGTATATGAAGAATTTAAACGCATTTACACTAAAGAAAATTCTTGTCAATGAAAGAGGACAAATAAAAGAAACTTTTTCTTGCTCTATCGGTGCAAGTGAAACTTGTGAAGTTAGTTTATATAGTTGATAATACAGCGATAGAGACTCAAACATGTAAGGTCACGTGTAGTCATTTTTAAAGAGTTATCTATTGATTCTACAGCTTATTTATATTACATATGATCTGTATGTATTAATATTCATTTAAACTAAATGCTTAACAACAACTGTTAAACTAAAATCGCTTGTGTGTAATGGATTAATAATAATATAGATCATATAATAATTATAGAAATCATATTTAAATCATAAAAATAATTATCATTAAAGCCAGACAATTTCATCATTACATTTTTTTTATTACATAGTAACCTTTAATTTGGAGGAATAGAAACTAGGGGAGTGACTTTATTGCGTTGGATGTGTCAGTGTCAGTTTGCTCACATCTGATTGGCCAAATTTCGGTTTGAGATCTTACCCAGAACATAACCTGCCCCGGAGCATGTTAGCCGTGGAGCGTAAGTTACTATGGTGATGAACACCACTAAAAGCCAAGTCACTTTCATGGTACCTAAAACCCAGGATTGGCGAAAACTAATCTGAAACTTACCTGTCTAGCCAGCTAATCCGGCTTCATGGTACAGGCCCCTGGACTCTATCGCAGCTTTCATTTGGCTTTTCATTGCCCACACACAATTCATTTTGCTCTGCATCATGTTTAGGGGCGTGAAAAACAATAACATAGCCTTACGGAACGTGCTGATGGCGTGGGATGGCTACTCCGCAGCAGCTGGTGTCCTGCTTGGTCTACAATAGTCTGAATATAAACACTTATAATAGGTGTACCGAAGTGATTCAGGATAAGACAAAAACATGGGTTGGAGTAAATTTAAAACAAATAAGATATATACATATCACCTATCTATCTATCTATCTATCTATCTGTCTGTCTGTCTGTCTGTCTATCTATCTATCTATCTATCTGTCTGTCTGTCTATCTATCTATCTGTCTGTCTGTCTATCTATCTATCTATCTATCTGTCTGTCTATCTGTTCAAAGTGAAAGTTAAAGGGTTAGTTCACCCAAAAATGTCATTAATTACTCACCCTCATGTCGTTCCACACTCGTTCGTCTTCAGAACACAAATTACGATATTGTTGATGAAATACGATGGCTCAGTGAGGCCTCTGTAGACAGCAATGCCAACGGTTCTACCTTAATATTATAAAGCGACGAGAATACTTTTTGTGCGCCAAAAAAACCCCAAAATAACGACTTTTCAACAATATAGTGATGGGCCGATTTCAAAACACTGCTTCGGAGCTTTACGAATAGGATCAGTGATTCGGAGCGCCAAAGTCATGTGATTTCAGCAGTTTAGCCGTTTGATAGGAGATCACTTATTCGATTCGTAAAGCTCCGAAGCAGTGTTTTGAAATCGGCCCAAAACTATTTATCAGTGGCGAGGCTACAGAAGGGCCAGCATAAGACCAACATGGACCAGCATAGGACCAGCATAAACCAGCTCAAACCAGCATACCAGCTCCAAAACCTACCTTAACCAGCATATGCTGTTTTTTTCAGCAGGGTAGCACCGGCCCACCCAATCAAGGTGCCAGAATATTTCGTTTTATCTCCAGACACTACTTTGGTCTGGAATAATCATATCTGTTGTGAAGGCCTATATATAATTTGAAAAATGTATATGTTTTTATTTCGCGCCGGTAAACTCGGTTTTCCAGTCGCGACAGCAGCTGTTTCTAAGCGGCGTCTGTCACCGTCCATGAGTCGCGCTTAATAGCCTGTGTGCCGGTTTGTTTAATTTTTACAGTGATTATTTATTCTACAGTAACAATTTATTCTACGGTAACATATAGTCACCTGTGTGTAAACAATTTCTACAATATGAAGTGATGACAATTAAATTAAATCGAGCTTTGGTTCAGTATATTGTGTCCTTCCCGCACACCATTAAGACGGTAACTCTCCAAACACTAAATAGATTTGAAGAGCTCTGCTTTCAACACAAGCTTTTTTTTCCAGTAAAAAGCTACTTTTCCCCAACGATTAGCTGTGCAGCACGGCAGTCTCTGTTTTTAATGTCACATTTGTTTACTGACGAGCGAGCGGAGGTAAACAACCAAACTGTCGGCTCCATCTCGTAGATGGCTGGTTTTTCTATTGAATCGGTTCGTCTTAAAAGGTCCTCCTCTCATGTGTAGCTTTGGAAAATCAGATTCATTCTAGCGAATCGGTTCATGTAGCTTTGGAGAGTCTAATTCATTCTAGTGAATCACTTCGTTCGGAAGGTTCGTAATGAACAGATTGACCGATTCGAGTCCCATATGGCATTTCTTGTAGTGGACTAGGCTATTTAGTTTATCATGTCTAATTAAATATTAGGCCTATAGTTAAATATTTTAGCAGTATTCTAGTTTTATTATTATTATTATTATTATTATTATTATTATTATTTATATTAACTATAAATGTGCTTGTTTAGGCTTATTCAAAATATAAATAAATAAAAAAACACAGAAAGTCTTTTTAAACATTATTTCTGTCTAGCACACATTCGAATTATTGGATATAATTTAGAACTATATTTCAGATATAAACTGATGTCAACAGTAGGTAGCAATCAAAACTGAGTAGGCCTAAATCTTTTTTTTAAAGTAGCCTAACTAGACTGGACCCTTCAAATAAAGATTGTATCAATTATATTGTTACCCCAGTAGGTGGCGACAAGTGACTGTTTAAATATATTTTGTTATTTAATAATTTATTCAAGAGATTCGTTCAAAAACGTCCAGTAATGAAACAATAAGTCTTTATGAGTGAATCATTGAATCATTCATTCAAACATATTTTTTATAATTAATTCAAATTATTAAATATTTTTAAATAGACTGCAGCGATTATCATTTTGTCAGAACCTATAGTAACATACATTACCTTGTTTAGTTTAGTATATATATATATATATATATATATATATATATATATATATATATATATATATATATATATACATATAATGCGCACTCTTTATTAATTAGACAAAAAATAGAGGTACACCCTATTTCACCAAGGTCCACTCACTTGAAGATTTCTGGCCACTGCTATATATATTGTTTAAAAGTCGTTATTTTGGTTTTTTTGGCGCACAAAAAGTATTCTCGTCGCTTTTTAATATAAAGGTAGAACCACTGAACTCAACTCAACTTATTTAAATGTGTTTTAGTACCTTTATGGATCTTGAGAGTTACAATGGCATTGCTGTCAATAGAGGCCTCACTGAGCCATCGGATTTCATCAACAATATCTTAATTTGTGTTCAGAAGATGAACAAAGGTCTTACAGGCGTGGAACGACATGAGGGTGAGTAATAAATGACATTATTTTCATTTTTGGGTGAACTAACCCTTTAATTTTGAGAATGTGATTTTAACCTGTAGCTTCATAAATTCACCACTAGATGTCCTACATAGTCCTAACAATTATCTCTAACTACATTTCTTCACGGGTTTCGGTGTCTGTCTCTTATTCCCATATTCATCAGCTCTATAAAGCATTGTGTGTGTCTCATTACAGTTTTTCTCATTCGCTTTGGAACATTTCTCAAATCATCCTTAATACTGGCAAACCATTATGTGCATTTCTCAAAACAATTCGTAAACAGCACCACACAAAGTCTGTAACTTGCTCAAAATCCTTAGTTCATCTCTCAAAAGTAAGTATTTATGTCAATGAACATATCAGTGCCATCAGAAGTCCTTATGTCATTGTTCACAAAAAAGTGTCGTCAATATAACAGTGTTCTCTGTCATTATTTTCAAATGTAAACTACGATTTTGATGACAATGATTGAAAATACACAAGATTGTACTTTATCTGTATGGCATAAAAACATTTCAACAGTACAAATTTACATGTTACTCTAAGTGGTATACTGATTGCAAGAGACTGGACGGGATTCACAGTTACACTTTTACTGTTAATCTGTCAACAAATTACAATATAATTGTGATAGAAAGAAAATTATGTATATATATATATATATATATATATATATATATATATATATATATATATATATATAGTGTCATTATGTCCTTATACATTATACAGTAAATATACTTTATAGAGACATAATGTAAAATCAGCAATATAGCGTTACAGTAAGTGCACAGTATTACAGTATAGTGTCTGATTACACCTGTTCAGTCTACAAATGTTTGAATGATTGAGGACAAGGTTGTTCTCCCAACATTCGGCTGTACCTTTTGATCCGCTTCAACCATAAGGCATGACTGAGAACATAGTCCACAATAGTGGCCCTTATTTCATCAGAACATGTCTACAATCTTGACCTCTTCCACTGTTTTTTCTCCGTACCCTTCCACCACACATCCTTACACCTCTTCTTCTTCCCGGCTGTTTGTTTCCTTGTTACAATTTTCCAACACAGTGTTACAAATTCTTGTCAGAATTTTGTTACAATTTTCTGTCTTTATCTTCTGTCTTTATCTGCTTTCCAAATGAAGCTTCATGAGATGATATCTGAGCTATAGAGAACTGGTTGATCACTGGTTGATCTAATGCTTTACATTTCCCTTCATTATAGTGAAATTCAGAATTCAGGACACATTTGCAAAAAGTCTAATAGAAATGTGTAGAAAATATGGTCAACAGTTTATGACAACTAGTTCAACCATTTTGCATTTTATGGCTTATGCAAGGAACTAATGCCTAGATGTTTTGAGCGTTAAGACTATTCAGCAGGAAACCATATAATATTTTGATAACCATGACATAAGCGATTGATAATGGAGGAAACAGCAGACAATTGTACATAATCAATTGCACGACTGTACAAAAGCATATGCAATTTGTTAAAAACAATGAGAAATTGCTTTTATGATGTGCACAAGTTACTAGATGATGTGGAGGTTGAACAAGTAGTTTTGAGAATTGAGAAAAACTAATTTTGAGAATGTGACTTTTAACCTGTAGCTTCATAAGTTCACCACTAGATGTCCTAGCATTTTTCTCTTTATAAGTTTCTTTGTCTGTCTCTTATTCCCATATTCATCAGCTTTATAAAGCTTTATAAAGTATTGTCTCATAAAAAAAAAAAAAAAAAAAAAAAAACTTCTCAGCTGCTTATTCATTAATATGTAACACAACATAAATCTACTTTTTATTTGTACTTTATATTTACCATTGGTGGTTGCCCTGCTTATCAGATATCAGTATGGTCTGCATTGTGAAAAAGTCCATATGAATGTGTGTTGTGTTGTTTTGGGTATTTTTACCTTTCTGAAGAAAGTATAAAGTCAAGTGACATTTAGTAAAAAGCAGGTTTCATTAATACGAGTGTGTAATCTCGTGGAATGTATACGCCAAAATGAGTTTAGGCGTGCATATGATACCCAGTTTTTCGCGTGCATATGATACGCACTTTATATGGCGGCATTTTAATGCCATTAATAACCGAGCGCAGTTTAAGCACATTTTATCCCTCTATTCTGCAGCAAATTCTAAAAAGGCATCTTTTGGAGGACCTTCTCTGAATCCGCCACTGCATGTGGAGCTGTGGAATATGGACAATATGACAAATATGACAAAGAATGATAACAAAAAGCTTACACAACAACTCCTCCTTACTGATATGAACAAGTGATTTATCTTTCATCCACATGAAGCAATTTTGGATTTAGAATCATAGTTACAACTATTTAATGGACACTTTTCACATTTCTGAAGTTCTCAGAACTGATATAATTTTTGCTGGGTAAACATAGATAATGTTTAGTGAAAGTATAGTGGTAATGTAGCGGTGAACTACAGCAAATATAACTGTCTGTTCTCATTTTCTCCCAGCAGCTACAGCTCCATAAAAATAAAAAAATCAAGTTAAGATAGTATCTGGTAAGGACATATTATAATAATAATGCAATCAATCACTCAATAAATAAGGTTTAACTCACTTGCATACTATAGTAAATACTATAGTGTTTTTGAACCATACTATAGTAAAGTATAGTATACTGTATACATTATACTATTTACAACACTTTGTTAATGAATGCTTTAGCATACAGTAGTATTAACTATAGTTAGTGAACTGATAAACTGTAATAAATACTGTATACCTTAGTTTTTACTACAGTAAACTGTAGTGTATACTGTAGTATAATATACCCTATAGTTGTAGAAAACTTTGTACAGTATTGGGTAAAGTAATTTGTTTATATTACTATAGCTGTTATGTTACCACAGCAACTATAGAATTACCACAACAAATTAATACAAGTACTTTACTATAGTATGGTTCAAAAACACTATAGTATTCACTATAAATTACTATAGTATTTTTTCATCTGGTCCATTGATGAAGCCATGTCTAATTGTTTTACAACAGGAGTCCAATCACAACAGACTTACGGACAAACTGAATTGACCAATGACATTTGAGGTTACAATGAAATAAGTAAAGTCCCGCCCCACGACTGTCAAAAATAAAAAGTGTTCGCGCGAGCAAAATAGAAGATCGAGCGCGAGTGTGAGGAATGATGACACGCGTGCTACGAGTTGTGTGTGTGACGTGACATGTGGCCAAGTATGGTGACCCATACTAGGAATTTGTGCTCTGCATTTAACCCATCCAAGTGTACACACATAGCAGTGAACACACACACACCGTGAACACACACCCGGAGCAGTGGGCAGCCATTGCTGCGGCACCCGGGGAGCAGTTGGGGGTACGGTGCCTTGCTCAAGGCACCGCCCCTACGCACTTTATGGCGTCTATATAACACGCTCGGTAGTCTATGGAAGGCTAAGGGTCAAGGGTCTCACCTCAGTCGTGGTATTGAGGGTGGAGAGAGCGCTGGACATTCACTCTCCTCACCGACAATCCCTGCCGGACCTGAGACTCGAACCCATGACCTTTGGGTTACGAGTCCGACTCTCTATCCATTAGGCCACGACCGCCCCTACGCACTTTATGGCGTCTATATAACACGCTCGGTAGTCTATGGAAGGCTAAAAGGGCCAAAAACACGTGAATTTTAACACGTCAACAACACGTTAAATATGTGTATTTCACACGTATCTAACGTGTATTTCACGCGTATTTAATGTGTGAAATACGCGTTAGATACATGAAATACACGTCAAATACACGTATTTAACACATTGATTTTTCACGCGTATTTAACGTGTTGTTGACGTGTTAAAATTCACGTGTTTTTGGCCCTTTTGGCCTTCCATAGATTAGTGGTGTGGGGTTCGTGCGTAAATTACGCCATAAAGTTATGACGGCATTTTAATGCCATTACTGATGCTTGTGCGCGCAGGAAATCACTCTTGATTTGAGGGCTTGATTTGCGCGCAGAGGAGATGTCATGCGTGCGCGGGTTTAAAATGAGCTCGCAGGCTCCCGTTTCCTCGCGTGTAGATCTGTTATCCTCTCGCGGAAGTGATTTCCTGTGCGCACAAGCATCAGTTGTGTGCTCGGTTATTAATGGCATTAAAATGCCGTCATAACTTTATGGCGTAATTTACGCACGAACCCCACACCACTAATCTATGGAAGGCCAAAAGGGCCAAAAACACGTGAATTTTAACACGTCAACAACACGTTAAATACGCGTGAAAAATCAATGTGTTAAATACGTGTATTTGACGTGTATTTCACGCGTATTTAATGCGTGAAATACGCGTTAGATACGCGTGAAATACACGTATTTAACGTGTTGTTGACGTGTTAAAATTCACGTGTTTTTGGCCCTTTTAGCCTTCCATAGACTACCAAGCGTGTTATATAGATGCCATAAAGTGCATATCATACGCACGCGAAAAACTGCGTATAATATGCACGCCAAAACTCATTTTGGCGTATATATTCTACGAGATTACACACGCGCACTATTGATACACATTCTCATGTGATCGTGTTGTTTTGCCAAGCAATTATAAAACCTGGATTAGGATTTAGGCACAAAGGAATGGCTAGTGTAAAAGATCAGGGTTGTGCTGTTGATTTTAAAGAGACTGTTCTGAGTACAGGATGACTAGTCTCTCGTAGCCAGACCTTCAGACTGTGGGCGTGACGTCTGAGGCTGAGGCTACAGGATGACTACACCTAATAAGAATAGCATTGCTATTTTCTCCAAGATCCACAAATTTAAGTAACTGTATGGAAAGTTTAGTGGGCCATCTAGATGAAAGTCCAGTCACTAGTTTTTGTTAGCCAATCAAGAACAGAAGAATCCCCAGTAAAAATGAATAGTGTGTGTCAGTTAATTTGACTTAACTGAGTTTATCACAACTACTTGAATATTATTTTGAAATAAACTTTAAATAAATAGTATTTAATCAATGACTTACAGTTAGTTTTGCCATGTCATGGGGTTAGTTCATTCCATCGTATCTGTAATATGCATGTGTAAATCGCACAGCGAAACAAAGTATCCAAAAACAAACAGTCTTTATTAACAAAACAAACACAGGGATTGAACAAAGGAAACCAAAGACACAGCTGAAGCTGATGGGTAACTATAGGAACAAACAACGATATAATCCGTAGACAAAGAAACTTTCCCATATAAAACTAGTATACTTGTTTATCTCTTTATGATTGGGTTAAAATGTTTCAAGGACCAAAGAGTATGATGACTGTTGCGCTCTCTATTTGCTCTGCTTATTTCTAAATCTGTGCAAAAAAAATGTTTTTAATGCACAAAGAGTATTTATGGCTATAAATAATTATAGCTTTATATTTTTCAGTTAAACCAATTAGTATTGATGATCATAATTATCACAAAGTGGTTTCATTCAATTTAATTATTTTGTAAATACTCCTAAGCATTTATGGAAGGTGGTACCATGAATGTAGCAAGAATAATATAATGAGATGATACATTTACCATTACATCAATTATGTTTGTTCAGCAATCACACCTTCTGTCCCACTTTCAGATTATCCACTATAGTTCATACAAACAATATAGAACAACCTGTCCTGTTATGTTTTACTAATTGCCAACCAAAAATGCTTTGTCAACTCTTTATCATATTATGCTTCTAACTTCACAATGAGTATATATTACAACAAGACTGTAAGATCTGTGACTTCACTCTGTTCTTTTCCTTTTGTCATGCTTCTGACAAACAATTCTTGGATTGTGAAAGATTGGTAAAATTAGCTTTGCTCAAGCCAAACTAGAACAAATGTCTTAACTAAACAATGGAATATTATGAAGATGCTACAGTGTAAATATGCAGAAGGGTAAAAAGTACACTTTGTTTTTTGTTTCTTGGATTTAAAAAAATAATAACTTAGGCTTTTAACTGAGCAGGCAAAACTGTTGCATATCTGACGCAGACATTTACTGTTACACAACACTGTTCCACAACATTAACAAGTTCTGGAAAACATTTGGTGTCCATGTTACGTCACATGCTACTTGTCATTGACGGTGAAACTGGATTGACCAATAAAGGAGTGAATAAGAGACAGTTTAGTTAACTGTTTCAGCACTTTATAATATCACATTTCCAGAGGCCAGTGATCACATGATATATGATCCATTATACTGTTACCACCTTATAGCAGACTTCAACAGATGGTGCAAATAAAAGTTTCGGTGTCGGCATTATGTAAGAGCTGCGCAGGTAAACCTCACTCTGCTGGCCTCAAGAGGCACACCAGCAACTGACACTATCGTCCTTGTTAGTGTGGAGAGAGAGAGAGAGAGAGAGAGAGAGAGAGAGAGACTTTTATACACTGATATTAAACAAGCATTTTCTTACACAATATTCATGGAAATTCTCTAAAAATATGCACAGGATCTATTGACAAGTCTGTTATATTGGGATATCACCAGTAAAATATATATATATATATATATATATATATATATATATATATATATATATGGGTAATTGACGAATAAGGTTTTTAAAAGTGTAAAACAACAATGGCGATATAATTAATTTTGAAGTTTTATTTAGTGTTAACAATGGTTTTTTATAATCAATGAACACTGCTTTAGTCATTTTTTACAAGATAGACATAAAGTCATTCAGTTCAACCAAAATTTCGGTTTTACCGAATGACACTTTTGGTTATACCAAATGATGATATTTTTAAACTCTGCTAACAGGCTGATATCTAGCTAGCTAGCAAAAGGACAATCAAACATTTTATATTTAGTACAAGTTTTTAAAATATTACAACATTTTCCATGTTTATAGCGGTTGTACCGAATGACCTGATGTGCATGAAAAAGTGAAAGCATTAATTTCTCAAATAGTTAAGAGAGAGTTAGTTACTTTGCTTCATGACCATGTGGTCCTTTGCAGGTGTCTGAATGATGTCACATGATATTGACCACATGACTTGATCCAAAATGGTCCCTTTATATTGGCTACTCTGAATGACATCAATAAAATTCATTTTTCCAGACATTCTTTCTCATAAAGCAACAACTTCTAACATAATTTTAATACCATACCACTATGTTGATATATGATGTTATAAAATCATGCCAGATTAAAAAATATATACATTTATTACATTTTAAGATAGTTTAATCACAAATGGCTGTATTGGCCTTTTGACGGTTAACCCGAATGACCTTTTGACACTTCAGAATCTTTAAAATACCTTTATATGTAGCAAAATATAATTAAAACCTTTTGGACTCAATAAAAGAGATTTAGTTGTACTACCTTACATACTTTGGATGTCATATCTTTTATTATTATTAAGGCTTTGGACAAAAAAAAAAAAAAAAAAGACACTTCACATCATTGACATCATTGATATATATAAAATTCACTTTTAAAACTAAAGATTCTTTTGGCCATGAAGAACTTTTAACATCCATGAATCTTCCCAATGCACAAAAGGTTCTTTATAGTGGAAAAAAGGTTCTTTAGATTATTAATCTTTAAGTTTAATGTGTTACAGTAAGTACTAATGTTCATTCATTGGGTGTTTTTTCGGCTACATTTAACCCTGAAAATGTGCCGTCAGTAAGATTTTTTTAAAAGGAATTAATAATTTTATTTCGCAAGGATGCATTTATACAATAAATGCTCTTCTTATGAACTTTCATTTCATTAAAGAATCCTGAAATATAAATCCGTAATGGTTTCCACAAAGATATGAAGCAGCACAACTGCTTTCAACAAAACAGCAAATCAACATATTAGAATGATTTCTGAAGGATCATGTGACGCTGAAGACTGGAGTAATGATGCTGAAAATTATCAAATGTTCTTCACAAATGGTTCTTAAGAATGTATCACTGAAAGTTTCTTAGGAGTTCTTCATGACATCAGTGGGAAAACCCTCCTTTTGCAACCTTTATTTCTAAGAGTGAATATTGAAATCAGTGAGACATACTAGTCATTCTTCAGGCATCTTTTTTTTTTTTTTCTGTTACATAAAAAGCCCTATAATCCGATGGAGATGACTGCTGAGTCAGCGAGATACTCCTCACATCCTGGGTAGCACCTAACAAGCTATTGAATTCAAACCTCTTATTATATAGACCACTGATACGTACAAGGACAAAGGTGAAGCGTCTAGACATTTCTCCTTCCCCTGTATTTTTATAAGGACTGCAATTTTTGGTCATTTTAAAGCCCAGCACTTCCAAAGCATATCATTAATGCTTCTCAAATATAGGTGCTAGCTAAAACGTAAACTCAAATTATTGTATAGAAAATCCCTTTTGGACTCCTTTTGCTGCATGTTTATAATATTGGATATCGAATTCTGGCCTAAATTTTGATTTGAACTTAAAGTTGGAGGGATTGAAGATAAAAAGTAGGCCTATTGGGGGAAAAAAGTTTTCAATGTTTTAAGGTGGTAATAAAATATGAGCAGTTCACTTAAAAAAAAAAAAAAGGCTATTAATTGTGTTTACTCTGTAAACCAATTATAGGAATATCTTAAAAAGCAAATTTGTAGTACCTTGATCTTGATCTCAATGGAATTTAATTTTGAGGGTATTTTATATGCTTTAGATCATATTATTTTGTTTGAATTGTTGTTATGTATGTATGTATGTAGGCCTATGTAAGTAAGTTTTTTACAATCGTCTTGACTTCATTTTATGTAATCTTGGGGTGGATCCTGTGCCTCGTGCGTGTTGCGTCATGCACCGTGTGGGTGTACGTGATACAAATACTCCTGCACCATGCGCGTGAATTCATAATCGTTTCAGCCACGAGGACGGACTGAAGGTTACCTGCTTCAACAGTGCTTGAACGGCAACCGAACTTCTGTCTTTTCGCTTTTCCATCAACTTCTTTGATTCCAATCATTTTGTTTTCGATTAAAATCGAAAAAATTGGTTTTAAGACGCTTGCTTTTTTTTTTAAAAAAAAGAAAATTTCCTCGAACCAGCGTCGTTGACCATCTTTGTGAACAACACCAATTAAAACCAAAAGGTAAGTCTTTTATCAGAATCATCACATTTATTCACATAATTAGTTCAGATTGTTTATATTTATTTTGATGGATGAATAAGTCGCTTTGTATAGAGACTGCTGTATCCATCACTAGCGGGCGATACGCAAAGCCGCCATCTTGTTTGTTTTTTGTATTTTGTTTTTTGTTTTTTTTTAATCGATTTAGTCCTGCAGGGAAAATAAAAATCGAATCAAATAAAACGGAATTCGCTTCGTCTGCTAAATTGTCGTTAATTTGAGTGAATGTACGTTAATGTTTGTAAAGGCCACAGAGTCCTCAAATGGCCTGCATGTCCATATGTCTCCTAATGTATTGTTTTTTCGACCATTTTGCGTTCGTTATCGCGTGTTAAGACTGGATTTGCAGCATTTTGTTATAATCGCCAAAAATATTTAATAACATGCGTTAATCAAGTTGAAAATTGGTGACGCTGCTTTCCCAATGAAAGTGAATGGGGACTGGAACTGTCGACCCAAATTTTAAAAACTCTGCAATCTTTGTAAATACTGTTACCTTCTGTTTATTTCTTAAAGGTGACTTTTTTTTTTTTTGTTTAATAATTTGTTTTAGACAAATATTTATTAACATATGTTAAATAATTTGTTTGAAAAGTGGTGACGCTGCTTTCCCAATGAAAGTGGATGGGGACTGGAGCTGTCGACCCAAATTTTAAAAACGTTGCGATCTACCTTATGTTTATGTCCTGAAGGTGACATTTATTTTGTTTAATTATTTATGGTTTAGGTGTTTGTTAAGTAACTATTTATTTATCTATTTATACTTCTTTTTGTCTATTTTTATGTATGTTATGTTAAGTAAAAAAAATCTTTGTAAATACTTACGGCGTTTGTATATCTTTTAACACTAGCTGTAATTTTACAGTTCATTTTGGCGTGCTTAACAGCTATTTTTGATAGTCAATCTTTTGTTTTCATGTCTAAAATTTAATATCGCATGATGAACAATTATTTTTGAGGAATATAGGCACTGCTCTTTTAATACAATGAAAGTGGATGGGGACTGGTGTTGTCACCCTCCAAAACTCTAACCAGAAAATAATTTTAAGTCGTTCGACAGGTTTGGTTTAATGTTCCCAGGTCACAAGGGGTTTTTTCTAATCCTTTATTTAGTAAACAGATTTCAAGATCATCTAGTGTTATGTAGAATATGTTGTATGAGGTGTTACCCCAGGCCAAATTTCAGAAGCGTTCATTCATGAGCTGTTTTTATGTCGCATTTCAACCGTGTCATAATTATAGTTGAGTTAATTATAGGTTAGACTATGTACATTGGCCAGATCTCTCGAGTAATTGAGATTGGACCAACAGGCCAAACCTTGAGTAGAATTATCTAAGTGATCCAGGAAATGATTGCCATGCGATCATGTGCTTTTCCTCGTAACAAACAAATTAACATTAACACCACCTGTCCTGAGGATGTATTAAACACGGTACAGCAACTTAGAGAGTTGTGTGGTGTAAACACCTGCTGCCATGTCTGGAACAGACAATAGACACTATTATTAGTGGGTCTGCGGTGAGCAACGATGCGTGGAAATGCAGAAGTTGATGTTGGAGAGGTTACAATGCATTCATTATTAATGGGGATGTCAGAGGCTTTTTTTTATTTTATGCAATAAAAAGATCTAACCTGTGTCCTCTCTTACAGAAACATGAGCTCTCAGGTGAGACAGAACTTCGAGGAGGCCTGCGAAGCCGCCATCAACCGTCAGATCAACATGGAGCTGTATGCGTCCTACGTCTACCTTTCTATGGTGAGAATCCAAGACCATTATAACATCCCTTTCCCATTTGGAGTAAACTGTAGTGATCTAGGTGAAAGGGATGATGGGAAGGAGCATTGAGTTCAGTATGTGAATGACCCTTGCTTGGAAGTTTAGTTAATGATTAATTCGCTATCTGTTCTAATTGTTTTATTTTTCTCGTGCAGTCGTACTACTTCGACCGAGATGACCAGGCTCTGCACAACTTTGCGAAGTTTTTCCACCATCAGTCCCACGAAGAGCGCGAACATGCCGAGAAACTGATGAAGTTTCAGAACCAGAGGGGAGGGAGGATCTTTCTGCAGGATGTGAAGGTACGTCTAAATGGGGTGTTCACGTGATAGCATTACAGTTTGGAAGGACAAGGCAAGGACGCAGAGATAGAGAGGAGAGGGTTGGGGCGGGGCTCTTATCTTTAACTGACACTGACTAAACTTCAACTGACGGTAAGCATGTTTATTGAGCTTCACTTTGTCTTCGTGAGAGATTAAAAAGCATAATGGCCAACCACAAATGCCCTCAGTACAGATTTTGCAATAACATTTATGATACTTGCATGAGTTGCAAGAGGGCAGGAGTGATTTACCAGTTTTATTGGTAATGCAAAAATGGTTGGTTCATGTTAAATGTTTTTAGGAAGTTGGCTTGGCATCTGACTAGTTGCCATCAAGTTCTAACTGCATGTTTAATGTTTATTTGTAAGGCTGCAACGATTTTGATTAATTAGTTAACCTGTTGATTTATTTCTTTGATTTAATCAGATAAAAAAAAAAGCTGATTAAAGATTAATAATAATTCATTTTGATAAAAAAAAAAAAAAAAGGATTTTAAAATCCATTATTTACAAAATTATTTCTAATCTTGCCTTTCATATCAGGCGGTACAACCAAATACTTGTATGTATATACTGTAGTTGTACAGACAACCTGACATGGAAAGTGAAGCATACTTGAAATGAGCAGTTTTTACCAGTATTTGAGAGGGATCTACAAACCTTTTCACTCTGCCACATTTGGATTTTCATGTTTACTGTTATTACCTTGTCAATTCATAATAAAAGAGTTATGTTTGCAGTTGTGCCACCCTGACATTTGAGAACATACAAATTGCTGGACAAAAGTTTTTCAATTATCTCAACAGCTTTAAAACTATTTTTTTATAATATGCTGTATTTTGTTTTCTTAGTCTGTTTGTTTCTTTGGACAATTGCACCACCTGACATTTTGGGGGTTTAAGATAACAAAACATAAAATGTGTATTATTTAAATGAATTCAAACTAAATGGGTGTTATAGGATAAAGTGATATGTCATGAATTTATCAAATTATTTTAAAAGGAAATCAAGCACTTGAACACAAAAATATGCACGTCACGTCATTGACACATTTACGCTGTCTCTACACCAGACGCGAGCGGTCCGACATGACAAAAGACAGTAGAAGCCATTATAATCAGTGATATTGTCTACACTGGATGCGGCGCGACGTGATAAATTCCCAACAGTAAACGGATTCCCCGTTCTATTTCTGACGTAGTCCAAGTGCTTTCCAATGGTCATCTTGTTGTGTTCAGTGTAGACGGCTTTGAGCTGTTGAGACGCGATAAAAGTTGCATCTGGTGTAGACATGGTGTTACAGATAAGGATGCAACTGTAAAATGTAAGGTATGCGCTCTCAATGCAACTGTCAGGGCAAACATTTGTTTTGCTTTCCCTCAAATTTGACCTAAAACTTATTAGAATGTATAAAGGACATCTTAGGCATTACAGATTTGCATCTGTCAAGTTCCAGTAAATAAGTTCTTAAAAAAAAAAAAAAAAAAAAAAAAATGAAATGGTACAAAGTATTTAATTCTCTGGGTTACGTAAAAAAAAAATTAGTGCAGTCAATCAATTTAAAAATGTATTAATAGCACATTTTTACTGTAATTAATCCCGATTAAAAACATTGGAGTTTAATTTTTTTCATATTGTTATAATTTGACAGTAACACTCCAAATTAATGTAGAGAACTTAAAGATGGTATATTTTAAATATTTGTTTAAAGGCATATTTTTATGAAGGCCAGTATCACTGATACTAATACTGATACTGATTTCTATGAAACTGATTTATTTTTAAACATTATAGACATTCATCATTACAGTATAAATGAAGGCTATCAATTTCAACATTTATTAGTCTTTAAAAACAACTTTTAATTTAAGTGAACTTAAAACAATCTTCACATAAACCCATTATAATGTCATATTTTGAGATCAGTTATCTAACATTTCAGTCTTCACTGCATAAATTATAAATTAAAATACAGATTAATCCTTATTAAAGCTACAACTTTTCTCTGTTCCCTTTCTTTGATGAATATTAATGACAGACATCATCACAGCAACTGGTTTATTAGGCTGCTGTCACTTTAAGAGCTGCCGCTGCCGAACATGACGCACATTTCATTTTTCACAACTCTAAGTTCATTTCAGACGTTATTTAACTCATTTAAGACCGTCTTGTAAGGATACTGTCATTTTGTCCTAAATCTGTGTTTTGTGTGAAAGAGAACTGGATACTGGCGCTCGTCTTTCTGTGCACACGAGTCGTGTGTGACATGACACGACATTCACAGACGGCACTTTCTCATTTCTCTTGTGGCGCTTGACTAGTTTAAAAGCATTTGCATGAATAAGAGCGTGATCATATAATGTAATGCTAGCCAAACAAACGGAAAAAAACGGATGCTGCGTTAAATATTTTTAACGTGTTAAACTAAAAAATTTATTGCATGTGTTAACACTAATTTTGACAGCCCTAAAAAAAAAAAAAAAAAAAAAAAAAAGCATTGCTTTCTTTTAAATACAAGAATTAACATAAAAAAAGATCTCTTATTGTGATGCTATCACTGGGTTACCTCATTATTTGTGCTGTAATACAAGATTTTGCTCATGCCACTTTTAACCTTTGTGTTTATGCATGACAGAAACCAGAAAAGGACGAGTGGGGAAGTGGCGTGGAAGCTCTGGAATGTGCCCTGCAGCTGGAGAAGAGCGTCAATCACTCCCTCCTGGAGCTGCATAAGCTGGCCTCTCAGCACAACGACCCTCACGTGAGTGTGCGACCTCACATACCATTGCAACTAGACAACTTCATTCACAAACAAACTTATTCCAAACACACCCGTCTTGTTTCTTACAGATGTGCGATTTCATTGAGACACACTACTTGGACGAGCAGGTGAAGTCCATCAAAGAACTGGGCGACTGGGTGACCAACCTGCGCCGCATGGGCGCCCCCCAGAACGGCATGGCCGAGTACATGTTCGACAAGCTCACGCTTGGCAAGGAGAGCAGCTAAAGGCTCTGTCTATTTGCGTCCATTTGCTATACGAGTGTTTAATGCCCTACATGCCATCAAACTTTATATTTTGTTGTTTAACTGACTGACTGGTCAACCTGTGTATGTCCAGTTATTTAAGCAGAAAAACCTCTTAGCTCGTTTTGCTCTATAATGCTTTGCAGTTGCACTTCTCATAAGCCATTGCAGTCTATATATCGTTCACTATTTGACCTTTCTGCATGTGTTGTGTGATTCATCAATGAAATTATGCTCCAAACCAATAAAACAGAAACCTCTGGGATCTGAACTTGACTCGTGACTCATTTAAGTGTTTTCATGCTGTATGATTTGAGCTTCCAATGGGGGTTAATTATGGAAATATGCAAAGACTGACTTTGCATATTGAACAATTCATTATTGTTCAAAAGTTTGGGATTGGTAAGATTTTGTTTGTTTAAAGAAGGCTGTTCACCAAAGCTGCAGTATTTGAAATATTATTGCTAATTAAGAAAACTCTTCTATTTGAATATATGTTAAAATGTAATTATTCCTGTGATCAAAGCTGAATTTTCAGCATCATTACTCCAGTCTTCAGTGTCACATGATCCTTCAGAAATCATTCTAATATGACGATTTGCTGCTGAAGTAACATTTATTAGTATCATCATTTTTGTGTTGTGCAATATTTTTGTAGAAACCATGATATATTTTTCAGGATTATTTGATGAATAGAACGTTCAATAGAAATCTTTTGTAACATAAATGTCTTTACTGTTACTTTGTCATGGCTGATACAGTGATTAAGGTTTGATGGTGTTTAATGGTGATTGTAGTGATAAATGTTACATTGATGCCAGAGAAACCAGACACCCATCTGATCCAATGTTGTTCGAGTTTATTATTACAGTGTCCACCTTATTCCTGATGATCGTACTGCGTTTTGAATTATGCGTGGTCATTCAAAAAGACTGAAACGAATCTTTTCAAATCATAAGGTTGCTTATCCGTCAGTTTGACTCAATGAGCTGTCAATTTTTCCTTCATGTTATATTTTTCAGACATTATGAGCAGTGTTGGGGGTAACGCATTACAAGTAACTTGAGTTATGTAATCAGATTACATTTTCAAGTAACTAGTAAAGTAACGCATTACTTTTTCGATTTACAACAAAATATCTAGGCTACGTTACTTTTTCATTAACGCAAGTTACTTTTTCACAATTATTGACTGACAGCTCTCCGTCCTCATGCTGAGAGAAATAAAGCACAGAGGTGTTGTGTGCGCTGTGAACATGATGGTTATTGTAGTTTTAGACTAAATGCAAACATGCATTTATTCATAGTGATGAAAGTGTTAATATTTCAGCCAGATCTGGTGTCTTAATATCTGTAGTCATCACATCAAAAGAACAAAAGTGTTTGAGTGAAACACTGGTTGAGAAGGAAATAAAAACAGCCTACTTCTCTTTTCATAAACAGGTGTTGTATAACCTGACTATTTCAGTATTTACACTTCCTCTTCTGTGAACTGTCTTGATACAGAAATTAAACAGTGCATTTATGGCATGTAGAAAAACAACGAGTGGTTTCTGCAGACCAAAACTGAAAGAAGACCTTGTGTTTCAGTTCATTGTGTAGGCCTACTTCCATTGTTAATCTAAAAGATTTATTGCTGCAAATGATTAATTTTAAACCATTATTACCTTAATTGTTACCATTAGAGCTTAATTGTCAGTTTCTGGCTTGACCTAATCAGTGTTTATTCATTCAGAATTAGAAGCTCATCACATGATGAATCCCATTTAGTGACTAAGATCCCTGGGAAGATGAAGTACTATGTACATAAGTAAGACTAAACATGACTGAATAATGCATTTAGAATATTTTTAGGATGTCAACAAAAGAGATATGAGAAAGTCAGTGTTAGTATGTGGTGAAACAGGAAAGACTTTATGTGCTTGTCAAGATGAACATATTGGTATGCTGAAAAAAAGCTTGTCATCATGAGCTCTGCTTTGTTACACAATGAAATCTATTTTTTCTTTCATTCACAGACAGGTTAATGTCTCATACTTTTAAGGCCGTGCAGCAGGGAATAGCAGATTAAACTATATTGGTTGATTAAACTCACAGAAGTGAGTACACCCCTCACATTTTTGTAAATATGTTATTACATCTTTTCACGTTCACGTGACAACACTGAAGAAATGACACTTTGCTCAAAGTAAAGTAGTGATTGTGCAGCTTGTATAACAGTGTAAATTTGCTGTCCCCTCAAAATAACTCAACACACAGCCATTAATGTCTAAACCGCTGGCCACTAAAGTGAATACACCCCTGTGAAAATATCCAAATTGGGCCCAAATTGTCAATATTTTGTGTGGCCACCATTATTTTTCAGCACTGCCTTAACCCTCTTGGGCATGGAGTTCACCAGAGCTTCACAGGTTGCCACTGGAGTCCTCTTCCACTCCTCCATGACAACATCACAGAGCTGGTGGATGTTAGAGACCTTGCGCTCCTCCACCTTCTGTTTGAGGATGCCCCACAGATGCTCAATAGGGTTTAGGTCTGGAGACATGCCCTGCGGCCCAATCTCCGAAGGGCGGGGATCATGCTCTGCTCATTCATGGTTCCCTCGATGAACTGTAGCTCCCCAGTGTCGGCAGCACTCGTGCAGCCCCATACCATGACACTCCCACCACCATGCTTGACCGTAGGCAAGACACACTTGTCTTTGTACTCCTCACCTGGTTTCCGCCACACAAGCTTGACACCATCTGAACCAAATAAGTTTATCTTGGTCTCATCAGACCACAGGACATGGTTCCAGTAATCTATGTCCTTAGTCTGCTTGTCGGGCTTTCTTGTGCATCATCTTTAGAAGAGGCTTCCTTCTGGGACGACAGCCATGCAGACCAATTTGATTCAGTGTGCGGCGTATGGTCTGAGCGCTGACAGGCTGATCCTCCACCCCTTTAACCTCTGCAGCAATGCTGGCAGCACTCATACGTCTATTTACCACACACAACCTCTAGATATGACACTGAGCACGTGCACTCAACTTCTTTGGTCGACCATGGCGAGGCCTGTTCTGAGTGGAACCTGTCCTGTTAAACCGCTGTATGGTCTTGGCTACCGTGCTGCAGCTCAGTTTCAGGGTCTTGGCAATCTTCTTACAGCCTACGCCATCTAGAGCAACAATTCTTTTTTTCAGATCCTCAGAGCGTTCTTTGCCATTAGGTGCCATGTTGAACTTCCAGTGACCAGTATGAGAGAGTGTGAGCGATAACACCAAATTTAACACACCTGCTCCCCATTTACACCTTTGTAACACTAACGAGTCACATGACACCGGGGAGGGAAAATGGCTAATTGGGCCCAATTTGGACATTCTCACTTTTTTTTTTCAGGGGTGTACTCACTTTTGTGGCCAGCGGTTTAGACATTAATGGCTGTGTGTTGAGTTATTTTGAGGGGACAGCAAATTTACACTGTTATACAAGCTGTACACTACCTACTTTACATTGTAGCAAAGTGTCATTTCTTCAGTGCTGTCACATGAAAAGATATAATAAAAAATTTACAAAAATGTGAGGGGTGTACTCACTTCTGTGAGATACTGTATATGAACTTAAAAGTCTGTATTGGGATTTACCAATTTTATCAATTTATTACCATTCAAAAGTTGTTGTGTTTTTTTTTGTTTTTTGTTTTTAAAGAAATTAATACTTTTATTCAGCAAGCATGCATTAAATTGTCAAAAATTAACAGTATATACATTTATAATGTTACAAATGATTTATATTTCATAAATAAATAAATGCTGTTCTTTTGAACTTTCTTTCATCAAAGAATCCTGAAATAAATTTATCACAGTTTCCACAAAAATATTGCACAGCACAACTGTTTTCAATATTTATAATAACAATAAATGTTTCTTGAGCAGCAGATCATCATATTAGAATGATTTCTGAAGGATCATGTGACACTGAAGACTGGAGTAATGATGCTGAAAATTCAGCTTTGATCACAGGAATAAATTACATTTTACAATATATTCACATAGAAAAATGTTTTTACTGTATTTTTGATCAAATAAATGAAGCCTTGATGAGCAGAAGAGACTTTTATTAAAAACATTAAAAACATTTTACCAACCAGATTTTTTTTAACAGCAGTGTAAATAATTAATACAATCTGACACATTTTATCAAATGTTTTGGAAGCTTATCTTTTGTTTGGAATAACAGTTCTTGTTTGGGATTTATTTATTTTTTAACTTTGTCATGGTTTCTCATTTTCTATCTGTTTTGGTAACTGGAAACTAAACAAGTGAGCTGTTGTATGCTCAGAGTTTAAGAGTCTGAATTTGTTTTTTTAGCTAATAATTAATTTATTGTCTGATAAAACAATCTCATCAGGTCATATCCCACTTTTCCATGTGTGGGTTAACATTACCATGCTTTTGTTTTCGGATTTGAAAATCGTGTGAACTCTATAAAATGCTTCCACTTCAATAGCACACACATACACACACACACACACACACCACACACACTCACAGACACACACACACACACACACCACACACTCACAGACACACACACACACACACACACACAGACACACACACACACACACACACTCACACACACACCCCACTCACAGACACACACACACACACACACACACACAGAGACAGAGGGAGGCTGATTTATGTGACACCTGCAGACATCTGGAAATTCCAGGCCATTCCTGTAATCTCGGAATGGCCTTTATTGTTTCATTAGAGCTGGAAGTGATAACAGCAGCATGAGAAGTGAAACTGAAATTATGTGCATGAATTTTAAACATCAGTCAGAAAAGTTTATACTAAAAATGAGTATTTATAATATTTATATTTAGTTGAATTGCAATGTTATACATTTTACCGATTAAATTATTTATTTATATTAAAACATACACGTTTTAATAAGCTAAAAATGCTATTTTATACCACAGAAACTAATTCATTTCTGCCATACTACATCCTTTGCATGTTTAATTATTATTCTTATTATTAATGATGAAAATAATTAAGTTTAATTATTAAAAACATTATGGTTTATTGTAACTATATACCATAATATTTAGTCAACTATATTATGGTATATCTAACTAGATTACAAAATTTGTAGTGTCAACATTTATTACAAATTACAATTTTATACCACAAAACTATTTCTTTTCTGCCATACTACGCTTCTACTGCATGTGTTTAATTATTTATTATTATTATTATTTTAAATTATTATGGTTTCACTTTGTATTGTACAACTCAGATTACAAGAAGATTGCAAAGTCTGCAGAGTTGCATCACAGAATGTTTTGTATAAAGTAATGTCTTAAAATTGTAAACAGACATGTTTCAGAAATTCAGACTTTCCCAGAAATAGAGGCAAAATATAGTCAGATTTTCCTAATGCAATCTGCCAAATAACAGTTGGGAAAATCCAAGTCCAGCCCAATCCGAGGCTTTTAAAATGGATCAAACTGGAGGAAGACCTGACACTGACTGAACCGAGCAAACCAGAGAGGTAAGAGACTTACTAAACCACCTCTATATCATTATAATCTTATCTGTGTACAGCGATCAGAAATCGCGATAAAAGCATTTTCTAAGGATTGTCCGAATTTGTTTATGTGTTCAGTTCTGTGATCATGAAGCTTATTCTTGCCGTGCTGGTGCTGGGTTTGGTGGTTGAGGCTCAGGCGCAGTGGTACCGCTTCCCAGGACAAGCCATCCGAGGTCACTTATTTTTCCTTTTTTACATCTATTAAACTTGAGTCAAACTGTAGGCATATTTGAAGCACTTTCACTGTTTCTTGTAGGTGGAAAGGACATGTGGCGCGCCTACAAGGATATGAGGGACGCCAACTGGAAACACTCCGACAAGTATTTTCATGCCCGTGGGAATTATGATGCTGCCAGACAGGGCCCGGGAGGCCGGTGGGCCGCCAAAGTGATCAGGTACGTACAGAATCATGCTGACTGTGACCGATTTGATCCGAGTGCTGAAACTGTTTAAATGATTTTGGAATGTTAATGTTTACATTTGACTGTATGAAAATTCCATGAAATCACTAATAGAACTTCTGATGCGTGCAGTGATGGAAGAGAGGCCCTGCAGGGTCTCAGTCGCCACGGCAACTCTGATTCTGCAGCTGACCAGGAGGCCAATCGCTGGGGGCGCAACGGTGGAGACCCCAACCGCTACAGACCCAGAGGCCTTCCCCAAAAGTACTGAACACAGAAAATCAGAAAAATCAGCAGTGCCTCCAGGATCTCTAAAATTGCATAACAAATATTAAACCATCACTCTCTTTTTACATCTTGACAATTATCATTAATTAAATCTGCATTTATGACAATACAAATGTAGTCTTTAATGTCACATTAATTTGATTGATTAGAGTATCATGTAGCATGTTGTAGTTTCGGATTAAACAATGCAACTTACTCATTTGTATGTCTGTTTTCATTATTGTTGTTGTTAAAATTTGCATTTAACAATATATGACATAAATACATTTATTTCCCCCCAAAAATGTTAGGTACACACACACACACACACACACACACACACACACACAAACTCATTTGAAATATCAGTCAGAATAAAAATGTTGTAATTTATAATATTTAGTAACTCAACTAATATTTAGTTGATTTACAATGGTAAATTTTTTTTATTATTATTTAATTATTTTTTAGATAAAAATATGCTTTATACATTTTATTATGCTTTAAATAAATGTACTTCTTATAAGCTAAAAATGTTAGTATTTTACACCACAAAACTAATGCATTTCTGCCATACTGCATTTTCATTTCCGTGTGTAGTTATGGTTTCATTTTGTATTGTACATCTCACTATGAAGATTACAAACTTTGGAGAGTGACAATATTTATTACCAATTAGATTTTAATTAATATTCAGTAAAGTGTTCCATCTCAGATTGTTTTATTTAAAGTAAATATTGGTCTTTTGCAGCCTTTTAACACAGTATAAACAGTCTTTCCTAGAAACAGCTGATCAAACTAGTCAGATTTTCCTAATGGAATCTGCCACATCAGTTTGGAAAATCCATGTCCAGCCCAATCCGAGGATTATAAAATATCTCTAAATGCAGTGAAAACCTGATGTGACTGAACTGAGCAAAACAGAGAGGCAAGAGACTGACTAAACCACCTCTATTAATGCAAACATGTTAAGTTAAAGAGACTGGTCTACTCTGGTCAGATGGCCCAGTCTGTTGTGATTAGTCCATCGCTTACAGCGCGTGTCGGAAACTAAACGGCCATTACAATATCTGAATTTCAGCTCCAGATCTTTCTCAGCACTTGATACACTTGAGACGAACAGTAACGATGGCGCTGGCTTTACCGTATCAATTCATCATTTGTATGTCTGTTTTCATTTATGCCACTCATTGTTTGTTTTTTTATTTTTTTTATTTTATTCTTTTAATATGCATTTAACAGTAACAAAAACAGCGTACATAACATACGTTTGTTGTTTTCAAAGGTGAAACGAATACATAGAAGGTACTGGAAAAATAATCTTTGTCGATATGCATTGCTAAAATATATACAGTACAGTAGTGTGTGTGTGTGTGTGTGTGTGTGTGGTCCTTGTGGGACATTTTTGGTCCTCGTTCAAAATGAAAACAAAACATGTCCAAAAACATAGTCTCAACCATAACTTATGAACATATAACATATAAACAGATGCTTACCTCACTGCTGGGAAGATTCACCTCATCTCTGTCTTTCTTTCTATTTACTGCTGTTTTACTGTAGTCCAAATGTGCTAATACAACATCATAATGTGTGCGATAAAATATCAAAATGTTCATCAGATATGTTTTTAGTTGCTATCTGAGTGAACAACTCATTTTGTATGTCTCTTTTCATTCACGTGACTCGTTGTTTATGTTGTAGCTCCCCCAGCTGGTCACTCAAGCACACGGTCTTTACACAAACCCACCAACAGTTTTGTTAATAAATGAATAAACATAGAATTGCATAAAACATGTTCTTTATGTTTATGAACGGATACTGATGACCCTTCCTCCATTCTGAATGATACTGCCCCGAACTTTAAAATGAAACTGTAGATTCCTAATAGTAGGCTAAAACAATGACAAAAAGAGAAAGAAATCAGTGTTCTTGCATTAAAAAAAACAAAACAAGAGTTTTTGACTATAAATATGATTTTACATTACTAACAAATAGTAAAATTCTGGTTTTAATTCTTAAGTCTTTTAATTCATAAATTCTTAAGAAAAGTTACTTTATGAACACACCAAAAAAAAAAAAAAAAAAAAAAAAAAATTATATATACAGGTGCTGGTCATATAATTAGAATATCATCAAAAAGTTGATTTATTTCACTAATTCCATTCAAAAAGTGAAACTTGTATATTATATTAATTCATTACACACAGACTGATATATTTTAAATGTTTATTTCTTTTAATTTTGATGATTATAACTGACAACTAAGGAAAATCCCAAATTCAGTATCTCAGAAAATTAGAATATTGTGAAAAGGTTCAATATTGAAGACACCTGGTGCCACACTCTAATCAGCTAATAAACTCAAAACACCTGCAAAGGCCTTTAAATGGTCTCTCAGTCTAGTTCTGTAGGCTACACAATCATGGGGAAGACTGCTGACTTGACAGTTGTCCAAAAGACGACCATTGACACCTTGCACAAGGAGGGCAAGACACAAAAGATCATTGCAAAAGAGGCTGGCTGTTCACAGAGCTCTGTGTCCAAGCACATTAATAGAGAGGCGAAGGGAAGGAAAAGATGTGGTAGAAAAAAGTGTACAAGCAATAGGGATAACCACACCCTGGAGAGGATTGTGAAACAAAACCCATTCAAAAATGTGGGGGAGATTCACAAAGAGTGGACTGCAGCTGGAGTCAGTGCTTCAAGAACCACTACGCACAGACGTATGCAAGACATGGGTTTCAGCTGTCGCATTCCTTGTGTCAAGCCACTCTTGAACAACAGACAGCGTCAGAAGCATCTCGCCTGGGCTAAAGACAAAAAGGACTGGACTGCTGCCGAGTGGTCCAAAGTTATGTTCTCTGATGAAAGTAAATTTTGCATTTCCTTTGGAAATCAGGGTCCCAGAGTCTGGAGGAAGAGAGGAGAGGCACACAATCCATGTTGCTTGAGGTCCAGTGTAAAGTTTCCACAGTCAGTGATGGTTTGGGGTGCCATGTCATCTGCTGGTGTTGGTCCACTGTGTTTTCTGAGATCCAAGGTCAACGCAGCCGTATACCGGGAAGTTTTAGAGCACTTCATGCTTCCTGCTGCTGACCAACTTTATGGAGATGCAGATTTCATTTTCCAACAGGACTTGGCACCTGCACACAGTGCCAAAGCTACCAGTACCTGGTTTAAGGACCATGGTATCCCTGTTCTTAATTGGCCAGCAAACTCGCCTGACCTTAACCCCATAGAAAATCTATGGGGTATTGTGAAGAGGAAGTTGCGATATGCCAGACCCAACAATGCAGAAGAGCTGAAGGCCACTATCAGAGCAACCTGGGCTCTTATAACACCTGAGCAGTGCCACAGACTGATCGACTCCATGCCACGCCGCATTGCTGCAGTAATTCAGGCAAAAGGAGCCCCAACTAAGTATTGAGTGCTGTACATGTTCATACTTTTCATGTTCATACTTTTTAGTTGGCCAAGATTTCTAAAAATCCTTTCTTTGTATTGGTCTTAAGTAATATTCTAATTTTCTGAGATACTGAATTTGGGATTTTCCTTAGTTGTGTTATAATCATCAAAATTAAAAGAAATAAACATTTGAAATATATCAATCTGTGTGTAATGAATGCATATAATATACAAGTTTCACTTTTTGAATGGAATTAGTGAAATAAATCAACTTTTTGATGATATTCTAATTATATGACCAGCACCTGTATATATCCCACCTTGCATCCATTCAGTGTTGTTTGATGCTCTTGTGTCTGATGTACTGTTGCACTAAAACTTCAAATAAAACTGAAAGTCAAAATGACTTTGCCAATGTTTGTAAAAACTGAAATTATTCTCACACGGTGGCCAAAAACAAATATATATGTGGAACTTTGGATAAAAGTGTCCAATCCCAGATGAAAAAAAGTGAACAGTCATGCCTGACTTTCCAGAGTAAGTTATGCAACACAGGAATCACCCACAAGACCCAAAACATTTACGGCACATCGCAACCGGGAAACTCCGTGTCCAACCCAAAGCCCATAACGGTCAAATCCAGCTTCATCCAGACCCGACTCAACAAAAAGACAATTAGAAATTGATGCAACATCAATGTCAGGATGCCGTGCTTGAGGGTTTAGTTGACACTTTATGTGCAAAGATTCAACTGACTCACACCTTTAACCAATGGGTCTTTGCATGAACACAGGCAGAAATTACTGGAGGAAAAACTCCCTTCATTTGAATGGCATTAGAGTTCAGTGAAAATGTAACAAGATGTCTAATTAGATTAAGAGAATTGACCTCTAATAACATGCCGATATGAACAGTATGCCTATATTTTCATAAACATGAATGATGTAACATTCATAAGTGTCTTCAGGTATGCCAATATTAAAGTGCAGCCATTTTCAAATTACCAGTATACATAAAGGCATTATTAAAAAGCCTAATTCAAGGTTCACACCTTTTGATCAGTAAGACTGCCGTTATTTGAGTGTGATCATGCAGTACAGTTTCCAATCACTCATACTATTCCACATTATAAACCACATTTGAAAATTCTGAAATGAACAAGGAAGCAAAAATCATTTTGTAATAAACTTTATTTTGGTCCCGAGGAGACAGATTAGTCAAAGAGTCCAAATCCCATGTCGTCTTCGGATTCTTCAGACTCCTCTTTCTTCTCTTCTTTCTTCTCCTCCGCTGCAGGAGAAAGAAAAGGGATAAACACGTTAACATTACAGGACCTAAAGGAAGCCAACCTAAACAGTTCACATTTATTTGACCATAAGTCAAATTACAAATTTCAAACAATAACAGCATGTTACATTTACAAAAAAATCCTCTCTTAACGAGTAAGTTACACAAATTTAACTGGGGTTTATTAATATTTCATAAAACACTGCCATAAATATATTATCTGAAATATGCCAATAGAAGATTTAAATGCTGGATGCAAACGCCAAAATGCGCATAAAATTTAAAAAAGTGCATAAACCCTGAATGCGCTCAATTGAGTCAGATAAATTTATCATCCAATAAGAAAACATGTGCATAAACTACTATGGAAACATGTTTCCCGAATAAATTCCTCAATGCACATCAAAAAAAGAGACATGTGACTTTGTTATGGGACGGCATAACTGGACTAACCAGCAGACCGATTTTTTTTTTTTGCACAGCATCCAAAATGTTGATTTGTCGTCAGTCGAACTGTCTTACACGACTGTGTTCCCAAACAACACTCTCCTCCGAAAGCAAGATAACTTTATTGCGTTTCGTCGCATACAAATGAGTAATTTATTATATACGAACTTATATACAATGGCTTCCCCTACTGCAGCAACTTTTATTGTTCTAATTAGTGATATTTTGGGCCAATTTATCAGGAAGTGACAATTTTGTACTCTTCAACTCAGTGGGTAAAAACGCTGCTTTATTCGCAAATGTTTTTTGCAACTTTGGATGGGAACATAGCTAATGTCAAGATTCATCAGGCTCAAATAGTGAAAGAACAGTTGAGAGGGAGCATGAAGAATGGAAATAAATGTTGTGATGTTATTTCCAACAAGAGGTGAATCATTTTTTGGTCAAGATCTTGTATTGACATTGCAAGAGGTCAGCACTCTGTAAAGTCTCCTCCAGCACATCCCAAAGACTTTCAATGAATTTAAGGTCTGGACTCAGAGGTGCAAATTCATGTGTGAATGATTCTTCATGCTCCCACCCAAACATTCTTTCACAGTTTGAGCCTGATGAATCTTGACATTGTCATGCTGGAATATGGCCATGATACATCTTCCTACATGGTTGTTTAAGAAATGAAGAACTACACACTCACTTAGGGTTAGAAGAACTGTTGGCAAACTAGGGGTGGGCTACATACCGGTAGAGATTTTGGACTATTGTCTTAATCACGGTTATGCTCACGTGACGTTGCTGTGCTGCGCGATCACGAAAGCTTATCGTTTGCATGCTTTTTCAAGCATTGGGGTTTAAAAACAAGTGGTTTTAAACCACTGAAGCACAATTAGCAGTGAAAGACAACTCATTTCAACACATGAGTGCGCTCAGCACCGTCTGAGACACGCAACATGAAGTCGCTGCTCATAGAGCGCGTGAGGACTGAACTGAGTGCTTTTTGACGGCTAATTGGGCTTGATTCGGCTAAATGTTAGAGTGACCATGTATTTGCAAGTAAACAGAGCCATTTATGTCTTAAGTGAAGGCACAGTTGAGAAAGACAAGCCTTAAGTATAATGGATCGGTGCAGTCAGTCTTAAAGGGACAGCATCCAAATTTACCTGCTGTCATTATTAATGCTAATCAAACAACAAAAAGAGAGAATCTCTCACTGCTCTTGACTAATTCACTTTTGTAACTTTAAGAATAAATGTATATTTAATTTACACAGTAAAGAACATGCATTGTTTTTTCTACATTTGATTTCTTTATACATTTTATGTAGTATTTCTAGTGCTTGAAGTTTTTCGGGTAGGTACATTTCATTTGTGTCTTTGTTCTATTGTAGTTTGCTTTCTTTGCCCTTTCTTGATCACAGTTTACTTGTCTTCAGTAAACTTTTTTTTAGGCTAGTATATTAAAAAAGGTAATAAGTGTTTTTGAAATTTCAATGGTATGAAAAATTGATATCATAAAAACCTCATTTAAAGGAAAAATAACTATTGTGATATACATTGTTACTGTGATACAAAATTACTTATATTGTGATACAAGACTGGTCATCTATCCCACCCCTATGGAAAACATAACATGCTAGAAACATAAGCATCGCAATAATGATCCAATCATAGACTCAAAGTATTTGACTATTTAAGTCGAAAGTGACTTTTTTTGGCCGGCCAGTGTTTATAACTATAATACAGTATTGTTTATTTAGTGAATACACATTTGATTACTTTCAGCTACACTTTTACTGTTTAGTTACTTTTTTTTAATCTACTTGCCTGTCATAGATATTTGGTTGGCTGAAAATCAACTTAAGAGCAAATATATATAGGCTGAAAAGTTCTGAGCTATACCATCCTACCCATTAGAGAGAGACAGGAAGAGGCATAAGGAAAAATAAGGCACTGACCAGCAGGGGCGGCAGCAGATCCTCCAGCGGATGGGGCGGCAGAGCCGGAAACAGCCACAGCACCACCGGACGGCACGCTGGCCAGCTTACTGAAACCTGTCAGACAGACACAAGCCCTGTTTACACCTGGTATTGAGATGTGTTTCGGTCGATCGGATCACAAGTAGAAGAGGGAGACGCATTCCCTAGTGTTTAAATCCGTCTCTTTTGTCCACTTCCAACCACTTCTGTCCTGATTTCTTTGAGGGGAGGGTCTATGGGTGGGTAAATGTATGGGGTTTTCAGATCTTTTGATCTAATTGATGAAATAAGCTCACAATTTACATATGAATGCAAAAGGAGACGACGGAAAAACATACGGAGAGCAGCAGCTTTGGTTTCTGCTCTGACAGACACAAGACCAGCCGAACGCTGTGAGTGTGTGTTAGAAATCAGGAATGGTTAGAGAACATTGTGCTTGGTACGTTTTTCATCTTCAAACCAAACTTGGGTCTTCAGCTAACAAAGTGTAAATCCCGTCTGGCTAGAGCTCTTACCATAATGTTCATGCATTAGGTCAGTAGACGGAGAGTAGATGGTGTTTGAACACATTCGACCACATGAGCGTTTACACTACGAAAGCAATCCGGTCGAATGTGTTTTCAACTACCTCTGGAAGTGGTTGAAAGTGGACAAGCTCAAAACGTTTTAGACCCTATTTACACCTGTATTTGGTGTCGTCTACTTGTGATCTTATCAACCAAATACGCTTCTTAATACCAGCTGTAAACAGGGCCCTAGACACAAGCTCATGTTCACCAAACTGACCCTGTACCCTCTTTAAAAACCCCTTGATTCTTATCCAGGACACTCCGCAGGGTTCCCATGCACTCTTTGACCAAATTTTGTTTTTGATTACCGGATAAAGCTTTTTAAAAAGATTATACTCAAAGAACAATTTCTATTACTATTTTAAAGCTGATTTTTTTTTTTTTTTTTTACATCCTCAAGGTAGACATAAGTGCTGAAAATGAAAATTACATAACACATTATAAAAGACAACAAGCGTACATCATACCCAAAAATACCAAATTCAATGCCAATGAAAATAAGTCTTAAAAGGCTTCACCCAAAGATGAAAATTACCCACTGATGGTTCAAAATGTTAATAAAAAGAAATCGATCAGCATAATCAAAGCCTCCAGAAGAGACATGATTACTTTCTATGATCAGGCTTAATTTGGCTTTTAAGTAGGAGAATCTACAGCTAGCTGTGCATTAAATAACTTTAATGCACATTTGTGGAGGCAAAGAACCACCTGACGTGAAGCGGAGTGCATTCAAATCATTTAATGCACAGCTATCCATAGAAAAATCACCATGGTCATTTGCCACTATTGACAAGTTAAAACTGTTATTGGTGTTTGCAGCACAATATTTGACCTGGAAAGGTAAAAATAATGGTTATTTGCATCAGTTACGCTTGTTAGATCTAGCATTATAACCGCTTTGAATCAGACATGGAGATAAAGTGCCATTAGATCACATTTATTTGAATGAATGAATGGGAACCCTAGGCTGGAATTAATTAAACATATCCTCAAGTCTCTTACATCTGTAACCACTATGTTACCAGTTTATAATAATGACCAACTTACCTTGGGCAATCACCTCCTCAACATTTTTGCCATTGAGCTCGGACACAACCTACAATACAGAAAAGTCGACATTAAAGAAAAGCACATAAACAACAGGCAAATGGATGTAGTCCCTTACAAACAACATTTGATTTGGTTTCAGTGTTCATGCAGTGTTATAGATTCACCTTGCCCATGCGGGTGTCGTCAGCTTCAATACCGACACTGTCCAGGATCTTCTTAATGTCACCTGTGCTGGGACTGTCTTTGCCTCCGAGGGCAGCGAGCAGGTAAGCAGCTACGTAACGCATCCTATATCAAATAAAGAGAAATTAATGGACACATGAACAGTTTTGACTTGAAAAATGGTCATCATTCAAAAATATTTGACAGCTGAATGCCTCAATGATTTACACAAATAATTGAATTATAGCTAATAAGTCTTCTGAATTTAAAATAATCCTAATTTTACACTATTTACTCACTATCATAAGTTTTTGAAATAAAAATGCATCAAATATGTGTACACAAAAACGTAACTGAACAATAATCGAGCTCCTCTCCTAATAAAGAGTAACATATTAAAAAAAATAAGAGGGCATTTAGTGTTTAGTGTACTTGAAATATGCCATCTCTCACTATAGTAATTACGTGTTAAGCCACATGGCTGAGTGTACTACTGCTAGCGGACTGTGTATCAATACATCAATCTGAGCTTCTCCATTACATCAGTCTCGCAAATGGAGGATTGAGGGTCTTTATGGTATCAAATACACTCATTATTCGCTCGTTTGAGGTTTACGTGTGTTTGTTAAATCGGTGTTTTTCTTCACTCACTTTACGGAGAGACGGAGACTCGTGTGCTCACAGGCGGGCTCGTGCAGGCAGAAAGGAAGCGGAAAGGTTGCGAAAACCGGAAAAACGACACGACCGATGACGTCACATGCGAGGAGCAAATCGATAGGACGAAAAGCACGTCAATCATGAGGTTGAGGGCGGAGTCTTTTCTCTTTCCCTCCTTTTTTCGAATAAAATATTTATTCTTTGAATTAAAAAATCCGCATATATTTTAAATATATATAGACCCTTTTCACATTTCCAAATTATTATAGCGGTGAATGAAAGACGTAGGCTAGTTAAATATATTTTTTGTGTTTCCATTTGCACAAATAGCAAAATAAAAACTCCATAATAGTGTTTTCATAACTTTCAAAAAATAGAGAGCGATTGATAACGGCAGTCAGAAAAGAGAAATATGTCATTTTTACCGTCACCTCACAGCAGCGTTTTTGTAATTTGATGCAGTAATATAAAACTGAGTACAGCGGTATAAACTACATTAAAAATATATATATATATATATATAAAAATTGCACGATTTACGATATGATGACCGTTAAAACGCGTCATCACAGTCTGTTAAAAGGGTCCATTACGCTAATAATAAAATATATGATATATTACGCATATATTACGCTAATAATAAAAATGAGAAACAATACATAGGCCTAACTGTCTGGTATTTTTGTGCTCAATCACTGAACTATAAAACATCAGCCATAAGTTTGCTGATTAATGTTTTATTGGCTATATAATTTATATTACATTTAGGAAACACAAATCATTCCAAAAATTGAGGGAAACTTTCAAAACTTTCAGAGAAATGGCAAAAAGAACAGTTCTTCTGTGACACATGCATGTTGGTCATTGTTAGTGGAGTGAGAGTGTGAAAAGTATGTTGTTTTCCTTCCTAAAAAGTACACACAGAATCAAAATTGGCATTTAATGTGACAAATTCCAAATGATTTAGTTCATATATCATTTAAAGGGATAGTTCACTCAAAAAGTTGTTCCAAACCTGTATAAATTTCTTTGTTCTGCTGAACACAAAGGAAGATATTTGGAAGAATGTTTGTAACCAAGCAGATCTCACCCCCCATTGACTGCCATAGTATTTTTATTTCCTACTATGATAGTCAATGGGGGGGTTACAAACTGCTTGGTTACAAACATTCATCCAAATATCTTCTTTTGTGCACAGCAGAATAAAGAAAGTCATGCAGGTTTGGAACAACTTGAGGGGGAGTAAATTATAGAATTTTCATTTTTGGGTGAACTATCCCTTTAAATCCTCAGTAGTAAAAATGCACCATTATGGTCTGCTGATAAAACATGCCAGCAGAGGTCATTGTTTATCAGGACTCGGGAGCATAAACCAAATATATAAAGTGACTATCTGAAGTGCAGTAGCTCACATGCACCAATACTTTCATATCTATCTCATCAGTGGATTTATAAGTTATAAGTATAAATAACTAATATATCATATATTTAGTTAATACCATGAGATTTGCACTCAAACTGTGCTTTTCTGAATTTATGAACAGTGCTTAGATCACATTTTTAATCACATTTTTTTTTTTAACAACAAACTTGAAAGTAATTAAATATTTGGAGGGTGTTCTTGCCACGGTATTACGCAAAATCACAGCCACCTGGACAATAGAGTCAAAAAAAAAAAAAAAAAAAAAAAAAAAAATATGACCCTGGACCACAAAACCAGTCATAAGGGTACATTTTTTGAAATTGCTGAATAAGTTGAATAAATAATATTTCCATTGATGTATGGTTTGTTAGGATAGGACAATATTTGGCCGAGATACAACTACTTGAAAATCTGGAATCTGAGGGTGCAAAAAAATCAAAATATTAAGAAAAATCGTCTTTATAGTTGCCCAAATTAAGTCCTTAGCAATGCATATCCACACACAAAAATACATTTTTGAAATATTTACGGTAGGAAATTTACAAAATATCTTCATGGAACATGATCTTTACTTAATATCCTAATGATTTTTGGCATAAAAGAAAAAACGATAATTTTGCCCCATACAATGTATTGTTGGCTATTGCTACAAATATACCTGTGCGACTTATGACAGGTTTTGTGTCACATATATTAGCTAAAACTAAAAATTTATCCCCTGGAAATGATTTTTAGACTTTTTTTTTTTACCTTCATGAGAACTGTATATGTTTCACACACAGCTATTTTAGAATATCAAGTTATTATTTTGTCCTTTTTGGATTTTGACAGTAAAATTACCATCCACCTTCATTGTATGCAGAAGAGCAGTTCACGTTTTCTGCCTAACATCTTATTTTGTTTTACAGAAGAAAGTCATATTTCATTTTTAGGTGAACTATTGTTTTAATTGCTCATGCAAGTGCGTTAGTGGTAAAATCATAATGAAACGGTTTCTGACAGACAGAAAGATTTAATGTGAGCAGTGTAAAGAGCACATCAGACTGTCTGATATTGATGCCAGTGTGAAGTGTGGATTTGTTGACAGATGTAATAAATGGAAAGTTCACCCAAAAATGAAAATTCTGTCATCTTTATTTGCCTTAATGTTATTCAATCCTAGATGACTTTATTTCTTTGAAATGCAAAAGGAGTTGTTTGACAGGATATCCTGACTGCTTTTTTCAAAAGTCAGTGTCAATGGGAATGAAGTACAATGAAAATCTTACTTAAATTGTTCTCCACAGACTATAGAGAAGACAGAATACAATAAAAACTATACAAAATATACATAAATGCAGATATAACAAAAAAATAAATAATTTTTGCACGTACTGTTTCTGCATGTTGCACCGATACACCAGTAGGTGGCGACAAGTGACCGTCTTGATTCGATCATTAGCTTAATTCAACCGATTTATTCAAAAACACTGAGGCTACGTTCACACTGCAGGTAAATGTGGCCCAAATCTGATTTTTTTTTTTTTTTTTTTTGCCCACATGTGACTCTCCCCATGACAGTGTGAACAGTACAAACCACGTGGAATCTGATCTTTTCAATTCAGATTTGTACCACTTCCACATGTGGTATTAAACCCGATACAGATCAGATGTTTTGTAATGCGACCGCAGTGTGAACAATCATTCGATTTTTACATCACTCGAGATCAACATTCGTCACGATTCTGCGCGCATGGGAGTCTATTAAACGATTTTACATACCCAATGTTATCAAGACAGTTGCGAAAGGTAGTGAGTAGAAGGACAGTGATGTGTCAGAACAAAGACAAGCGAAACATGAAGGCGCGTGAAAAAAACCTGACAACACAGTTTGTATCATTCTTTTGTGCATGCAGGTCAGTTCAGAGCCATGATCTGTTCACACTGGAAATCTGATATTGGCCACATCTAAAACAACAATGTGAACAGCTATACAAAAAAATCAGATCTGAGCAAAAATCTGAATTGAACATTAAGGCTCGCAGTGTGAACGAAGCCTAATTCATTCAGGAACGAAACCTGTCTGTAAGTGAATCATTCAACCCACCAATTCAAAAAGGCTGATTCAGTTCAGGAACGAATCAAGTATGATGAAGTCATTGAATAGTTCACTCAACCGATTCGTTCAAACTCACTGAATCATTTAGAAACAAAACAATGCTATGGTTTTGTTCGGCAGCTTTGGTTTTGTTTGGAACTATCTTATTGAAGAAGCAAAAACAGACAATGTTGTGTCTAAAATGTAAGTCAGTTCAAACGTCTTATTTATTAAACTGTTGCATAAAAGCAATATCGCACTCTGACACTCAGTATCGTGATGTTTGTCCGAATGTTGCAAATGTTTTAGTGCATAGTTAATGTGATGTAAAACACCCACGAGACTTGAGGAAAACTGACAGCCACAAACATGATGGCGAAAAGCAAATTTAGTTCTGATGAACGCTCCTGCAGCATTTGCTTGCAGATATTGTGTCCAAATATCTATTTAGGGGCCTGCTGTATTGAATCAGACTGCTGAGACAAATAAGAAATTGAAATGCTTAAATCTGCTTCTATTGGGGGAAACTTGAAAAGAAAAGAAAAGCAGAGAGAAAATTGAAGGCTAATGTCTGTGGGACTCTTTTAGGGCTCTGCTCTCATCTTCTCATCTTCCCTCCCAGGTTCTTTGAACACCCTTATATTTACTTTCTCTCTCCTTCCTTGTACACTAGCAGCCTCTGTTCCTGTAAGTCTTATCAATGGCTGGTTTTGGGTTTCTGAACATAATCTCTCAATGGGATGCATTGTCGAGTCTGCCTGCGGATTCAGGATAAATGTGAGTTTGCTGGCTTTGCCAGAGTTTTATTTGTCATATCCTTCAACAGGCTTGTTTTAGCTGTAGTGCACAGAATAAAAACCGCAAAGCCTTTCCAGGAAGAAAAATATATTGCACAGTTGCTCGATCATATCTCAGGAGACTTAATAGAGTTCTCACTTGGGTTTCCTGTAAGTATTAACTTGTTATATAATTATTTAGGATTAATAAGAATAGACACAAATGAGATATTTGTATTTGTAAATTAACCTATTATTGCAAATTGCAGCTCGGCTCAGTTGGTTTTAGAGGAATCTGATGAGAAGTTATGTATATATAATCTCAATTATATATTGAGATTATTGACATTTGATTGCAGACTTTACTATCTTGGCGAATCTGAGTAGTTTTAAAGACTTTATGGGAGGTTTTTCTCAGAAGAAAACACTGGTTTCCATGTGATCTCAGTTTAATTTCCTTGCTGTCAGTTGTGATATTAAAATGATCTTTTTTTGTGATTTTTTTTCTTTTCTTTGAGTTGGTTTAAAATAACGGTTTTGATATACAAGTGCCTCTAAAAAAAAAAGCTGCTTTTTAGGAAGTATTTCATTTGTACTTTTTAAAGAGTCATTTTAAATGCCACAAATCCTCAGTTGTCAATATGATCTTATACATGAAATGCTGTGCTAAAGCGTCAGGCACAAAAAAACAATGTTTCTGTTTGCTTGTAAACTGGCGACATTCTTAGGCTATTGAGAGGAAATTGAAAACTGATTCACAATTGTCTAAAAATGAATCTGCATTTGATGACCCAAGTTATGATGCGGTTTAGATAGTAGTGAACTAATTCTGGTTTTGCATATCTTAATTGGCAATTTCCCATTATTTTTTGAAGCAATAAAAGCACAATGTTCTTTAGAGAGAGAACTATTAGATGAGTAAGATAAATGATTAACATAGAATTAAAAACAGCTAGTTTTAGTTATGTTCCTCTAAATCAACTAGTGCAACACGGCTCTATCAACGCAAAGATCTTAGCTTTGATTCCCAAACAAATTTATAGCTTGAATGCTCTTTGAAAATAAGCATCAACCAACAGATTTGCTGAATATTTTATGTTATTGGAACTGTTAAAAAGTTTTATGTTATTTCATGTAATATTTAATGTTAGAAAATAAAGCAATAACACAAACCAGGGTTTTAAACTGTATATTCAGACATTCATGCTAAACTTAGTTTGACCTCCTAAGTGTTATGAGTCTGTTTAGTTTAGCTCCAAGTGTCCTATGTCTCTGATGGTCCCACCCAGCCTCCCTCTCCCGCCTCCACCGGTTCCCTTCAGTTTCTCTTCTGTTTGCTCCACTCTGCGCTGCAGATCTGCTTCGGGTCTTCAGGTCTCGAGCCTCGAGCCGCTGTGCCTGTCACTCCACCTCAGCCCATCGAACAGTCGGCTTCACCTGGGCTCCTGCTTCCCTCGACTCCACCAAGCTTCCTCATCCCTCCAGCACTGCCTTGGTCAGTCACAGACTCCCTGGCTCCTTCCTCTGTCATCTCTGTCTAGTTTAGTTTCATTGTGTTTTGGATTTGTTTTTCCCTGTTCACGTTTTACCTGTGTTCCCGGTCATTATTAGTTTTTTCTGATTAGTTACGCATCTGTTTCTGTTCTAGTTATTTAGCTCACCCTGTGTATTTAAGCACCTGGTTTTCCTCAGTCCCTTGTTATGTTGTAAGTTTGTAGTGCCTTCATTGTTCCTAGTGTTTATTACAAGTTTTGTAAATCTTCCTACATCACACATTCTCTCTGTGGATACAGCTACGTGACACTAAAGTGAAAAAAACAACATTTTCTGAAGGTTAGCTACACCTCTTTTCATATTTCAGACTTTGTTGAATAAGAAAACAAATTTGACTTATTTATTTCTAAAGTTTCCACTAGGCGTATTTTTCATGCTGTTTCTTGAAAATTTCAGTAATTCATGTGGATATTAGATTCATAACTCAGCAAGTTTTATAATGTTCCTCTCTCTCTCTCTCTCTCTCTCTCTCACACACACAGAGAAACAGATTGTTGTATTATTCATAAAAAGCACAAAGCTTAAGGTTGGGTCAGGCTAGTATCAATGAGCAGAATTAGGAAGTATTAACAAAAGCAAGAGTGTCATTTTCCTATTACACACACACAAATAAATCTGCTTTTATCAAGCTTTCACACACCAAACCACCTCTAGAGAGTCCATCTGAATACAGAATAGAGTCGAGCAGATCCTGCCATTGTCTCTGGTATTATTTTGATTCTTACTGTGCTGCATTTTCGCTAATGGATACTAGTACAGGCCAGAGTGAACGTGAGCGGCTTTGATGGCATCTGTGCTGTCACAGTCCGTCTTTGATCCTGCATCCTGCTGCTCTAAATTGTCGATTCCCTGACTTCGCTGCACATGGTTTTGAAGTCCAGAAAACATTGTGATGTTTGTAGCAGTTGCCATGGCCACAGAAACTCACTCTATATCCTTGAGCATTTTAGTTTTCATGCAGCACTGCAATAAAATATATAAATGAATAAATACAAATTTTCTCAGTATCTTTGTCTTGTTGTCCTGTAAAAAATGATCTGAAAACAGCCCTAAAACAATAAATGCATTTACAAAATACAAATAAATGTACCCGCAAAGCATATATATATATATATATATATATATATATATATATATATATATAGACACACACACATTTCTATGCATTTATACAAAGAAAAATGCATAGAAAAACGAAGAGCTCACAGAAAATGCATGCATTGACTACAACATCAATTATTAATATATTGTTGGTTCTCTCTTGTTTTTTTATGTCTGCACAATTTGGCATGTTTCATTGCGTTATTACAAATAAAACAACTGACTCCAAACACAACTATGTAATATGCTTACAAAATCTTTAACAAATTTTTAACAATATTTGAATAAGGGGCCACTACTGTATTGATAAAATGGATAAAATCGTCTGCTAAAATACAGATTAGTAGTATACAGAGAAAACAAAAACACCAGTAACACATGAGATGTGTATCTGTGTATGATTGGTTTGATAATAATGGTGAAGTTTGTTTTGATGTTTCTAGGCATTATTAAGAGAGAGTCTGTAAGGCAGCCTGAAGTTCGGCTCAACTCCATCTTCTCTCAGGCCGTGTCGGACATCCCTGCTGAGTACATACTGCACAACCTGGAACAGTAATCGAAACGTGCTGGATCTCAATATCAGCCACACCAAATTCAGTTTCCATCAAGATTTGACACTCAAAATATGTACAAATATAATTCCATAAAATCTGCTCTGTGACATTATTGATTTGTCTTCATTTTAAATGGCTGAAAAGCAAATCAGGTGAGTTTTATTTATAAAGGGAAATAGCTAATAATCACTGTATAGAGCATGGGTGGAGGGTTAACCGACTGCTGAGATGTGCTTCCCTTTTAAAAACATAATGCCGCACAACTTACACTTCCCAGCATAAACGCTTCCGATAAATTATTTATTAAAGCATTTACATTCACAAACCACTGTTCATTTTAACAGAAAACCAAGCATACTGTATGCGGGATTTGGCATGGCAGTAAGTACGCAAAGAGCGCACCCTTTATAATCACTAAAAAGCTGTCACTCATCTTAGTTCATCACCAAGTTCCTACATAATGTCTACACTTTGTTTGTTATAATGAGAGGATTTGTGAGCGTGCAGAACTCAGAATCCACTCACCGCTCAATCCCTGGAGTTTTTGTTCAGTGCTAATTTAAACGCCTCTGATTAAAAAATCAACAGATATGTTTGTGAATAGCTACTCTGCTCAACACTGCAAAAACATGTTGTAAATAGAAACCTTTGACGCTTTCCAGAGCGCAAACACAGCATTGCAGAGATAAAGCCTTAGAGTTGTTTTGGCATCATGCCATCAACTTTGTTTTTTTTTATCAAAAGTTATTAGCATTTTCTACCACAAGGTGACGCTGTCTCAAAACTATTTGAGTACCTTGAGAGCATGATGCAGATGATACTTGAGTTTTGTAAAGATGCGCCAATGCGTTCGCAAAATATAGCATTTTATGTCAAATTTAAAAATTTCCCATTATGGGGAATTTAGTATTGCTTGACTAAGCATGCTGCACCGAATCTAAAGAGACTAGTGTTGTGTTTTTTTTTTTTTTGTTTTGTTTTTTTTGGCCAAACTGTTCAGAAGTTATAAAGTTATATTTTTCAAATATCCTGACCACTAGGTGGCACTGCACCAAAATTGTTCAGGTATCCTCGGGTCATGATTGTCATAACACACACCAAGTTTGGTCAGAATACGCTAAAGCGTTGCAGAGATATTACCTAAAATCCATTTTGGCGTGCTCTTCGTCGAATTCTTATGCACGTTATTTGAGAACACTTTGACAAATCAATTTAATTCCTTAACTTTTTGTTGCCATGGTCTGAAGATGATCTGGTTCATTTTTATGAAATTGGAGTTGAAATAGTTCAAAAAATTAAAAATCAGAGGAAAAAAGTATTTTGTTTCTAGCCCTTACGATTCAAAAGTTATTAGAATAAACGTGAGTGCAACTTTGGACAGTTGGTGGCGCTAGAGAGATTGAGTTAGAGACTACAAAATTGCTGTAGTTAATGTTTAGTCTGTTCTCTACATGTGTGCCATATTTCATAACTTTCCCACAAGTGGTTCTATGGGCTGCCAACAGATATGTTAGTGATTGGCCACATTGCCCAACGCTGCCAAAACACGTTATAAATAGAAACCAGTTTCACCAGTATGCTATTATTACAGAGACAACTGATTCTAGACCTGCAGGAATTGACAGCTTTTCCCTCTAAAAGCAACAAGAAGCAGCAGCAGCAGGCAGTGGTTTGAGTGAGAAATTTCCAGGCTAGTCTGAACAAGTCCGTGGCCAGGGAAAGGCTAACAATACAAGTACACAAAAACAAGACAGTATTTTAACATGGAAAATAAATATTTGCTTCACCTTTAATATGATTACTGTAACATAACGTACCATTCAATTAGATGTGTTCTTAGTCGGATAGCTAACAGTTTGCCTAACTGTAACCAGCTTTTTCAATATGATTCTCATTTCTGAAACACATCATATGATGCATTTGTGTTGATGTTTTTTTAATGTACTTGTGTAGAGTCGGGCCATTAGCTATTGCTACTTGATCTGACCCTTATGAATTACTTTTACTGACAACTTATTCAATTTTATTGATTTTGTTAATCCAGTTAATTAAGATGTTTCCACGTTTTTTTGTTTTGTTTTTTTGTAATTAATTGTAACTTAATATGTGGCCTTTGAAGACAATGCTTTCACAAATAGGATGAACTCTTTTTAGGTTCCTTTTGTACACCAGTAATCTGTAATGTTGTTTCAGCCTGCCAGCTAAACTCATTAATGGAGGCATTGCTGGATTGATTGGTGTCACTTGCGTGTTTCCGATTGATCTGGCAAAAACACGCCTCCAAAACCAGCAAAACGGATCTCGCATCTACACTAGCATGTATGTTTTATGCTGCTTTCATTGTCTGAGCAAATGAATGCCTGTGCTTGTGTACATGCATATATGTGTGTGGATGTGTTTCATTCACAGGTCCGATTGTCTGATAAAAACCATCCGATCAGAAGGATTCTGTGGGATGTACAGAGGTGATCACAATGTGATACTGTTTCACAATGTATATGTTGGTTTCATATAATTTGGAAGTGTTTAAGCTTGGAAAAACTTAAAAATTTATCCCCCTTTTCTTCTTGATATCTTTCCTTCACACTTTTGTCTCTAGGAGCTGCTGTTAATCTGACTCTGGTAACTCCAGAAAAGGCCATTAAACTGGCTGCCAATGATTTCTTCAGACACCAGCTCTCCAAAGATGGGTGAGAATAAAAACACTTTCTACATACATATATATAGGCGGAAAAACAACAAACAGAGCTTAATTTATCACATCTATTTATATCATTTAGATGTTTAAATTTGAATTCTGCAATTTAAAAAATTGAGGTACAGTCAGGTATTTGCAATTGCATTAAATTTAAGTTAATTCTCAGTTTATATAATATTATTATATAATTAATATTTTATATTTATATAATTATATTACTATATTCGGAATATATATAATTATATTACTATATGCAGTTAGCTTACTTTTTAACCCAGTAAATTTCTCAGGGTAGTTTTTTTTTAGGTAAATTTCTGTAATAAAACTTATAGAACTTAATATTCTTAACTACAAAAAAGCAATCGAACATTTCCACAGGTTTTTTTCCCCAGAAAAATACACTGTTTGACACTATACTATATAGGATAAATCATTACACAATTGACTTAATTTGAGTAGAATACTTTTGTTTGAGATAAGCAATACTACCTAAAATAAAACAGCCATCTTCCACAACATAACTGTTATTTAAAGGACTTTTAAGCTAAATTTAATTAGAAACAATAGAATTGACGTTTTTATTGTAAAATATATAAAGCAGCATTAAAGGGGCCAAACACAAAGAAGGTACGATAAGTCACCATGGCTAGGAGCATCAGACCAACTGCAACAATGAGCAATTAAAGACATTTTAAGATCATTTTAATAAAAAGGGCTGAAAATCATAAATAAAGTCAATCGTAATATGATTTAATGGTTTATCACTTTCGACCAATCGGTGGCGATGTGACCAAATTGATGTCAGAGTAAGGTGAAAATGACACATGCGATGTTTGGTGTCAATGTGCCAAAGCATTGCAGAGATACAGCCTAGGGTCGTTTTGGCATCATGCCATCAACTTAGTTTTTTTTTTCATCAAAATTGAATCAAAAGTTATTAGCATTTTTGGAAATTTAATTATAACTTTTGACCACAAGGTGGCACTGTCTCAAAAACTTTTGAGTATGTTCAGGGCTTGATGCTGATGACACTTAAGGGACTTTCACACCAAATAGTTGTAGGAACTCAGTTATAGGATCTAGCCACTAGGATAGTTCCCCGAGAACTAATTTCTCCCCCCGGCATTCGCACCGGGAAAAGGAACTCTGAAGCGGCCGACAGCGGCGTCTAAGCGCAGCATTTACAAACGCTATAAAAAATGGTGGAGGATGCTGTAATCGGTTTGTTGTGTGTCGTAGGTTTCATGATAACGGAGATGGAATGTAAACGCATAATTTACGAAAGTGAAAGAACAAAAAGTGGAGCTAAGAGATGAAATCTCCTATGACAACTTTCACTATTACATATCATAAAAGCGGAGAAAACAACACAACCCTGCAGTCAGCAGGTAAATGCCGTTATAGCTGTTTTTCTTGTTCATGAATTAAAAAATATGTTTACAAAAATATATGATGCTGGGTAAATGCCGGGTGCCGGTGTTTGACGTGCGTTTGACCAATCAACGTACACTTGCATCACTGATAGTTCCTATAGTGCTCGTTTAGACCCTACTTTGAAGTAGGAGCTAATTTAGTTTCCCCAAATGGAGTTCCTAGAACTAAAATCATTCCTAGTTCCTGCGGTGTGAACTCTGCAAAATCCGGGTACTTCAGCCAATAGTTCTAAGAACTATGAAAAGTTTCCTCTGGTGTCAAAGCCCCTTTATTGAGCCTCGTAATGATATGCCAATACGTTCGTAAAATATAGCATTTTACGACAAAATCAAAATTGCCGATATGGGAAAATTGGGTAATGTTCAACTCAGCATGATGCACCGAATCTAAAGAGAACAGTTTTGTGTTTATTTTTGGCCAAGCCATTCAGAAGTTATGAGCAAAAATGTCAATTTTTCATATCTCCTGACCACTAGGTGGCACTGCGCCGAAACTGTTCAGGTCATGGTTGTCATAACACACACCAAGTTTGGTAAGAATACGATAAAGCGTTGCAGAGATATAGCCTTAAATCCATTTCGGCGCACTCTTAGTTGAATTCTTATGCACGTTATTTGATAACAGTTTGACAAATCAACTTGAATTCTTTAACTTTTTGTCGCCATGGTCTGAAGATGATCTGGTTCAATTTTAATGAAAATCGCAGCAACGGCCTAAGAGTAGTTAAAAAAATTCAAAATGGTTCAAAAGTTATTAGCAGAAACGAGAGTGCAAATTTGGACAGATGGTGGCGCTAGAGAGATTGAGTTAGAGACTTCAAAATTGCTGTGGTTAATGTTCAGACTGTCCTCTATATGTGTGCCAAACTTTGCAAGCGGTTAAATGGGCTGCCATAGACTCAAAAGCAGAAGAAGAAGAAGAATATGAACACTAACGATTACAATAGGTGCATACGCACTTTCGTTGCTTGGCCCCTAAATACATGTGACAACTTGCAACAATCTGACATTTATGGAATTACCCTTTTGTACAACCAAAGTTCAACCTTTCAGAATAAACCTTCATTATATAGTGATTTGTATTCATTTAAATGAATTCATTTGCTCATTTGCATGACTCATTTACAGGGAATGTGCTCAGCAGTGGAACGGAATGGAAGTAATAACTTATTTAACAGTTGCACTGATTTAGAAAGAGGAATGCTCGTTTTTTAATTTATTCTTTTTTTGCTGAGGGCATAATGTAGGCTGGACGAAGTCTCAGATCTACTTCTTATTTTTTAAGGGAATAAATCCACAGCACCGCTGGATTTGCACACAGAGTTTTGAAAACAGAGCTGATCTGATAAAAGCCGTCCATAAGCTTCTGCATTATAGATAGATATTGCAGTTTAAGGCAGTACACCTTGAATACCTGGAGCTCTGTGAGCATCTCTGTGGTGACTAATAGCTAGACTGCTAAATTATTGATTAATACAGTCCAGTAGACGGCAATGAACAGATAAATTATTCAAATAAATGTGTGTGAGTGTGTGTTTGGGTGTGTGATGTCATCATGTACGGTAAGGGTCAGACCCCAGATCTTCTTGTTTTCAGAGGAAATGGTCTTATCGTCATCTAAAAATAATGCTTCTTCCTTCTCTCTCCCCCTCTTTATCTTTCTGTTTTTCTGGCTCTCTCCCAGACAGAAGTTGACGTTGGTTGGAGAAATGTTAGCTGGCTGCGGGGCGGGTACCTGCCAAGTTAGTCACTCTCTCTGCTGCACTTAAATGACCCACATTTCTCACACACACAAAACTTTACTTTCTTAAAATAAATGTCTGGCTTTAATACAATTTAAAGGAATACTGCACCCAAAATGAAAATTTACTGTCGTTGCAAGCCCATATAAAAAACAGATGTTTGGCAGAATGCCCAACCCTGTGTTTTCCAGATCAATCTAGAAATATACATTACTGTTCAAAAGTGTTTGGTTAGTAAGACTTCTTTGTTTTTGAGAGAAGTCTCTTATGCTCACCAATTTGTTTGATCAAAAATACAGTAAAAACAGTAATATTGTGAAATATTATTACAATTATTATTATTATTACAAATAACTGTTTTCTATTTTAATACATTTCAAACTTGAATTTATTCCCATGATCAAAGCTGAATTTTCAGTCTTCAGTATCACATGATCCTTCAGAAATCATTCTAATATGATTATAATCATTCATTTATGATTATTATCAATGTTGAAAACAGTTGTGCTGCTTAATATTTTTCTGAAAACTGATTCTTTATTAATAGAAAGTTCAAAAGAACATCATTTATTTAGTTTTTGTCTTTACTGTTTCCTTTTGATCTATTTAATGCATCCTTGCTGAAAGTATTAGTTTTTTTTAAATTAGATAATTAAAAAAAAAAAAAAATGAAATCGGTGCTATCTGACTAGAGAAAAACAGAAGGATGCTGTTGTCTTCCATTTTGCCAAATAGGTAGAAAAACTTCAACACCCATAATGCACTGGGCATGTTATCTCCCACCAGTCTGCTATGGATACACTTACCAGAGTCAAATATACCACCTTGCTTTAGTAGGAAATACTTCTTAGCAAACTTTTAGTCAGAATTTAAAGAGTACGCGTTTAGCGGGAGTGAATCACTTTTAGTTTCCTTTGAAGGTTCCGGTGCGTTAGGCTAAAAAAGAATCATAAATACGGAGAGAACACCGTGATGGAAAATCTGAAAAACATCCGTGTTTGTAGTCGACATTTCAAACTGGATGACCACGAACACAGTGTTTTAGGTCAAACAGATGAGATGCAGGTAAGAAAGCTGTTGCCATAGTGTTCTGTTTTTACCATAATGCTGTTTAAAGAGTAGACAAAGTACAATACAATATTCAATGATAAACCTACTCTTACAATAACTGTTCGTGGGCGGGGTTAAAAAAATGCAGAAGTATAATCTATAGTTTGCCCTGGAGCTGTCAAAAAAAAACGTGAAAAATAAACGTGAATTTCTCAGTCCAGGTAACACAGAGAATGAGTAAACATTGTTCATTTACATATACAGACACTGTAACAATACAAAAGGGGTTGAAAAACGCTTTATATTGAACCCTAAACACTCCTTCAGTCTTACTACCATAACTAACTTCTGTCTCTCTGCGCTCTGTTTTTTTTCTCAGGTGATTGTAACCACTCCTATGGAGATGCTCAAGATCCAGTTGCAGGATGCTGGCAGAATAGGTGAAAGAAAGATATAAAACTTTCTGCCATCGCTGACACGTCTCATGTCCACTGAAAGTGTGTAGATGATGGTATACTGCCATGATATGCATACTATTTCTGCAATGTGCTGTGCAATATGTATTGTGTAAACATAAAAATGTCTGTATGCACAGGATACTGGATGATATACTACATTTGGCAAAATGTGCACTACATGTAATGTTGCATCCCACAATGCAATGCACTTAAAATGACCTTGACCACAATATCAACCGTAGGTCATTACAGGACAGCACTTGCTGAATTAAACATGAAATGTGGACATGTGACAACATTGTAGCGTAGAACAACGTGAAACGTTGCTACATAATATATATATATATATATATATATATATAATGTATGGATATACATACACACACAGAGATAGTGGTGTATGCAGTTCACTACAATTTGATTCTGGACATGTAAATAATATGTAAATAATAGTTATTATAAATAATAGAGTGTAAAACAACATGCATAAAGCAACGATTACATTTTGAAATTATTATTAATGATGAAAACAGTTGTGCTGCTTAATGATTTTGTGGGAATTGTGATCCATTTTTTCCAGGATTTTTTGAAAAATAGAAATAAATAAATAGAAGTATTAATATACTATGATTATGCTATGTTTCTGACAGAGGCCCAGAGGAAGCTAATTGGCCAGCATGGCGGAGGAGGCGGGGCCAAAGTGAATGCTGTCCAGCTGAAGTCTCCCACAGCGCTCCAACTCTCTAGAGATCTGCTGAAGGACAAAGGCATCGCTGGTCTCTACACGGGACTGGGGGCCACTCTATTACGGTAGTCTGACAAAGTCACTCAAACTCTGGGACGCTTTTAGTCATTATGTGCTTTCTCTTCGTCCTTTATCTCACACTGGTGAGTTCTCTCTCTTTCTCTCCCTCAGGGATGTGCCCTTTTCCATCATCTACTTCCCACTGTTTGCTAACCTGAATAGCCTGGGCAGGAGGAACACTGATGGTTCAGCTCCATTTTACATCTCCTTCCTCTCTGGCTGTCTGGCAGGCTGCACTGCAGCTGTTGCGGTCAACCCTGTGGACGGTGAGATGGTCTACATTGTATGACTGCATTTATTTGATAAATTCAAAAAATAAAAACAGCAACGTTGTGAATTATAACTACAATTTAAAATAACTGGATATATTTTAAAATTATTCCTAAACTGAATTTTCAGCATCATTACTCCAGTCTTCAGTGTCACATGATCCTTCAGAAATCTTTCTAAGATGATGATTTGATGCTCAAGAAACATTTCTGATTATTATCAATGTTGATATAGGATAATTTGATGAATAGAAAGTTCAAAAGAAAAGCATTTATTTGTAGGATAATCTTTGTAACATTGTCTTTACTGTCACTTTTGATCAATTTAATGCATCCTTGCTAAATAAAAAAATTAATTTATTTTTTAAAAAATCATGCTGAGGCCAAACTTTTGAACAGGAGTGAATGAAAAACAACTAGAAATCTAATTTCACATTGACCATAAAGTTGAAAGGAGCCAAAATCCAGGATTGATTGGGCATAATCCACAAAAATCCTAAAAAATAAGGAAATGTTGGGAATGTTTACTCCTCAAAAGATCAAGTTTGTTTTCCTAAATATAGTTAGCTGCCTTTTTGTCTATGGCCTACAGCATCCGAACTGAAATGGAATCTCATAAGTGACTGATTTGGGACACTCTACATACCGTACCTCCATTCATTATACAAATAGTGCTCCTCACATGAAGTACACAGAAGATTGGAGTTGATTTCAGTCGCTAAGCTAACACATGACAAACATAAAAATACACAACACACAAATATCTATCTATCTATCTATCTATCTATCTATCTAAAATAGGGGTAAACTGTGCCCTAAATTTGATGTTAATTTAAAAAAAAATGTATAGATAGATAGATAGACACCCAAACAGTTCAAAAGTAATCATAGAATGAAAAACAAATCACAAGAGATTGGTATGTGCGTAATAGTGTGTGACACTTTATTATGACAAAAAAACATTTATTTTTAAAATGCAATTAAGTCATAAGTCAGTAAGTGATCAAAGTGATTGCATCTCATATTTCATTTTAGCACTTAAAGGGTTAGTTCACCCAAAAATGGAATTTCTGTCATTAATTACTCACTTTCACAGACCTTCGTTCATCTTCAGAACACAAATTAAGATATTTTTGATGAAATCCGATTTTTTATCCCCCATAGAAAGCAATGTAATTACCACATTCAAGGTTCAGAGAAGTAGTGAAGACATCGTTAAAATAGTCCATGTGACTGCAGTGGTTCAATCTTAATGTTATGAAGGGATAAGAAAATACTTTTTGTGCGCAAAAACAAAACAGAAATAACGACTTTATTCAACAATTTCTTCTCTTCCCTGTCATTATCCTACACAGTTGACACAATCCAGCGCCTCCGCGTTCTACGTCAGGAAGCCGAGTCATTATTGGCCAGCGTCAGCATCACACGCATGCATCGCGCTGCTCATGTGATCAGCGTCGGCCAATAATGAGCCAGCATTCTGACGTAGAACCCCAGAAGCGCTGGACTGTGTTTATTACGTGAAAAGTGTAGGAGACTGACAGGGAAGAGAAGAAATTGTTGAATAAAATTGTTATTTTTGTGCACAAAAAGTATTCTCGTCACTTCACAACATTAAGCTTGAACCACTGTAGTCACATTGACTATTTAACTATGTTTTTACTACTTCTGTGGACCTTAAATGTGGTAATTACATTGCTTTCTATGGGGGATAAAAAACCTCTCGGATTTCATCAAAAATATCTTAATTTGTGTTCTGAAGATGAATGAAGGCCTTACAGGTGTGGAACGACATGAGGGTGAGTAATAAATGACAGAAATTTCATTTTTGGGTGAACTAACCCTTTAATTCAGTCTAAGTATCTCAAGTGGCAAATGTGATATAAAAAAGTTTCCCTTTTCCCCCTAAAAGAATCCTCAGCAAACATTACATCATGTCATAAATATCTTTACAATGCCAGCAGTAGCTAAGTTTACATGGACACCTTTCGTGTGTGTTTTCGAACACAGTGTTTACATGAACGCTAAATAAGGTGATGGGGTTGATGTGAGCGTTTATGGGTGCTTCTCAAAAGGACGGCTAGTGAGATTGTATCCTCCCTAGTCCAGTCCTTCGTAGGCTACTTCTCAGCACTGAACGCTAGAATGAGAATGTCTAGTAAGTGCACATGGCTACGTCACACATGCTCCCGCCCCCACGGCACAAAAATACAATCAAAACTTAATTTTGGAAAAATACTTTGTATTAAAAATCTTTAGATTAACCGGCTTTTTATTTATGCTTACATTATTGGCAGTTTAGTGATTAATTTACATCCAAACAAAAGATAACATGTATGCCTTTATCTCCGAAAACATTATTTTTGTCTTACATTTCATAATGAACTCAGACAATAGCTCAGTGCTGACTCGTTTTCCGTCAGTTCTTTTCCGTGAATTGCACGATGCTCGATGCATCCTTCAAAATGAGCTGAATGAAGGATGTGAAATGAAGGCTGCCTTCCAAGGATCCTTCAGATTGAGACGGCCTTCAGCGGTGCTTGATGAGGTGATGGCTGAGATATGCATCCTTACAACGACGCAGCTTTTCCGTTGAGAAGCACCCTATATGTCACAAGCTTCAAATTGGAATTGATCTTTTGACCTGCGCACACTGCACGAATTTACAGAGTTTCCCGCTGTTGGCACATACTAACCGACCTTTAACCACTTCTTGTTTTTTTAAAAAGCAGTCTTAATAATTATCTATTTCGGGTCCTAATTAGGAGACGACAAGCACATGAAGCTTTGTGCCATGCTGCTTATTTTAATCAAGCTGTAGATGAGAGTCTGTGGATGAGAGTCAGAAGCAGGTGGGACAATGTTATCCTGCACCACTTCACATAAGATGAGTGGAAGGAGGATGTTAGATTGACACGACAGTATTTATTTATTCTGTGCATCATACATTATTACTGCACATGCGCAGAACATTCCAGTTCCGGTTTTCAGACCGATCGAAGTGTCCTATAATCGAACGGAATAAAAAAAGGTTTAAACCACCCCATTACAATCTGAATGAAATTTCAATCGTATTTGGCCAGTCATTCCAACTGACATCGTTACATGTAGGGGTTGAACGACTTTTTTAAGTCGACATTTATGCGATTTGTCGCTGATGAAGTCATTAATGAACAAATAAGCCTGAGACTCGAAAACGGGTCGCTTTGTGCACAGCTATGGCATATGACACAGCGCTGCCCACGAGGCTATTGCTCCTACATAACAGCTTACTTTTATCAGTTCTTTTGTCTTTGGATTGTTATATTTCTCACAGATTTCTGCTCGTTCTAAATCAGATACAGATAAAGTAGCACAGTAAGTTTACATTTATATGAATGCATTGGTGAGAGAGCGATTGAGTGTGTGAATTAATTTTAATTTCTCTACTAATAGTGAAGTTGTGGGTTTTAGTTACTACGAATATATGCTAGAACTTTTCAGCTTCTGAGCTATTTTATTGATAAATCACAACAGTGTTGACAATACATTTCTGCTTTGCTAAATGTTTCTGTGTGTGCGATCTGTGCGTGATGTACGAGCTATACTGTGTGTGTGTTACAATTCGTTTAGAACGGCGATTAACCTGCGTGTACAATAAGCTGTTTAAAACGTGCATTCAATATTGATCATCCAGAACAAAAATATCTTGTGGAGCGCTCTCGGAGTATGCATTTAATTGTCATGTTAACTGTTGGATACGGAGCATACAAGCGGACTTCAAAGATTTCTTATTCTGTTGCGCCCTCTATAGGCCATGATCAGCGACTAGTCGACGTCAAGCTTAAAGGATTAGTTCACTTCACAATGAAAATTTCCTGATAATTTACTCACCCCCATGTCATCCAAGATGTTTATGTCTTTATTTCTTCAGTCGAAAAGAAATGAAGGTTTTTGAGGAAAACATTCCAGGATTTTTCTCAATATAGTGGACTTCACTGGGGTTCAACGGGTTGAAGGTCCAAATGTCAGTTTCAGTGCAGCTTCAAAGAGCTCTACATGATCCCAGACGAGGAATAAGAGTCTTATCTAGCGAAACGATCAGCCATTTTCTAAAACTTTATATACTTTTTAACCACAAATGCTCGTCTTGCACTGCTCTGTGATGTGCCACGCATTACGTAATCACGTTGGAAAGTCACGCGTAATGTAGGCAGAAGTATCGCGGTAGGTCTCATTTTCTCCTCCAACTTCAAAATGTCCGACATCGTTGTTTGACCTTTTTTTGTAAAGGGCGTTTGACTTAGTCTTTGCACGTTTGCTTTGTAAACACTGGATCTGTACTTCTGCCTATGTCACGTGTGACCTTTCCAACATGATTATGTAATGCGTGGTGCATCGCAGAGTAGTGCACGACGAGCATTTGTGGATAAAAGTATATACATTTTTATTTTTTAAGAAAATAGCCGATCGTTTCTCTAGATAAGACCCTTATTCCTCGTCTGGGATCATGTAGAGCTCTTTGAAGCTGCGCTGAAACTGACATTTGGACCTTCAACCTGTTGAACCCCAGTGAAGTCCACTATATGGAGAAAAATCCTGGAATGTTTTCCTCAAAAACCTTCATTTCTTTTCGACTAAAGAGAGAAAGACATAAACATCATGGATGACATTGGGGTGAGTAAATTCTGAAGTGAACTAATCCTTTAAAGCGTCATGACAGAGCATTAAAGTCGACTAGTCTGTGCGACCTCTATGTGACTTTTTTATTCTGACTATGCTACTTGTCCAATTACAGTCAGATTATAAGGGTCCATATAAACTCATTTAGTCTCTTATAGATGACTGATGTTTTTTAGTATGCAAACTAATTGTTTGTATGTGTGTGTGTTTGTGCTGCAGTGCTAAAAACCAGGCTTCAGTCTTTGGCCCGTGGATGTCACAATGACACTTACAGTGGAGTGAGAGACTGTATCCGGTAAACTGACACTAACATACTAGTTTATTTCCCCCATAACACAAAAAGTCTTTCATCACTTTGTTTCTTATTTTTATTCTCTAAACATCTCGTAATCTTCCCCACAGTAAGATTCTCCATCGCGAGGGTCCCTCTGCGTTCCTGAAGGGGGCGTACTGTCGCGCACTTGTCATCGCTCCGCTGTTCGGCATCGCACAGGTGGTGTATTTCCTAGGAGTCGGTGAATTTGTTCTCAGTCTCCTGCATGGACAAAAACACTGAATCTTTACTGTGGATGGAGCCGCTGATTTTGGAACAGTTACTTGTATTCAAACCGCAGCAATAATAATAAAATGATAAATTGTTATACACTGAAAAAAAAATGTATGTTGATGAAAAAAAAATGTTTTTACTCAGCAATTGTTAGTAAGTTTCACAATAATCTGCAAGTAACACATTGATTTAAGTGCAATATTTTGTAATAACAGTAGAGGAATGAAATGTATTTTCTTGTAAAATGTACTCTAGTAATTTTTGTTTTATTTACAACTTTACAAAAAAAGTTGTAAATATGTTTTTTTTTTTAAAGTGTAGGTTTCATATCAGCATTAAAAACAGGTTCCATCATCAGCACCATCTATCAGTACAGGATGACAATAGCTCTCTTCCAAAAACTGCCTATTTAGACAGTATTTAGCGTGTTACCTGTCAGTGTCCTGGTAGTGGGTCACTACTATTTTAGTAATCATAAATTAGGTATCATTCGAAACACTCAAAATTCATCCTGTGAAAACTGGACGTTGCATTACCATGGAAATGGAACTTAAAGTGTTAGTTCACCCAAAAATTAAATGTCTGTCATTAATTACTCACCCTCATGTCGTTCCACACCTGTAAGACCTTCGTTCATCTTCAGAACACAAATTAAGATATTTTTGATGAAATCTGAGAGGTATATGACTCGTCCATAGACAGCAATATAATCAACACTTTCAAGGTCCAGAAAGGTACTAAAGACATCATTAAAACAGTCATGTGACTGCAGTGGTTCAACCTTAATGTTATGAAGAGACAAGAATACTTTTTGTGCGCAAAAACAAAACAAAAATAAGGACTTTATTCAACAATCTCTTCTCTTCCCTGTGATTATCCTTACGCAGGTGATGCAGTCAGCACAGTGAAGGCTTCCCGAGTTTACGTCTGAATGCTGGCTCATTATTGGCTGATGCTGATCACGTGACCAACACGACGCATGCATGTGATGCTGACGCAGGAGCCGGCCAATAATGAGTCAGCGTTCAGACGTAGATCCTGGAAGCGCTGGACGTAAACAACGTATGAGAATGACACAGAAGAGGCAAAATAACATTAATGTTGAACCACTGCAGTCATGTCGACTGTTTTAACGATGTCTTTAGTACCTCTCTGGACGTTGAAAGTGTTGATTATATTGCTGTCTATGGAGGAGCCAGAGAGCTTTCGGATTTCATCAAAAATATCTTAATTTGTGTTCTGAAGATGAACAAAGGTCTTACGGGTGTGTAACGACATGAGGGTGAGTAATTAATGACAGACATTTCTTTTTTGGGTGAACTAACACTTTAAACTTAAATTTTGAACACAACTTGATTAGACATGTGGCTTTGATTTTCTAGCAATTTTTTACTCCAAATTATTTTGTAAAACAATAAAAAAAAATTTGTTCAGTACATTTGCTTTACAGTAAACTTAAATGTAAACTTTTTTACACTTAAATTTTTTTAAGCTGCTTTAACTTCTGCAATAATCTGTTGAGTCTTTAAAAAGAAACCGTTTAAGTTCGATTAACATGATAATTTAATCCAAAGCTACAGATTTTTAAAAAGAAATTATTACTTTTATTTGGCAGGGGTGTATTAAATTGATCAAAAGTAACAGTAAATACATTTATAATGTTACAAAACATTTCTATTTCAAATCAAAAATCAATACTTTTGACATTGATAATAATCATAGATGTTTCATCATATTAGAATGATTTCTGAAGGATCATGTGACACTGAAGACTGGAGTATTGATGCTGAAAATTCAGCTTTGATCACAGGAATAAATTACTTTATAAAATATATTCAAACAGAAAACAGTTATTTTAAATTGTAATAATATTTCACAATATTACTATATTTTTTGACCAAATAAATGCAGCCTTGGTCAAACTTCTTTCAAAGACATTAAAAAAACCCTACAGACTGTCATATTATTGCTAATGTATATCGTCAGCCACACAGAATATTTTCCTGATTATTACAGTTTTTTAAAAGATATGTTCAGAATGAGTCATTTATGGATAAATTAAACATTTTAATTCATGTTCAAATGTTCTGCGAAATGAGAATGATTCTTTGTAGTGTGAAATCTGTGATAACTTTTAAGCTTGTTTTTATGATTAAAATCAAGCACAGCAGTTTCCTTTGTGCAGCGTTTTATTGAATTGTGTTTAGCTTGGTCTTATCAGAATCAAAAGAGACAAATAGCTTTCTTTGAGCTTGTTTCTGTGCATAAAGGATGGCAAAGTGTCGCACACCTAAAACTGAGATTATCTTCAAAAGAGTTTTTAATTGGACTCTATACGAAATTGCTGCTTAGGGTTAGAGGTTAAGAACAAACCCTGAGCAGAATATTTGAGGAATATTAATACAGATCTGCCTTGCAAGCCCTGTACGACAAGAGAACGCAAGGGATTGTGGGCAGACATGCTGCCAACCACTCAAGCAAATCAAGGTGGCAGGAAAAATGCATTGATTGCTGGGTATGTGATTGTATCTGCAGGGGCTTTAGATCACATTTAGTATTCAGCGCACAGAGCCTTCTTCCATGGCAGGCTTTTAATAGCTTTCACACCGTAACTGTCCGAAGGGACATTTTGAACTATACACCGGTTGCTATTTTCATCTGTGCACTGTAGTGGCCGTCTCTATTTCATTCTAATCTCTGCCATCTCCTCTCTGCTCTAATCATACCTCTCTGGCCTCATTTCGGGAAAAATTTTCTATCTCCCTGGTGGGCACTATTATTGATTTTTGTGTGTTTTGAGCACTGGGAGTATATTTCATCTCATAGCATAAGACCGAAGTGGCAGCATCACAAACACATTTCGGGAGATCCGTTTCATCTTGATATCATAGTCCTGAAATGGCCGTGCTTGAGGCGCTGATTGCGAACTCGCAGGAAGAACACAGAGCGACAGAGTATACATGCGATGCATGGACAGCTCTAATAACTATGCTCGTGTCTTTGTCTGTGCCTCAGGGAATATCTGTCTGCCGTCTACATTCTCCTCTGATTTCTGCTCATAATGAAGCCAGATCTTTTTATGTGCAGCCAGTGAAGTCACTTTGTAATTGAGATGCAATAGAGACGAAGGGAATAGCAGTGGGGATTAAATCTACACAAAGGGGCCTCATATGAGAATCCATTGACAGTAAAAAAAGATGGACAGCGCAACTCCGTTTCGTTCCACTGTAGAAAAATGAGGCCAAAATATACCATTAACGTTGTTTCGAGGCCGAGTCTGCGCAGTAGTGGAGCTGAGGTATCAAGGTCCCGCCCACACTGCCGCTCATTCGCAAGCACAGCTGTCAATCATGACAATTTTTGTAGCATCAAATAACTAAACTTACTGGGAAAATGAACAGTTAAACATATGCCTGCGTGAAGAGAACTAGTTAAAATGACAGAAACCATCTTTTTTTTTAAAGTGTAATTGGATTTTTTAGTTTGGCTCGCGTCCCATTCGATTACATGGACAGGTCGGGGTTTATGACCTATACTGCAACCAGCCACCAGGGGGCGATCGAAACGCTTTGGCTTCACTTTTCAAGACTTGTGCGGCACACTTGTGAGAAATGCGTTTTTAAAGGATAAGTTCACTTCAGAATTAAAATTTCCTGATAATTTACTCACCCCCATGTCATCCAAGATGTTCATGTCTTTCTTTCTTCAGTCGAAAAGAAATAAGGGTTTTTGAGGAAAACATTCCAGGATTTTTCTCCATATAGTGGACTTCACTGGTCCAAATGCAGCTTCAAATGGCTCTACACGATCCCAGATGAGGAATAAGGGTCTTATCTAGCGAAACGATCGGTCATTTAAAAAAAAAAAAAAAAAAAAATTATATACTTTTTAACCACAAATGCTCATCTTGCACTGCTCTGCGATGCTCCACACATTATGTAATCACGTTGGAAAGGTCACGCGTGACGTACCGATCCAGTGTCTACAAAGCGAACATACAAAGACTAATGCTGCGCTCCAGACAGATCAGATTTAGGATTTTCCCCACCTCCTTCTAGGAAATAACATCTGCAACGCACCTCAAAGTCGGACATTTAGCGTTTGTACTCCGCGGGTACATCGATCAACCCCGACCTCAGCGTGACGTGTCATTTGACGTCTCTTCTAAGATGTTGCCGCGTCCTGCTTCCAATGAATATGAGTGAAGAAACTAACTTTAACATTAGACATTAAAGCTGCAGTCCAGAACTTTTTTTGGTTAAAAATGATCCAAAATCAATTTATGAGCAAGCAGGCCTACACATCCAGCCAGTGTTCAAAACTATCTCCTTATCTTAGCTCGATTCACAACGGTAAGCTTGTAATAATGTTTTATAATAAGAACGACCTGGTGGATTTCCACAGGAAATTCGAGCATGCAGTAGTTCGTCTTTGCGTCATTACGTCACGTCTGTAAACAGAAAGGAAGGAGTTCCAGCTATTTGCTATATCGTGAGGATCCTGCTTGTAGCGGATCTGCAGCTGCAATAATTAAACTTAACATTTTGATGGCGGATTGTAATCCAGAAAGGTCCAAATGACAATCATCACGACTGGAGATTCACCTGTAGTCAAAAGCAAAAGACTTCAGACTGTGGAGTGGCTACAGAAATTTAAATCTACAGGTGACGCTAATACACACTAAATACACATAGTCAAGAAATGCTGATGTTGTTATCATTAACAATTTGAGAACAAAATATTACGGTAATAATAATTTGCACGGTTCGGCGTGATCCGAGCTAAGCGATCGTTAGATTTAATCGCCATTGGCAGCATGATTTATCGTAGGCCTAATGCTTTTTTCCTCAGTTGGTCAGAACAAAAGTGGCAGAAATGTTACTTACTTGTTCAGATGATATTTTCCAGTGAAAATTCTTATTTTGGTCATACTTTCAAGATGTAGAATCTGTGATTCTGAAGTACAGTATCCACACCGGTGCAGTGACTGACAGCAAACATTAAATTCTTCCTCTGAGGAGCCGTACCGAGGCACAACGCACGTAACGATAACAATTCCGCATATGACTGCAATTGCCGGTTTCAAACAGAGATGGCGACAAAGAGGAAAATGCCGGACTGCAGCTTTAAGTTCATGTAATGCGCAAGCCGATCGCCATATGACATCAAAGTACCGCTAGAGCTTTTGGAGAGCATACGACTCCTTATGCTTTTGAATCGCTCTCACAGTACTTCCGTGTGACCTTTCCAGCGTGATTATGTAATGCGTGACACATCGAAATGAACGATTGTTTCGCTATAAGACTCTTATTCCTCGTCTGGGATCATGTAGAGCCCTTTGAAGCTGCACTGAAACTGACATTTAGACCTTCAACCGGAAAAATCCTGGAACGTTTTCCTCAAAAACCTTAATTTCACACAAATTTTGCATTAGGTTCAATTGGTAATGTGAATTTGCCACATTGACCAAAAGTAAGCTACTGTTTTGAAAGTGACTTCTGTCTGAGTTGTGCTTCATATATTGCGACCTTTGACAATGGACTTTTTTTCGCTAATGAAAAAAAAAACATTTGGAGGTATGTTTTTTTCCCCCCTCAAAACTGTATAATCCACTGGGGAAAAAACAACATAACCAAACCAAAACCACATATCTAGGGACCAGAATGAAGTCTGTAATCAACCACCAAGAACAGCATCAGCCACATTTTCTAGAAAATGTAAAAATCAAGTTTGTTTTGCTTGCAGTGTGAAATGCAATGCTCCTGAGAGTCAAGTCACCTTTATTTATATAGCACTTTATACAGTGCGGATTGTTTCAAAGTCGCTTTACGGTGTTAAACAAGAAAATAATGATCAATAATGCAAACAGAATTCAATAAAGCAGCTCTAGAAAGACATTAGTGCCATTATTCTGCTGAAGTCAGTTCAGTTATGATTCTAGGCTGCATCACAAGTCAGATTCTAGATTAATATTCAGAATATTTCATCCAGCTCCTTCTGCTTGAAGATCAGGATACATCACAACAGCATTTGGTAGAAAGAGGAGTTGAATCTGGCTATAGGGGTCTGTACAGAGGACTATTAGGGCGTTAAACATTTTTTTGTCTACACTTTCTCACATTCACTATAACACATTGTCCATTTATTCTATTAATACAGAATTTCACCTGAATTCGTCAAAGCAATATGTCGGCAACATTGTGCAGTTGTTTAACTATGTGATGTGCAGCATGCATTGTGTGCGCAAGGTGAACCGGGAGATCAAGGCTGTAAAATTACCCAGACCCTTGTGCTTGATTACCCATGAAAACAGTGTGAGATGAAAGGCACGCTTGTTGACTTGAGTTTAGAAGCAACCAGCAAGGCAGCATAATGAATATTCACCTCAAAGGGAGCGAGATAGGAGCTCTGTTTTAAAACCTAGTGAGCTGCCTTGCTGTTTACTGTCTACATAGACAGCTGCCTTCTAAGGGGCTGTTCACACAGGACACGTTTTTGCTTTGAAAAATGTGAGACGTGAGCAGTAGGATGGAAAGCGTAAGGTGTCCAGACACATTTTTAAAAGCTGATCAAACAGAATGAGTTTTTACAATAAGGCCCTGTTTCCACCTGGTATTAAGATGCGTTTTGGTCGATCGGATCACAAGTGGACAACACTAAATATAGGTGTAAGCGGGGTGTAAAACGTTTTGAGCTTGTCCACTTTTGACAACTTCCAGAGGTAGTTGAAAACGGATTGCTTTCGTAGTGTAAACGCTCATGTGGTCGAATGTGTTCAAACAGCCACAAAAGACCATCTACTCTCCGTCTACTGACCTAATGCATGAACATTATGGGAAGAGCTCTAGCCAGACGGGATTTAAACTTTGTCAGCTGAAGTCCCAAGTTTGGTTTGAAGATGAAAAACGTACCAAGCACAAAGTTCTCTAACCATTCCTGATTTCTAACACACACAAACAGCGTTCGGCCGGTCTTGTGTCTGTCAGAGCAGAAACGAAAGCTGATGCTCTTCGTGTTTTTCCGTCGTGTTCATATGTAAATTGCACAAGCTTATTTTGTCCATTTGAAAGATCTGAAAAAACCCATATATTTACCCACCCTCCCCTCAAGGAAAGTGGACAAAAGAGACCAGGTGTAAACAGGAATGTATCTTCCTTGTCTACTTGTGATTCGATCGACCAAAACATCTTAATACCAGGTGGAAACAGGGCCTTAAAAATGCAGGATAAGTGTTGAAGAAAGTTACTTTTAAAAGTAGTGTGTTACAATATTGCGTTACTCCCTAAAAAAGTAACTAATTGCATTACTTAAGTATATGCGTTATTTATCATATTTTATTATTGAAGGTTTGAAGTATTGAAGTTACTTTTAAGGGAAAGTAATGTTACATTACTTTTGTGTTACTTTTTTCACCTGGGCTGGGTTTGTTTGTTTTTTAATAACAAAAAAAGTGTATTTTTTGGCAAATGTAAAGGCCCTTTCACACCAGAAGTGAAATTAATAAGCCTCAGGCTGAAGGAAATGCAAATTCATGCCTGTACAGTTAATAAAGTGAGATTAAATACAAAGTATATGCTTTATTTATCAAATTTTATTATTGAAGGTTTGCATAATATTCTGAGTTTGCATTTCACTGTTTTTATTAATTTCGAGGAATACTGAAAACACCTTACTCCCGATTTCTCTCAACATGGGGACAGGAGTCAGTCAATAAATGGGAAAACAAAGTAACTTGCGTTACTTACTTTAAAAAGTTACTCAGATATTTTGCTGGAAATTTAAAAGTAATGCATTACTTTGCTAGTTACTTGATAAAAGTAATCTGATTACGTAACTCAAGTTACTTGTAATGTATTCTACTGTGCAGTTTTCCCATTGTTTTTCTATGTAAACAAGTGCTAGATAGATGTCTTTGACCATTGTGACATTTCGTCTCTTGTGCAGCATCTCACGCACGACACGTGTCAAATTAAAATAAGTTCTAGAGACCTCAAGTCTGAAGACTTTGCATTTTCCTGCGCAGTGTTGGGGAAAACGCAAAAACGCAATATGTGTAAATGAGCCCTTATTTTAACTTGAACGCCATATTTTTAAAATGCGGTGTCATGCTCGAGAGACACTGAAAAAAATGTGAGACATGAGCACATCCGTCTTGGGCATGTTTACATTGGAAAAGCATAGTGGAATGCAAAAATGTCCTCTTTGTAAATGGCATTAAAAGTTTAACATTTTTTAACTTGAGTGTGGCAATTTTTAGAACACGTGTCACCAGATATGCGTCAAAGTAGCTGGAGCTCATACAATTATGCACCATGTAACTTTTTTTGTTAAATTTGAACAAAAAAGTTATATGGTGCATAATTATTCCACCTACAGCACCTTTTCACGAATAGTGATTCATCAACATGCTGCTTGGCAGCTCACTCGGGTGCAGGGTGGACAAAATGTGATTCATTCAGAGAATTTGATATACCGTCTACCAGGTGATGTAAGGATTATGGGTAAATGTCAAGGATGTTGACACAAATTTGACTTGAGTTTAATTTAATGGATTGGGTTGAGAAAGCAAGTTTGAGTCCAAAAAAAGTGTTTTTGTTTATGCATTTGTGTGTGTGTGAGAGGGATACAGACACTGGACTGATGTAGGAGTGATAGTGTGATATCAATGCGCCAGTGGCAATGACAAGAAGCCAGCATATCAGGTCCTATCTCACTTAGGTGTCCGGCTACTCTAACTCAAGGTTAATCCCCCAGCAAGACACACACACACACACACACACACACTAGTGAGATGCCAACTGATGTCTGATGCCCTTAGTTTGTTTTCCTTTTCAACATTCTGTATGCAAAAACAATACCTTGTAGCCAAAGTCAGAAAATCACGACTTTTTTTTTTTTTTTAGTTTTATTAATGTTTAAGTAGCTTTTATTTTTATATTTTTAGTTTTCATGTTAATTTTACTTTTTTTTAATGGTTATTTTGCTATTTAAATATTTTATCAAAAACATATTTTAAGTATTTTTTTGTTTTTTTTTAAACATTGCTATTTAACTAAAACTAACCTAAATAGCAATATTTAAAAAAAACACACTCTAGTAAAATAATGCATTACTCATTTGTTCCTGTGTAGTTATTTATTAATGAAAGATCAGTATTCTAAAGTGTTACGTTAACGATAATATCCATGCCTTGAAAATACAGAAATTCACAGAATGCAATGCACACTTTACTCTTAACTGATCTCTATGGAGTAATAAGTGGCTGTGTTTACAGTACAGACTCATCGTGGAAATGATGCTTCTCAGGTTGCAGTGGGAGTTTATGAAATACATCTGAAAGCTTTTACTTGGTTAGGGGGTAAATATATTATTCACAAGAACACAGAGATACTCAAGGACGTTCAACGCTCTTATTGAGTTGTTCTTTTTGCACAAGGATCTCAGACTCCATATAAATTATTGGATGTTGGTTCCACTGATCTAGACAGTCTGTGTCTGAAACCAGAAAAATGCTGCCTTGGCAGGTAGGAATGCTTTAAGGCATGTCTGAGTCCGGTGTTTGTGTAACGTTCTGTCTACTAAAGCATTCTGCCTTCACTGGCCGAAAGCAGCACATGATATCCCACAATTCTGTGCATACAGTTTGAGAGAATAGAAATGGCATCTCAAGATGAAGACACAACTCAAATCGTCTTAAATATAAACTATCTGAAATACTACTTAAATAAAAGATTTAAAAATAGTTTTTGTGATATACTTATTATATGCATATTTATTATTAAGTGAGAAATTCCTAAAATATTCTGTAATTCACACCAGGGTTGTTCACTAAAACTAAAACTAAAACCATAAAACATTGTTGTAATTTGAAATAAAATTTAAATAAAATTTCACTAAAATAAAATAAAATATAAAAACTTTAACTTATTTTATTTTAGCTAGTTTCTAAGGCAACATTTTATCTAGTTCATCTTTATGTTCTAAACTAATAGAAAAACTAAAATACAAATTTTAAAAATAATTAAAAAAAATTAAAAATAAAAACAAATAAAAAATGACAAAAAATGCACAACAAAATTACTAAATCTTTAAAATTAAAATGGAAAAGGATAATATAAAAATAAAAAAAATATAAAAATATATAAAATATAATACCAAACTAACACTGACTCACACCCTGCATAAATATCCTTTTAATAGACATATATAATTTTTTAAAAAACTAATAAATATGACAAAAACACATGACAAAATTGGGCTACTAGATCCTAAACTAAATTTAAAATGGAAAACTCAAAATATGAATTAAAACTATAACACTGATTCACACCTTGCATAAATATCCTTTTTAAATTAAGGCATGCTTCCATTCAGATTGCAAAAATAATCATTATAGTCATTAAAGTGCTTGGTATATCTAAAGCTCTCTTGAATTTGTTCTAGATCATTTACATTATGCTGTTTTGGAAGCCTGTCTGAAACACATTTCTTTAGGCGATACATTCATACAAAAGCACTGTCTGTTTAGTGTCAGACTGATTGCAGCATGGCTTCCGTTCCCTCACTGTTTAGAATTATAATGCAACTCTAGCACAGATCCTCTAGGGGGCGTCAGTAACACTGGGTTCCATAGGAGGATCTGAACCTGCAGCCGTGAGCTGAGAGTCAATTAGTTTGTTGTGCTGTTATACCAGCTGGGAAAACAGATTGTCTCAGGAGACACACAGTGTAGTGATGAGTCTGATTTCATAAAAAGAGACATCTCCGAGTGTTTTGGAGGCACACCGAGTATGATGCCACTCGGTGGGGGGGGGGTGCAGGTAATGTTGTCATCAGCGCATCAGATGGTATGATTAGCATAAGCAGCTGTCAATCATCCAGCTTCCAAGCACAGATGGCAAATAGCTGGCAAAAATCAGCAGGAATGGCAAAACACTGGCTAATTGCACACAGCGAAGACCAAACTGATTAGTTTTCAAGGTAAGGTTTCAAATCTTGCTTAATTTTGGCATAAAACTGACTATAATTTTCAAACCATGTACAACGTGCTCAAAGCAAAATGCAGATAAACTCAAATCTGTGATTGTATAATTTATAATAATACTCCTAGTTGCTTATGAACTATATTATTTGGCTAATTCAGAATGGTTCATTCAGATTAATAATATTAATAAATGCAAATATTTATCGAACATCCTCATATATACAGTATAATATAGATGATGTTGCAATTTTATATAAGCAAAAAGCCACTTTAATCATTTTGTCAGTGATTTTACTATGGTTCATGTGGCTAAAAATGAGAGGCATATTGCTTTACTATAGTGTAAGAAGGTCAGACAGTGATAAAATATTTAAAATCGGTATAAAATGGAAGTCACAATCTTTCCTATTGTGACGTATATCCATGAAAACAGCTTCTCGAACAAGAATAAATGTAGGGCGGGACTTGATTTTGTTTGTGGGGAATTGATTGGATGGTTGTGGTTTGCTATTGGTGGATCTCATGTGAGTGACAGGTTGCCCCGCCCTCATCATCAGAGAAGAGATATCACTGCAAAAAGATGTTATTTTAATTAAAGATTACAAGGGCACATTCATTTTTTTTTTTTTAAAGATGTGTAAATCATCAATATCGCAATGTTTCATATACGAATAAGAATGGTGACTTTAATTGTTTTATTGTCCCACTTACATTTATGTTGCCCAATATAAAGTGATATAAGAATCAGGATTCATTTTTGAGTCAGCTAAAGTCTTGAGTGTAATAAAACTGCCAAATATACAAAGAGTCCACATGTTTTAGATCAAGGCTATGACTTCACATACACAAAAATCCTTAAAAGCATCATAAAATATGGTTCGGCAGCAAGCTTGAAATACAAAAAGATAGAGATACATCATAAATGAACACAAAACAGCGACTGACCCAGCTGAAAAGCATTTAGATTGGAAAATATAACACAGCGAAGGACTGTGAGTCTGGCAGCACCAAAGTCATGGGCTTGACTCTGAGGGAACTGGAAGAAAACCTTCAACTCAATGGAAGTCACTTTGGATAACAGCATCATGTCAAATTTCAAAGAATATACAGGTAAAGGGTATATGTACAACATATATGTACTATGTCCAGGAATGTATTCATGCAACATACCAAAAGGACACACTTCATTAAAAGCCAAGAAGTTTATTATTAACTTCTGTAGATATGCTGAAAGCATGAGGAACTCATTTGAGAGATTAAAGGGGTCTTTGATTATGATTTCACTTTTTTAACTTTAGTTAGTGTGTAATGTTGCTGTTTGAGCATAAACAACATCTGCAAAGTTATGACGCTCAAAGTTCAATGCAAAGGGAGATATTTTCTTTTACAGAAATCGTTTAAGGACTACAACAAACGGCTGGTAGGGACTACAACGAACTTCTTCCCGGGTTGGTGACATCACAAACCCCAAAATTTACATAAACCCCGCCCCCGAGAACACACAACAAAGGGGGTGAGGCCATGTTGGGCTGCTTTAGAGAAAAGGAAGAGTTGTTGTAGTAGAGTGTTGTTGTCATGCCGTCATTTTACACCGGACTGCTTCACAAACGAGGGTCAATTCAACGCTGGATTTGCACAAAAGATTAATATGACGGCACATGCTAGTCGATGAGTTGAATCAACAACAGCAACTACATAAATTTATCCACTAACCATTCAGAAACATCCAGTTTCATTCTAAAAGTTGTAACTTCTTCCTGAGTCTCTCCATCAGTGTCGACTCCGGTTTGAACAATGTAAGGCTGAACACCGTTACTGACAATCCTCATTCTGGCTGCGTGAGATTCTCCAGCTTTGTTGTTGTTGAGCAACCAAAGTGTGAGCTGTTAAAGCTCCGCCCTCTTCTGGAAAGCAGCAGCTCATTTGCATTTAAAGGGGCACACAAAAACAGTGTGTTTTTGCTCACACCCAAATAAGGGCAAATTTGACAAGCTATAATAAATGATCTGTGGGGTATTTTGAGCTGAAACTTCACACACACATTCTGGAGACACCAGACACTTATATTACATCTTGTGAAAGTGGCATTATAGGTCCCCTTTGAGCAAGTGTACAAGATGATTAAATGCTAAAATCATATTAATTAGCAATGAGAACCAATAACCAACAAAAGAATGACAACACATCACTTAAATTAGTATTACTGCAAAACATCCCAAATGCAAAATCATCATAACTATCACAATATAAGCAAATGATTTAAATTTAAATGTACGCTTCAGTGTCTGCATGTGGTTGAATTGCAGAAACATTAAGACATGAACTATCAGGTGATCTCAGGTAAAGTATAAAGGGTCATATGTTTCTTTAAGATTCAATATCTGATCATTGCAAACTATTGAAAACATTTGGCAACATGTATTGATTTGATTGGCTGATGGGAAAACTTTATTCAGCTGCTGTCCAATTTTATCTACCACCATCAATCAAAATGGGACACTTGATGACTTTTAAGAGATATTTATGATGATTTTCTTAATAAAAACTGAAAACATCTAAATCGTGTTTATATTGCATGATTGCAGTATTCATACGTGCACATGCAAAACATTTATTGTGATGCCATATTAAAAATAGTGTAACACATTCAAAGATTTATAAAAATGTATTTAGTCAAAATTATGATTTTGCTGTAGTGTTTTGATTTATCTAATAAATACTACTATCGAAACAGTGCACTTTTGCCATTTAAATGGCTGGGGCTTAAACAGTTTTTGTGCCATTTTTGACATATAATCATAAATTAAACCTGAGAGCAGTCTTCATAGGTATTTTAAGGCTGCTCAGTGGGATTGAACACAACGCGTCCAATTTTACATCCACATAAACTGAGATTTTAGCGCTCGTGCCATCAGCAGGCGGTGACACGGACGCACAACTCATCCCTCCCTTCAAACCTTCTCACTGCCATCTCCTGACATCAGCCGAATGAGGGGACTGGGAAAGAAAAAACAAGTGAGTGAAAGAAAGAAATAAGCTGGGAAGGAGAGAGAGAGAAAGAGAGAGAGCGCGCGCGCGGTGCTCCATGGTCACTCGCCCATTGGAAGCTCGAGAGCACATTTTGGATTCGACTTTTTCTTGGAGGGGACTTAAGAGAAGAAACAAGCGTTTGTTGGCGTGCCAAAGGCGAACAGCCATGCACCTGAATCGGGAGGACGAGGAGGGAAAAGGTGAGATACTTTGGTGGATTCCGCTTGTTTTCAGCCAGAACGCCCGCCCTTGAATGGTAGATGATGTGGCGGCACCCGGTGCCGCTCGAGTACGGGTCAGTACCGTGTCATTTCGAATGCATTTCGCTTCAATTTGTCCTCAACTGCAAACTGTCAGTTGCCTAACGTGCAAACAGGTGTAAGCAGGTTTCTCTATATATGCATTCGTTCGCGTTTGCACACATTTACAGCACCTGTTGTTGTGTTGTACCGTGAAGGTAAATACATTTATCCTGGTGCCTTTGAGGGAGTTGTCATCCAGGCACGCGCAAGGTCATCATCTCTCATCACATAGTCATGAGAGGGTATCTGCGCGTGCGTTTATTGTTCCGACCGAGTGTGCGTGTGCTCGTCCTGTCCATCGCATCTGCCAAACATGTATCAAAAGCGTTTTCCTCACTTTTTCGTATGCAATTGTGAGAAAGTGAGGATGGGTCATTATGAGGACGAAGGGAAAAGGACATGCGTTGGCCTCTGCCCCCTCCTGTTGCGCGCCACGAGATTTGTCAGGTGGTAAAATTACGATGGTCAATTGTTGTGTGTGTGTACAGAGAGATTTATTTGTGGGAGACACTGTGACAGAAAAACAAGCGTCAAATAATAAAGCACTAATTTGTCATGCGAGATGCCAGTACATAAAAAATGAAATAAAAGCCTATGATTTAACCCTTGAATGTCAGGAACATAAAAAAATACCTTAGAAATTTAATTTATGCTTATACACCAATTCTGTCATGACGTCAATTTGTAGACCAACCCGGAAGGCTAAATCGTCTCGAGTACCCTTGGAAAATTATTGTAGGTTTTTAGAATAGTTTGGGAAATATGAATTAAATATGTTATATATATTAGTGTTTTATCTCCCAATGATACTAATATAGGCTGCAATATATCACTCTAAAAAATGCTGGGTTAAAAACACCCCAAGTTGGGTTGAAAATGGGCAAGTTTTAACCCAGCGATTGGGTTAAATGTTTGGCCAATATGCTGGGCAGTTTTATTTAACTCAACTATTGTTTAAAAATTACTGTATGGCTGGCTTAAAATGATCCCAAAATAGGTTGGAAATGAAAAATCAGACACATAATTACTAGAGGCAACAATAACAATTAAAAGGTGAACATTTATTAATAAGAAATTTAATAAATGTTTATTGTTGAATTATTATTCATTAAACTTATTAATAAATGTTCATTTATTAAACATATTAATAAATGTTAATTTCCAACATACTTTGTGTTCATTTTAAGCAAGAAATACAGTCATTTTTAATGACTTAGAGTTAATAAAACTACCCAGCAGGTTGAGCAAACATTTAACCCAACCGCTGGGTTTGTCCATTTTCAACCCAACTTGGGTTGTTTTTAACCCAGCATTTTTTTTAGAGTGATTGAGGGTCAGTGTTCAGTACTTTTAGATGATGCCAGATTTTTTTTGTAATATTTCGTTCAGATACTGAACCCTTATTCACTGTAAACATGCGAAGAAAAAAAAAACATGCATTGTATTTGTACTTTAATTTAAGTCAAGTTCAGCTGACATGAAAGGTTGGGAACCACTATGAATAGCTGAATCTGCAATACTGTGGAAAGTTTTGCAGGAATTTTTATGTTATGTCGGGAACTGCTTGTGATGGAATTTGTGGATATTTGAAGGAAAATATGTATTTCCGTTTGCTGTTTCGTGAATAGTTTGTTTCATTACTTGTTTTTACTGTTTAATTTTGCTGAAAAGCCTTGTGACCACATACAGCATGTAAACATGGCTTTTTTTTTAGCAGACTTCATGATATGTGCCAAATACATCAATTGACTTAAAGGGGTCATGAATTGAGAAATCAACTTTTCCTTTAGCTTTTGATATATAAGAGGTCATCGTACTATAAGAATATCCTGTAAGTTTCAGAACTAAAAACTTCCTTGTTAGTCCAATAAAAGCTTTTATTGACACCAGGCCCAGTGAATGACTGATCCTGGAATGTGTCTATCTATGACAGCTGAAACTCCGCCTCCGCAGAAGAAATCAATGCATACTTCATCATTGCAACGTTAGCCCCTCCCACTGGTGTGTTAGTGAGATGACGAGGAGAGAAGAGCGATGCAGGACAAAAATAACATTACCTTTTAAAAGATCCTAATGCTAGGAATATGGTTATTTATTTTCAGCAATGTGAATGTCTCAGTTGAGCTTTATTTATTTATATTCGGTACATTTCACTGTGGATTCTTTGGTAAATCAATCGCATTTTGGCGCTGGCTTTGCAAACAGACTTTTACAATATGGACTCGACAGTAATGTGACAACATGTAAGTAACTGTGTTAATTCTAATGCCTGATCTGATATGTAATGATTCATGTACAGTCAGATGATCTTATGTGTCAGTAAATCAAACCTAAATTGTCAACTTCATGTTCTTTCTCTTAGTAGAATGAAAATAATCTGTTATTTAAACAGTGATTAAATTATATAAAGAAAGCAATCAAAGAACGCTCCCTTTACAATCGCTGGAGCTGTCAATCAAACAGTGTGAGTTTATCAGTGACTGAGTTCGGACTCAAACTCCCGTTTTATTCAATGAATCTCTTATGCCAAGTTTACACTATAGGATTTTAAGCCTGATTTAAGCCCGATTCGCAAGTTAATGAGCTCGTCGACAGGTCAGGCTGTGATGGGGGAAAATCAGCAGGTGATCGACGCTCGCCAGTCTTTATGTGTGAACTACTCAAGGACGCATCAAAGACGCCGACACCTCACTGACGCCAGACAAATATGTAGCATGCTAAATATCTGGAGCTGTCCAGATGATCTCAACAGCTCAACAACATGTCTGTGATCGGCTACAATGTTCATCACTGCAACCTTTCATGCCACAATATAAATATAATGCCATAGATCTAAATGTAATGCAACACTTTTCATGATTAGTTAACCCTGAGAGCTGTAATAGTAAAAACGTGCTAAAAGTTTTTGAGAGAGTAATACTTAACTATTTCATATGTAAAGATGTTAGCCAATCACAGCAGTGGGCGTTTACACTGAAGTCTCACAGCAGACACGCCCCTTAAAACAGAGCGCTCAAATCAGAGGACTAAAATCAGGGTAGGAAAAATGCCTTTTAGTAATAAATTATGATGATTTTTGATGTAAAAAGCATACTAACATTATAAGTGCACCCCAGGAAACATTTTAAAACAATAAAACACTGCAGTTCATGACCCCTTTAAACTTACTGTGAGAATGTTTTCTGCACTGATAAATGTAGCTTTGTTTTTTTCTTACCATGGTAACTGTTGTTTCCTCCTCAACACCGTATTTTTCCCACAGCATGGTACCTGTGGTCATTGCTGGGCAACACATTAGGCGACACAGGCAAACCAACTGGAGGCACAGATTGCCAAATTGCCAAATTTCATAAAATTATATTGATTTAATTCTTGTCTGATAAGAGCTATTTCTGTATACAGGCCTACAAAGTGTTTGCCTTGAAAGTATTTCAGAAATCATGTTGTGTGTCTCACATTTTCTGTTTGCTGTTTAGAATCAAAGCTACTGTAGCGCTACTTTATGGTTTTTGTCATATTGTCCACCCAAATCTTTAATGAAACTGAAGTTGCGCTAGTGTTTTCTTCCCTATTGTGACGTATATATGAGAGAAACAGCTTTTTGAACAAGAACAAATGTAGGGCGGGGCTTGATTTTTTCTGTGGGGAATTGATTGGATAGTTGTGGTTTGCTATTGGTGGATCTCATGTGAGTGACAGGTTGCCCCGCCCTCATCATCAGAGAAGAGTTGTCACTGCAAGAGGGAGAAGTTATGTCTCAACATAAGTACAAGAGGTGTATTGTACACTACTGTAAAGCGTGCAGAACAGAAGATATTTTGTATTCAAACCTGTTTGCCTGTATTTCAGCAGTGTTTTTGTCTTGACATTCAACTTAAGTTTCTTGAGCAAGGGACATTAATCAGGGACATACAACCGGAATCTGCAATGATTTTGCTTTTTTTTCTTTTTTTGAGGAAAAAAACATACAAATTCGTATTTATAATTATCTGGCTTTAGCTACTGTTCAGAAACAAGATCTGTTTTTATGGAAATTTGATTGTGGCAGTTAATACCATGTTCCCACCGTTTTATATAAGTAAAAATAACAGTAAAAGCAGCTTTTTGCATTACTGTGGTCATTTTTTTTGTAAGGCATGCTAATTTGTTTGAGAAGTTTTATTCAATTATGTATTTATTATGTAATCAGCTTTAGCTCGTCTTAATGTGAATTCAGCTGGGAATCTCAAGCTGAATGTATTGCCAGAGATTTCATGCTGTACTAGACAAAAGCAGATTTTGTAAGCACAGATTTGGGAATATCCATTTGAAGAAATGCTTAGCAACTGAACAGAGAAGTGTTTCCTTCTATAAAACATGGACATGGACACTAATGCTTTTGAGGCAAGACATTTTTTAAGGTAAAACTTATAGATATCACCATACAAAACAGAAATCTGAGCATTGGATAAAGCCAGGTTCAAAAATCTTTCATTTTGTTTATTTCTTAGAGTAAAAGGTTTTTACAGAAGGGATTATTGATATCTCTTCATATCATTATATAAATCAGAAAATACTGTCAACAGTCAGAAAAAAAAAATCCACATGTTTTTAGGAATAAGATGTCATGCTTCCTGTAGAGGAAAATGACACCCAGCTCCACCTCTCTGGGCCGAATGGGTGGAGCTTGAACTAGTCTGGCTCCACCTCTTTGGACCTAATGGGTGGGGCTTGAGCTAGTCTGGCTCCACCTCTCTGGACCTAATGGGTGGAGCTTGAGCTAGTCTGGCTCCACCTCTTTAGGCCTAATGGGTGGGGCTTGAACTAGTCTGGCCCCACCTCTTTGGACCTAATGGGTGGGGCTTGAGCTAGTCTGGCTCCACCTCTCTGGACCTAATGGGTGGAGTTTTACCTAGTCTGGCTCCACCTCTCTAAACATAATAGGTGGGGCTTGAACTAGTTCGGCTCCACCTCTCTGGATCAATGGGTGGAGTTATGTTTATTGATAGGGTTATGGGTAGGGTTAGGGTGTGGTTGGACCTTATTGCTCCACCCATTATGTCCAGCGAGGCGGAGTGCGCACTGTTTCTGAAACACCTCCATTGTAGTCTTGAGTTTTCTTTTGGGAATGAACACGTCACAATATTCCTCATTTCAATAATTCCCTCCCAAAGCATATTCTAAATAAAGGGGCGGGGCCTGGTTGAGTTAGTAGTGCGCTGAAACTCTGGTTATGGTAAGGGGCAAGACATTTCTGAAACACTCTCGAAGTGGTTGACCAATCACAACACATTGCTCCAGCTGACCAATCAGAGCACATTGTGCTTTTCAGAAGGAGGGGCTTCATAGAGACAGGAACTAAACAGTTACTGACAGACTGGGAAGAGAGGAGCTGAAACAATGTCAAATATGTGAAAAATAATGTTTTTTGAACATTTAAGCATGAAATCCTATTCTAGTAGAGCCCAAAAACAAAATCAAGACTTTATAAAATGACATAACACGTTATGAAAAGCCATATATTTGCCTATAGTGTCTTGCCTTAAAAGAGAAAATAGACATCTAAAAAGAAGAACTGCTGATATTGGGCATGGAAAGCACTGACTAGGCGAACTGGATGGTAGTTTCATGACCATGATGACAGTTTTAAGGACAGCTGAAGATCAAACTGACAGCTCAAGGATTCTCACGGGTTTTCACAGAGACCTGCCCAGCGGTGGTTATGCAGTGCTGCTGCACGATGAATGATAAGAACGTATATGAGACACTGACAAGGGTTAATCTTTGACAGAGGCAAGATTTCAATCACATCAGATAATTTCACACCCCTTAAGCCATCCCGTCTGTCTCTGCGTTCAGACGTCCACACACGTGACCGTGCTTCTGCCTCGCCGGGCTCTGTTTCACCACGGGAGCTGTGATATTGCTCTGTATCTACTTTTTCGAACCGCTTTCATGTACTCTCAACCCAAGTACACATCGTTTGAAGTTTGCAGGCGATAACAACAGTTGTTTCAGACGCTGATAGCAGAAGAGCTTTGACATATTGCGGAGTCTGTATGTGGGGTCGTTTCCTGGATAGGATCTTAATGTCATTGGCATTCCTGGCATGTTCTGATGTTGTAGCAGCGGAATGATAAGACAAACACAGCGAGAAGGTCAAGTGGTGGCCGCAAAGCAGATGCTGGAGGGGTTGGCGAAGGACACCTCTGGACGGAGCAGGGAGAACGTGGAGAAATGCAATGGACGTACAGGTGCATTTGGAGGCTCGCCAATCAATTCCTCTCAGATTGGAGTGAGTTTGTAATGCTTTTAGCTCGCGTCAATGATCACTGATGGCCGGTGTGGGATCAGATGATGCTCCTGTATTTAGAGCATGATGCATTCTGTATGGATTTCTGAATTTTTAAATTTCTTGGGAGTTTAATGAAAGTTGCCAATGTGAGAGCTCTGTTAACCCTTCTGCTCAGCCTGATTGATCATCAGAACCCTTTTTCTTTTTTCGTGACTTTGAAAGATGGATTAACTGACTTTTTTCCAGGTTCAATACAAGCTTATTCGACAGCATTACCACAAAAAAAAAATGTTGAATTGTCCCTAAAAAAAAAAAAAAGACAATGAGGCACTTAAAATTGAAGTACATAGAGACAATTTTTAGAGGATTTAAAGTCATGTTTATTTATATAGCACTTTATTCAATACATAGTTTCAAAGAAGGGTTATTATTTTTAACTAAAGCTAAAACCATAAACTTAAAATAAACATTAAAGGCACAAAATGAAAGATTTTTGATTTAAATATCCAAAAACCACTAGAACAGTGTTATATATTTTTTTGACTTGTGTACTTACATTATCCCAAATGTTTCCAAGAATGTTTAAATCCAGAGAAATAAGCAATTTTAACCAGGACACGTGTCTATGGGTCGCCTATCAATGACATCATACCTGTGTTACCCTCGATTTTTCGGTTTTATTTTGTAGAATCCATGGAAACAACAAAGATGCTTTAATATATTATGTGTTTTATTAGACAGGTGAGCAACTGTTTGGATACATTTATCGACAGAAAACTAATCATTGTTATATAACTCAACACAGTTAGTCTTAATGTTTGAATCTCGTTTTCTTGATTATATTTATATGATATTCTAATATCGATCTAGCTTACTGCAGTGTTCAACAAGTGTCTCATAGCAGCCGCCGAGCGAACGCACAGAGTAACATCATTTTCAACACACACAATTGTATCTAAAATAACCTCATACGCTTGACTGGAAGAATTGGAAGTGGTGACTGCGGCATAATAAAAGTTCTGCTGCTCTCGAGGCGTGTGTCACGCTCGTCTCTCATTAGCAATCGCTCCAGCTAATCGCTTCAGCTCCAACTCGCCAGTAACGTTAATAATCTCACCCATGAACATGATTTCTGCCCGATTCCCGTCCCATTTCTTTTCACTGGCTGTGAGGTGAAGACGACATCTCCCATGATTCCGCGCTCAATCTCGGCGCCATGACTCGTCGTTTTGAATAGGCGACCTCTAGTGGCGAAAAATTACATATTGTGCCTTTAATTGAAATAAAATAAAAAAACATACTTATTTCAGCTAGTTGCCAAGGCAGCATTTCACATTTTCATTCAGTTGAAGAACTAAAATAACTAAAACTTAATAAAAACTATGTAGATTATATAAAAAAATACAATAAAAAAATTGACAAAAACACATAACAAAAGTACAAAAATTAAAATAAATGTAGTTCAAAATATTAACAAAAACTATTATAGTATATCAATAGCACTGTTTCAAAGCAGTTTCACAGTAATAAACATAAAAATACCAGTGTCAAAGTTACGAAACGATTTCAAAGACATCTCTTCAGAAAACAGTGTAATTTTTTCTGCTCAGTTCAGTTCAAGTGTTCTTGTCTTCATCCGATAGTGTTGGTGCAGTTCGCTCAATATATTTTCTGGATATTAATTGTCTTTTAATTATCATTTAAAAGCAGAAATAAGCAAAATGTTATTAAAAGCACTTAATTTTTGTGTATTCTTTAATAAAGTGTCTATGTACACTAAGTGCAAATAGCGTCCCTTGTTGGCAAATGCTATTTACACTAGCTCCACCCACCAATGTCTGGTTGGGCACTCAAGTTTAAAAAAAGACACGCAGAAGTCAACATCTTCAATGGTGCAGCAGTGGCGAGTAATGTTGCAGACCGGGCTTTTAATGCGATCGACGCGGGTTCGAATCCGCCTTTTGCCAACTTCGCATTTATTTAAAAAAAAAAAAAAAAATGAATATAATGTTCTAAAAGTGGAAATAAACTGTGAACGAGTGTTTAATAATATTAAATGTTTATTGGGTAGGGTTAGGGGAAGGTGCAAGGAGGGTTTTTATTCTCCCAATAAGGCAGCATCCATTTAATAATTTTAATAGATATAATCATATTATTGCATCCTGTTAATGTACAAAAATACTGAGGTGCAAATAGTACCTGCCAATATAAAGTATAGTCTCTTTCATATTGCAAAGAATTGATACTTTAACATTATGTAAATAGAATCAATTGCTATTTTATTCAACTTCAATTATGGCAATGAAGTTGTGAAATTTAATAAAACAAAAAATGTTGTGGCTGTTGTATTAAAACAGTGAGTATTCTAATGTTTACGAATAGGCGCCATATTTTTATTTTTTTTATAAAGAAAAGGAGGGAAGAGCCAAAATTAAGGCTTTTATTTATTAGTCTTACTCTTAGTTTTGAAAAGATCCAGCCAACATAATTTAATTCAGCATCTTTATGCCATTGTGAAGCATACTGTATATCATTTGAAGCAACAGTCAGAAGTTATTTAATTACATAGTGATCAATTTATATTTGTAAATAAAAGCTTTTTATTTGAGACGCAAAGGAGAAATTAAAGTGGCTGTGCAGCACAACAGACTCAAGAACACCTGAACGCGTGACGTGCTACATCATCCGCTTAGACTGTAGACACTAGACAGTTTGTTGATTATAATTGGAGCAATCTCGTTTTATGTCATCCAGTTGTGTTTTACTTCAGTCTAGCCAGACAGTTTTGAAAACCATGTGATTAGCACATTATCTCGCTCCCACAGGAGCAGGTGTTTTTTAGCACAAAATGTAACATATTATCCATTGTAGAGCTGAAGTGAACCCAGGTGCAGTTTACTGAAAGCTAAATAAATACAAAATAAACAGAGCTAAGCAATGACATGAACTTGAGCTGACTTAAACTTGACATAGACTAACAAATTTGAACTTGAACCATGAAACCCAGACTCACCGACAGCGGGTTTAACAATAACGCGACAAGGAAACATGGCAAACATGAGGGCTTAAAGGGTTAGTTCACCCAAAAATGAAAATTATCCCATAATTTACTTACCCTTAAGCCATCTTAGGTGTATATGTCTTTCTTCTTTAAGTCAAACACAATCGGAGTTATATTAAATTAAGGCCGTAACCATATCTTGAACCTTAGGGGGGGGGAAATAAAAATAAAATAATAATAAATTTTTTTTTATAAAGCATAAAGAAACAAAACAGTGAATGAAATTCTAGGTCTAATTCTAGTTGGGAAATAATCATTTTGGAACTAATTTGCAAATAATATTTGCATTAATATATGCACACATGTATATTATTTGTATACTATATCTGTAATACAAAGTATTGTTAGTCCTGAGATTCTTCATGTTAGTGAATAAATAAAAAGATTTTGCATTTTGTTTTGTGATTTCACTGGAAAGAATCCGCAACTGTATTAAAGTGATAGATTGACACGCTCGTCCGTGTGCACGAGCCATAAGAGAACCTAAACCCCGCCTACTTTGATTTGATTGGCCATCTCAATCATTTGACATTGACGAGCGATGTTAGACCGCTGAAGCAGACCAGACTAAAAATGTAATTTTTAAACCTTTTTGTCTTCCTAACAACATACATAGTGCTGCGTGATGATGTGCAGCAGTGCAGGAATTTCAAATACACTCTAAATAATCTTGGGTTATTTTTTCTACCCAAGTCCTGGGTCGAGCCTTTTGGGTCATTTTTTGGGTTTATTTTTCCAGTGTTTGGGTAGTTTTTGTGTTACCCAGATCCTGGGTCAGATGTAACAACCCAGTGTTTGGGTAGTTCTTGTGTTACCCAGATCCTGGGTCAGACGTAACAACCCAGTGTTTGGGTAGTTTTTGTGTTACCCAGATCCTGGGTCAGATGTAACAACCCAGTGTTTGGGTAGTTTTTGTGTTACCCAGATCCTGGGTCAGGCGTAACAACCCAGTGTTTGGGTAGTTTTTGTGTTACCCAGATCCTGGGTCAGATGTAACAACCCAGTGTTTGGGTAGTTTTTGTGTTACCCAGATCCTGGGTCAGGCGTAACAACCTATTGTTTGGGTAGTTTTTGTTACCCAGATCCTGGGTCAGATGTAATAACCCAGGGATTGAGTTATTTATCGCGGGCTTTTAGCGCCCTCTTCAGGAGAGAGCAGTGCAGCTCTGTCAAATTGTTGCATGTCTTCGGTAAAATACAGGCTTGTGTATGTTTTATTTTACCTATAAATTTGTTATTGTTCTGTATACCGTTTAATTTTATGCAAAGCAACATACAGGGGCGCGATGTGAGTCACCTAAACGAGTGTTGCGAGTCTGTGGTGGTTTCGGCCTTGTATTGAATACTATCCTGACTCTTCCAAGCTTTAATGGTATTGAATAGTGTCCAAGAAATGTGCACTCCAAATGTGCAAATGTGCACTCCAAAAAGTGCATCCATCCATCATAAAAGTAATCCATACGACTCCAGGGGGTTAATAAATGCCTTCTGAAGCGAAGCAATGCGTTTTTGTAAGAAAAATATCTATATTTAAAACTATAATCTATATTTGCCGGGTCAGAGGACACCCTTCCGCCCGAATTCAGCTCTCTCGTGAATGCTCGTATGGCCGTTGCCGGAAACCAAAGATTATAGTTTATGAAGTTTTAAATATGGATATTACTCAGCCTCGATGATATGTAGCACTGCAAGTTGTCATAGATTTAATCTCTTAGTTCTACTTTTGCTCTTTCAGTCGCATATAATTTATATGTCTATGTTCCATCTCCGTTATCACGTAACCCACGACACACAACAAAAACACAGCTCCGATGATGGCGTCCTCCATCCTCCAGTTGTAGACGTTATTGATTGACATGCTTAAATAACGTTGCTGTCAGCTGTTCAGAGTTCCTACTGGCGGTGCGAATGCAACCAGGAAAATGGCCCTAGGGGAAAATTTTGTTCTCGGGGGACCGCCCTGGTGACTAGTTCTTATAACTGACTTCCTATAACTGCCTGGTGCGAAAGCCCCTTTACAAGATGACTGACAGACCTCCTAAGTAACATATCATAAAGCTCTTATCGCAAAACCTTCCTCCAGCCCTCACCGCCGCTATAAATCCACAGACATCGCTGTGGTTTAAGGTGCAGTTGCTGCAGTCATCAGTGGTTGAGATAAACCTGCCAGTCTAGGTCAGATGCTGAAAGACAAAGACGACGGATGAGCGCGAGTGACTGGAAGAAAAACACTGAGGCAGGTTGACCTTGTAGTTTGTACACATCACGTCTCTGGGTAATTGCATGTTAATGGCTGTTTCCAGTACTGTTATCAAAGGTCCTATTAATATTTCATTCAAAGACAGAGTGAACGAGAAGTGAATAGCTCGAGATGTAGCTATACTGACACATGAGAGTGACGTGAAAGAAAGCACGAGTGGTGCGGTACAACCAGACAGACGGAGGGAGGGAGGGAGGTGGAGATCGAGACACAGCAGTGATTAGTCAGGTTCTGTGAGGAATATATTTTTATCCTTTAATGCAACTTGTGGTGATTGTGTGAGAAAAGTAAGATTCAGATTCTAATTACTTTTCTGACTAACAACTAAAATGTCAACAAAATGTCCTTGCATTACAAACTTAGTAAAGCATATTGTACACATTTGAATCTCACATTTAATAATCCAGGGCTGCGTTTCCCAAAAGCTTCGTAATTGGATCTTGTAGACCAGGGATTCCCAAACCTTTTTGTCAGCCGAACTTCTATGACTCAAAATATTTACCCCATGAGATTTTGAATTAATATTTCAATAATTTAACAATACATTTTTTAATGGTTTAAAGGGAACCTCTTTTCACATATGTAATATAAGTCTCTGGTGTCCCCAGAATGTGTCTGTGAAGTTTCAGCTCAAAATACCCCAAAGATCATTTATTATAGCTTGTCAAATTTGCCCCTATTTGGGTGTGAGCAAAAACACACTGTTTTTGTGTGTGTCCCTTTAAATGCAAATGAGCTGCTGCTCCCCGCCCCCTTTCCAGAAGAGGGCGGAGCTTTGACAGCTCGTGCTTTGGTTGCTCAACAACAACAAAGCTGGAGAATCTCACGCAGCCAAAATGAGGATTGTCAGTAACGGTGTTCAGCCTTACATTGTTCAAACCGGAGTCGACACTGATGGAGAGACTCAGGAAGAAGTTACAACTTTTAGAATGAAACTGGACGTTTCTGAATGGTTAGTGGATAAATTTATGTAGTTGCTGTGGAGTTGATTCAACTCATCGACTAGCATGTGTCGTCATGTTAATCTTTTGTGCAAATCCAGCGTTGAATTGACCCTCGTTTGTGAAGCAGTCCGGTGTAAAATGACGGCATGACAACAACACTCTACTACAACAACTCTTCCTCTTCTCTAAAGCAGCTCAACATGGCCTCACCCCCTTTGTTGTGTGTTCTCGGGGGCGGGGTTTATGTAAATTTTTGGGTTTGTGATGTCACTAACCCGGGAAGAAGCTCGTTGTAGTCCCTACTAGCTGTTTGTTGTAGTCCTTAAAAGATTTCTGTAAAAGAAAATATCTCCCTTTGCATTGAACTTTGAGCGTCATAACTTTGCAGATGTTGTTTATGCTCAAACAGCAACATTACACACTAACTAAAGTTAAAAAAGTGAAACCATAATCAAGGACCCCTTTAATTAATTATCTCACAAGCCCCCCTGCAGCGATGCTACTAAATAGCATGAAATGAAATATTTTATTTGTTTACCTGCATGCAGTGTTAATGTAGTATTATTAATGTACTAATATAGAGTTTTTTTATTTTAGTCTTTTTTCTGTTATTTTTTTAGTTAATTTTATTTATATTTATATTTTAAATTTATTTTTATTTCAGCTTAACTCTAAAAAATGCTGGGTTTTTTCAGCCCATGTTTGGGACAAATATGGACAAACCCAAACATTTGGTTTAAAAATTAATAATTTTAAATTTTAAACCAGCTGTTGGGTTTGTCCATATTTGACCCAAACATGGGCTGAAACAACCCAGCATTGTATTTCATCTCAAACTTATTTTAATTCCGTTTAATTAAAGTTTTTCCATCTTATATTTATATTTTATATTCAGATTGATTTCTATTGAAAATGTTTTTTAATACTTTCAGGTAACAATAACAACATTGCCTGCATGTCATGATGTGACCATTAATTGTGAACATGTGAATGTGTTGTTAAATTATTGAAATATTAACTTCAAGTAAATATATTTTAGTTCAAAGAGCTTTGGCTGACAAAACGTTTGGAAATCCCTGGTATTGTGTATAGTTGCTTCCTCAAAATACAAAAAGTGGAATCAGAATTGGAACCAAAGCAGGAAAGTCTGATTCCTGTCCAATTATTTTTTTGGTGAATGGACCATTTCAGGGAGGGCATAAACATTTTTAGCATAAACTTTGACATTGCTTACCTTCTTCCCATACAAATCCATTTAATATGATGTTCTCCAAAGGACAAAGCAGTCCGATGCAGTTCACTACATTCATCTCATTTATTATCCAAGAGCTGGGCCTCTGGATCCAAGGATGAAGAGGATGAGAAAGAGAGAGATCTCAGGCTGACTGCGTACATCTGTGTGTGTGTGTGTGTGTGTGTGTGTGTGTCCTATTACGTAACCGTCTCTCAACTCAGTTCAGTCACACTGGGAGCCTGGGATACGTTTCCGTACGTCTGCACAGCCCAGTTTCGCTCTTCTTTGTTGAGCTCTTTATCTTCTAAGCAAGCACGCCTGTCACCCTCCTTTTGTCTACAAAGCTCATTTCTAGTTTTTATGGTAAAAGTAAAAATCACCATCACTATGTCAGAGAAAACATGGATGTATAATGATACAGAAAGGCATTATGGAAAAAGAGACATGAGAATATTCATATTGGTGGACAGCAGCAAGGTGTTCTGGGTGGTTGCAGGGGTTTTCATGTTTTATTTTTCACAAGTTGATTTTACATATCATTCATTTCCGTAGAAGAAACGGTTCTGGATGAGTTGTGCCGAAGTTTTGGCTAATACTTTTTTATGGCAGCGGCTATTTGCACTACATGAAAAAAGCACATTTTCTTTGCAATAGATGCTATTTACACAAAGTGACAATAGCACTATTCACTTGGCGACATGCTATTTACACTAAGTGAAAATAGTGATATATTCTATTTATATAATATAAAAGTAGCAGTTCTTTGCAATAAGTACAAATAGTTGTTAGATGCTATTTATAGTGGCAGATACTATTTGCACCTCAGTATTGTTGTACATTAACAGGATGCAATAATATCATAGAGTGTAAATAATTATATTTATTAAAATGGATGCCACCTTATTGGGACAATAAAGCTCTCCCTACACCTAACCCTACCCAATTAATACTTTATTATTAAACACTTGTTAAGCACTTTATTTCCACTTTTCAAATATTTGCTTAATTTTTATTGAAAATAAATGCCTTTTCGATCTGATTTGTGATGGGAAAAGGGAGAAGAGTGAGTTTGGCAAAAGGAGGATTCGAACTTGGGTCGATCGCGTCAAAAGTTATTTCCACACACCATACTCCCAACGGCCACTGCAGATGTTGGGTGGGTAGTGTGCGTCTTGTTTAATCTCGTGTGGCCCAACCAGACATTGGTGGGTGGAGTTAGTGTAAATAGCATATGCCCAACAAGACAGGCTATCTACACTTAGTGTAAATAGACACTCCTTACTTTTAAGGCTTTGTACAAATTCCCAAATAGCAACGGTAATAATCAGGGCTTGACAATAACACCCGCCAACCGGCCAAATGCGGGTGTATTTCAGCAGTGGCGTGTAACATAGTCACTCCTACTAGCTACTTTGGCGGGTTGAATTTTATATATAATATACATTTTTCAGTTGTAGTCTTTTAAAAAGGCATCTGAAATAATAAACTAAGTGCTGAAGTGTTGTCAAAAATATCGATTTTTCAGTACATATCGATACTGAAATATCTGAAGCATTTCCAATACTCATTTTCCTCAGAATAGACACACAATACCAGCTGCTCTTTCTCTCTCTCTCATCTTTCTGACAGCGAGTCGACACACAAACTCTCCTCCCCTCACTCGTTTCATTTGCTCCGAATGAATATTGTTGCTGTTACAGGGCTTGAATTTCGGCGTGGGATTGCGTGTATTGCTCATAATTTTACTCATTCCCGCAGATTTTGTGCTCACGCACACATAAAGCCGCCTCTCAGTACTAAATTGAGTTCTTTTTCGCTGATTATTGCACTTCAACAGTCAAATACACACAAAATAATGTCAAAATGCCGGTCTTGGTGAGTATTCACGTAAATACAGTCAGTTATGCTTTAAGTGAACATAAACAGTTGAGAAAGAAAACGCACGTGTAACAGTATAATGGATCCATGCATCAGGTCTTAAAGTGACAGCAGCCTAATTACCTGCTGCCAAATTATGAGATAATATTAAAAATACCTACATGGCAGTTTTTCCCCATGGTATCGATGTCAAAATTGTGGCCAGTGAAAATGCTGAGTGGCTAGTAACTTTGGAAAACCACTAGCCACAGTGGCTGGTGAGCAGAAAAAGTTCATGTCAAGCCATATAATGATGCTTGTCTTAGTAAATGCCATTGTTAATTAGGCTTAAGTCTTAAAATGGATCTCAAATGTATGTATTTGCTTTGACGGCAATGTTTATATAAATTAAAAATGCCACACTGAGACTTGAACTATGAACATGTTTGAGTGGTGACATAAATGAATCAATGAATCAGAGTTTCTGAATCAGTTAATTCACAGAAGTGAATCAAAGAGCTCTAATGCCGTTTATTTGCTCTTCTTAAATCTTCCTTAAGCTCTCTTAATTGCAAAATCTTGAGGAAAAAGGCCGACTGCTATACTAGTCTAATGCTGCAGTCTTTGGAAATCATGATGGTTGAAACAAGGTCAAAAAAGTGAGAAATCAGATGGGGATATTGGAGAAAACCAAAAAATAGTGATGAATGGAATTGAAAAAGAGAAAATTACTGTTCAAAGCTTCAAGCCATATGAGTGGCGTTATGTCTTCATGTCAAGAAGGAAATAATTTTGGAGGAAATGAAGGAAATCGAGCAAATGCAAGAAGTGGGATTGATGATGTTTAGAGACATCATTTGAGATGGAGGGAGAACCTCTGAATTTGCGGTTGAATCAAGCATTTGTTCTGGAGAGAAATAAGGATGTATTGTCACTCAGTGAATTCAGTGTCAGAATGTAATATCTGTCTGTTTTCGAGGTCATTTGTCATATCAGTAACGCAGTAAATATTTGATGAGATTGTAGCATGAATGAACATCTGTCAGAATGAAAGAATTAACACAACCCCTCATTCCTGATTGGTCTGACTAACAGATAAACTATATTGCCAAAAGTTTTGGGACGTCTGCCTTTATGTGCACATGAACTTTAATGACATCCCATTCTTAATCCGTAGGGTTTAATATGGAGTTGGCCCACCCTTTGGAGCTATTACAGCCTCAACTCTTCTGGGAAGGCTTTCCACAAGGTTTAGGAGTGTGTTTATGGGAATTTTTGACCATTCTTCTAGAAGCGCATTTGTGAGGTCAGGCAGTGATGTTGGACGAGAAGGCCTGGCTCACAGTCTCCGCTCGAATTCATCCCAAAGGTGTTCTGTGGGGTTGAGGTCAGGACTCTGTGCAGGCCAGTCAAGATCCTCCACACCAGACTCGCTCATCCATGTCTTTATGGCCCTTGCTTTGTGCACTGGTGCGCAGTCATGTTGGAACAGAAAGGGGCCATCCCCAAATTGTTCCCACAAAGTTGGGAGCATGAAATTGTCCAAAATGTCTTGGTATGCTGAAGCATTAAGAGTTCCTTTCACTGGAACTAAGGGTCCAAGCCCAACCCCTGAAAAACAACCCCACACCATAATCCTCCTCCACCAAACGTTACACTTGGCACAATGCAGTCAGGCAAGTGCCGTTCTCCTGGCAACCGCCAAACCCAGACTCGTCCATCGGATTGCCAGACAGAGAAGCGTGATTCGTCACTCCAGAGAACACGTCTCCACTGCTCTAGAGTCCAGTGGCGGCGTGCTTTACACCACTGCATCTGACGCTTTGCATTGCACTTGGTGATATAAGGCTTGGATGCAGCTGCTCGGCCATGGAAACCCATTCCATGAAGCTCTCTATGCACTGTTCTTGAGCTAATCTGAAGGCCACACGAAGTTTGGAGGTCTGTAGCTATTGACTCTGCAGAAAGTTGGCGACTTCTGCGCACTGTGCGCCTCGGCATGCGCTGACCCCGCTCTGTGATTTTACGTGGCCTACCACTTTGTGGCTGAGTTGCTGTTGTTCCCAGTTGCTTCCACTTTGTTATGATACCACTAAAAGTTGACTGTGGAACATTTAGTAGTGAGGAAATTTCACGAATGGACTTATTGCACAGGTGGAAACCTATCACGGTACCACCCTTGAATTCACTGAGCTCCTGAGAGCGACCCATTCTTTCACAAATGTTTGTAGAAGCAGTCTGCATGCCTAGGTGCTTGATTTTATACACCTGTGGCCATGGAAGTGATTGAACACCTGAATTCAGTGATTTGGAGGGGTGTCCCAATACTTTTGGCAATATAGTGTAGCTCCGCCTCCAAGCCGTTGCCATTGGCTGAGCCAAGTGTTGCTTTGCTATTCTGGTTGGGATGCAATGTTTAGATTACGAATCAACCTAAAAATGGCTCACTTATTTTAAGAAAGTATTTTAACATTATACACATCACTTTTAAAGGAACTGTTCATCTAAAAAAATTAAAATACTTTTGTTGTTCAAAACTCATATGACTGACTTTTTTTTGCTGCTCTTTTCCCATACAGTTAAAGAAGAGACTAGGGCCTGTCAAGCTCCAAAACTAAGCTCCATAAAAGTGTATGATTTGTGTGCCATTTGTTTCAAGACCACTTTTTGTGAGGAACTGAATTTAACTTAAGCCATTATTCAAAATATTCTGCTCTCTCTTAGCCATCAAAACTCTCTCTCTATATAAAGTAAAAACAGTTATATTGTGGAATATTATTACAATTTAAAATAACCTTTTTCTATTTTCATATCATTAAATGTAATTTATTCCTGTGATCATTCTAATATGCTGATCTGCTGCTCAAGAAACATTTATGATTATTATCAATGTTGAAAACTGTTGTGTACTTTTTTTTTTCAGGTGAATAGAAAGTTCAAAAGAACAGCATTTATCTGAAACACAAAGCTTTTGTAACATTATACACTATCGTTCAAAAGTTTGGGGTCAGTAAGAATTTTTATTTTTATTTTTTTGAAAAGAAATTAAAAAAATTAATACTTTTATTCAGCAAGGATGCATTAAATCGATCAAAAGTGACAGTAAAGACATTTATAATGTTACAAAAGATTATATTTCAAATAAATGCTGTTCTTTTGAACTTTCTATTCATCAAAGAATCCTGAAAAAAAATATTGTACACAAATAACTTTAATAAATGTTTCTTGAGCAGCAGATCAGCATATTAGAATGATTTCTGAAGGATCATGTGACACTGAAGACTGGAGTAATGATGCTGAAAATTCAGCTTTGATCACAGGAATAAATTACTTTATAAAATATATTCAAACAGAAAACAGTTATTTTAAATTGTAATAATATTTCACAATATTACTGTTTTTACTGTATTTTTAATTAAATAAATGCAGCCTTGGTGAGCAGACGAAACTTCTTTTAAAAACATTAAAAATCTTACTGTGTCCAAACTTTTGACTGGTAGTGTGTATATGTATATCTATCTATATATAATATTCGACAGAAGTTTTTCTTTTGTGTCCCCCAGAAGTAAGTCATATGAGTTTGGAGCGACATGAGGGTGATTAAATGAAGACAGAAATTTCATTTTTGGGGAAATTATTCCTTTTAACGTAATCCATTCTGATGTCTGTAACATCTGTGAGGATTCCAGCTATGGATCCTTTGAATGGAAATTAACCCGGTCAAGCGAACGCTTATCTGAAAACCAGGCAGGAGGAGTGAGAGCAAGAGAGAAAAGGAGAAAGCGCCCGAGTAGAGGTCAGTAGCACAGTCTGGGTGGCTTCAATTATGGGCACTTTGTACGTTTCACACAGATAGCATTAAGTGACACATGGCATTGACACAAGGAGGATATGTGTGAAAACATATTAAAACATATTAATTTAACAAAACATACTCATTTAAAGTTAAACAATAGGCAAAGTGTTACATTTATAACACCATTTGTTGTTCAGCTTAACCATAAAATATTCAAATGACTACCATCCGTGAGTAATGCTGGTAAGATTTTTAAAAATGTCTTGAAAGAAGTTTCGTCTGCTCACCAAGGCTGCATTTATTTGCTAAAAAATACAGTAAAAACAGAAATATTGTGAAATATTATTACAATTTAAAATAACTGTTTTCTATTTGAATATATTTTAAAATGTAATTTATTCCTTTTATTCAAAGCTGAATTGTCAGCATCATTACTCCAGTCTTCAGTGTCACATGATCCTTCAGAAATCATTCTAATATGCTGATTTGAGAAACAAGAAACTGTTCATATAAATGTTGAAAACAGATGTGCTGCATAATTTTTTAATGGAAAATTATAATTCTACTGGATTATCCAAAAATAGGCATGGTTATGAAAACATAAAATCACTTTTATTGAATTTCCAGAAAAAGATATTATTTTGATATATGCCATGGTCAGGATATTAGATTCATACCGTGATATTTTGGTCATGCCACCCGCTCCTATGACAAGCTGGTACAGTGTACAGGAGCGATGTTCAATTCACAAACACACATATATAGTGAGAGACAGATGCACACACTCACCCTTGTCAGGGAACAGATGGTGAGACACATCTATTCTCAGACAGACTGGCAAGGTATATGAACACAGACTGTGAAAGAACAAGACAGAGATGCTTACACACACACACACACACACACACAAAATCAGGCAGTAATGAAGTCGGTAACATAACTAAGTAATTGTTCATCTTTATGATTATAGTGTGTGCATGTGTGTGAGTCAGGTTTACCTACATTGGTCCCCACAGTAAGATAATAAAATTGCCTACATTGTGTGGACCGACTAACAGTCGCCATAAGAAGCTTCATAATACACATAGTAATTAGTGTCTTAATGAAAATGTAAAAACACAGATAGCCTTGAGAGTGTGAAGTGTAGGGTTAGGGGAAAGAAAATATCATTAGCTCCATGTAAAAACAACATAAAAACAACATTCATGGCCTTCAGGACTGTCTTAAATCCAGAAGGTTATCAGAAGTGTTATTGCTTAGAGGTTGCTCAAACTTCAGTAAGTGTAGAAGAGCTATACAAATTAATGTTGAAAACGCAGTTTAGGAACTTGATGAGAAATGTTGGAGCTCAATTTTGAATATTGACATTGGCATCTTGGCAAAGTATGTGTAAGACACTGATGAGATCTCTTCTTGAAAATGTACCACTCCATTTCATGTTATTTCTCTCCAGGAGAAACAAGATTTTACCGAGATACCATTTGTGGTTTTACTTTCCTGTGGGTGTGACTTGAGATTCAGTGGGTTGGTTTTAATGGTGTTCAACCATTAGTATGAGGAAACCATTATACAAATTGTTTATTCAGCAAGGATGCATTTATAAAAGACATTTATAATGTTATAAAAAAAATTAAAATACATGCTGTTCTTTTGAACTTTCTATTCATCAAAGAATCCTGAAAATGAATATTTTCCCATTAAAAAAAAAGCAGCACATCTGTTTTCAACATAATAAATGTTTCTTGAGCAGCAGATCATCATATTAGAATGATTTCTGAAGGATCATGTGACACTGGAGTAATGATGCTGAAAATTCATCTTTGATCACAGGAATAAATTACATTTGAAAATATATTAAGTTGTAATATTTCACAATATCACTGTTTTTACTGTATTTTAAATCCAATAAATGCAGCCTTGGTGAGCAGAAGAGACTTCTATTAAAGACATTAAACAATCATACCAACCCCAAACTTTAAATGATACTGTAAATCATTGCTTACAGTACATTATAATGCTTTTATGGTACATTAAAACACATAGTTCCTTTTGATATCTTATGCATCTCATAATGCATTATGGAGGTGGTTAAATTTACTTATGCAATATGCATAAGAAGACATTATAAAACATATTATTCCGACTCTAAATTCTGACTGGACATGCTGAAAGCCTTTGTTAAACACACACCTGTAACCAAACATTATGTATTAATGTTGCCCGTTTAATGGAGTCGGTCTGTCTAATATGACTGGACTGCATGATGCAGTTATCTGCTCAGTAAACAGTTATGTCCTGTCATCTTTGGATGTAAACAAATGTTTGACTCGCATGACATTTGCAGGGACGAGAATGAGAAATGACAGCACATATGATGATGGGTAAGAAAGGTTCAGACCTTTACAAATATATCATCTGACTGATTTAAGTGGCTGAGCTTTTAAATGTTGCTTGTGAATAAGATGCACGATTTGAGGGATTAATCATTCAAGTCAATTATTTTATCCCTTATAACTCATCTTTGATCACCAAAATTGCATATTTAAACGCTTTTTCCTGTGATAAAAATTTCTTTGTGCCTTAAAATAGCTTGAATGTAACTCTGCACCCTTGCTTCATTTAGTATACGCAGAATCATGAATATGCAAATTAGCCCCGCCTCCACTCACTCACTCCAGCTCAGAGATCCACTTGATCAACTTTACTGTAGTAAATGCTACACAAAAAGTGGAAATATTGGTTGAATTCAGCCATATACTGTATGTTTAAACCAGAAGCTGATTGAGAAGAAGAGGAAGAGTGAATTATACGGGCTCGTCTACAAGAATGGTAATATGTTTTGTGTATCGCTCTCAACATCGGACACATAACGGTAATTAATATGATTAGCCTTTTGCTTGACTACATTATCAAACAGCTAATAATGTGTTGCTAATGTTACACAAACCATGATCCCATTCACCATCTCAGAGTGAGACAGCTGACTTCTAACAATCAGTATCCTTACAAACGCTTTGAACAACTCAGAACGTCAGTGGAGAAAGACATATAGTTCATCATAACATCATAATATACATCATATACATAATTAACCCGCTATATTGCTAAATGTACCTGATTTTTCATATCAACAGAATAATATTCCTGGATAATCCGGCTTCTCTCCGGATTGAGACTCCCCTGCTGCAGAACATAGTTAATGATATGCTAAAGCCCGCCCACACGTTGACGTGATTGGTTACATGTTTGTGATGTCACAGACACCAGCGATTTCAAACCGCGTTTTTTAGATTTTTTTTTTGGTGCACTGCAGTTTTAAAGAGAAAATACTTAGCAATGGTGTTGACTGATGAATTTGCACATGGTTTGTCTTAAAGCATTTTAAAAACACCACATAGACATAAACAACATTAAAAACTTGATTTGTACCACAGGGGGAATCAAATTCCATTTGATTTATACTTAAAAAAGCAAGAAAAAACTATTTGTCGATGGGGCAAAAAAATAAACTTGAACAATTTAAAAATCATATTATTGTGTAAAACAACACATACATACTAATTATTATTATTTTGCATATAGATTTGTACAATAAGATTGGCTTTTTCAAGGTAGCATAATATTAAATCTTGCATGAAATGGCTTCATACAGACCCAAAGACAACAATATGATACTCAAACATGCGCGCACACACACACACACACACACACACGTTCTCTGTTGCTGTTGTGGACCCCTTCAGTTCCCTGAGGTTCATCAGTAGTCTGCTCACTGCTGGAACACACTTCTTATCGTCTGCTGTTTGCTTTGCCTCTACTGTAAAACAGGGTGGTCTACAGAGAGACCAAAACAACCTTCCCTTCTCCCTCCGCCTCTGACTTCTCAATTCTCTTTCCTCCTGCCTAGTGAAATTATTCTCTCTCTGTCTTGCATACACAATGCACAATTAAAAAGCTACTTCATTTTGAGAAGTAAAGAGAAAGGATGTTGTTTAGGACATCTGCAGTACGTACTCATTCTGTAGGTCTGTCGTAGTGATATTTTAGATGTGAATGAATCTTTTAAGTAAACAAATCTCATTCGCTTTCATTTTTCTAATGTAATTTGTGCTTGTTAAGTTTGAAGTGTACAACATTAGGGCTGGGTTGACGATATCAAATAAGTAAAGGATAATCCACGGCTTGCTGTATATTAAACGATCTTAACGCACAACATGGAGGCAAAGAACCTCTCGACGCAAATTTGAGGAGTGCGTTCAAATCATTTAACGCACAGCTAGCTGAGGAAAATCACACTTATACCATGGTTATATGCCAGCACTGAAAAGTTTAAGCTGTTATTGGTGTTTGCAGCACAATATTTGATCAGAAGGATAAGAATGATGGTCATTTTCATTGTTAAGGCTTGTTAGATATAGCATTCTGCCCGCTTTGAGTCAGACACAGAGATAAAGTAGTGCCGTGAGATCACATTTATTTGAATGAATGAATTATAGCATTTATTTGAATTATTTATCAGAGAGAGAGATGTGTGTGTGAATTGCCTGCGTCTGTGCAGCATCTTTCTTCTAATAGTGAAGCCAGCGATGTTACCCCACCGTTGCTGAGAAGTATATTGTATAGATTCAGTAGCAAAGCTATTTTATTATTAAAAGTCGTGGGGCAGCATTGATACCAAGTATCTGTGCTCCTGAATGTGTGTGTGTGTGCAGCATGATCTCAGATCTTGGTGTGCGAGCGGTGTGTGTGTGTGTGTGCCAAACTTGGAGCCGCCAAACTGCTCTGTCTCCAAAATGTTTGTACGCATGGGTCAGAGTTTGTGTACAGGTGTGCAAATTTTCCCGTCAAGTTTGTTTTTATAAATCACAACCCATGTGTAGGAAGTGGCGTACACCTCTTCCAGGGCCTGTTTTGTGCGTACGCAACGGTTATAAATGAGGCCCCTGTTAAGTAATAAAAACATCCTCTCCGTTCAAATCTCTCAGTTCTCGTTATCTCTGAAAAGCCAAGCCAATGTTGATTCTTGTTTTATTACGAGCTCTGTCGCATTCTCTTTTTGCCAGCAGACTCTCTTCTGTTTTGTGTTTGTTTAAAACAAGTGATTCCCCGGAGGTTGGAGATTGAGCTGCTCCATGTCAACCTTTCTCGCTCATTGTGACAACTAACCTCTGCCACTTTCACACCAGACACATGTCAAAATAAACCTTTGCTGCTGACCTTCAGTGATCCAATTCAACCATACTAATAATCAAAATTACTTTAGATTAGATTTTGAAATAAGAGTTTTGAACTTCCTTCTCCTGTATCCTGTTCTCTTAACGAGTAATGGGTGTGTTTTGGGCGTAACGTGCAGTAAACTAATCAGAGTCTCATCTCCCATTCCCTTTAAAAGCCAGTTGTGCTCAAGCCATTACATGGCGGAATTTGCAAGCGGAAAAACTGAACGCTTCTCTAGCGAGGAAACGGATCTGCTCATGCATGAGGTTAAAGCGTGAGCAGACCATCTACGGGACAAGCTGGATTCCACCAAAGCATTTTTATCTTTACGCACACGATAATAATCTTTTACATTGTAATCCTTTTTTTTTTTTAAATATTTGGCATGTTTGTGCGCTGCTGCGCGTCCCTGTGTGTGTAATAAGCAGTGTGTACGCGCGTTGTGCACCCGCATATAGGTGCATATTACTAACACGCCCTTTAAATAACAAAACAAATACTGCACCATTGACGTTAGACCAGGTTTCAGTTGGTCAATGGTGCAGTCTATTTCAGTTGCCTCAAAATAGCAACACGCCAACAATGCACCTGAACACACCTCGTTTTCAGACCAGCACGCCCATGGGTGCACAGATGGGCACAAATGCATTTACTATTTAAACAATGTGGCACAGGACTTGAAAATGATAATTGTGTCGGGCTGAAACTAGCACAAAAACACTTGCGTTGCACCTGGCAACACATTGCACCAGGTGTATGATAGGGCCCTTGGTGTGAAAGGGCCTTAACATTTGCCAAAAATAGAACTTTTTGTTGTTATTAAAAAAAATAAAAAACAAGCAAGCCCAGCCCAGGTGAGAAAAAGTAATGCAAAAGTAATGTAATGCATTACTTTTCATAAAAACTAGCTAAGTATTGCAAATAGTTACGTTTTTAGGGAGTAACGCAATATTGTAATGCATTACTTTTAAAAGTAACTTTCCCCAACACTGGACGAGACACACACGGGCGAGTGACGCATGTACACAATTTCCTACAAAAACCATACCGACAGGTCTAAAATATTAATACTTACCATAGTAAATCAGGGTAAGACAAAAACATGTTTTGGAAGAAGAATTGGTGATGTATTGTAAATGTATGTATTGACTATGTAAAAAGTTACATAGTGTGCCTTTAAGAAAAATTTAAATGTACTGTTCCTGATATATATCCAGATGGATCATTATCGAATCAAACTGAAGCAAGACCTTGTGAATTGGAATCGAATCGATTTGTGAAATATGTCAACATCCAGCCATAGACTGTAGAGTAGTATGTTAGTATGCTATTCCGAACAATTATTGTTTGCTGGTTCATGTTGAGCCACGCGTGCACAGCGGAGAGGATGTGGTGGAGATCTGTGAAAGGCCTGCGGATGCTGCTGCCCATTGAAGATCAGTGAATTATTCAGAGAATCTAGCAAGAGGCTTTTTAAGGACTCTACAGATTAAACCATAAAAGGCATATCATCTCTGGCTGCTGTTATGTTTCACCACAGAGTACTAGCTCTGTCTCCAAAACCTAGTGAGATGCCTTGCATGCTGCCTTCTAAGACAGCATCCTTACTGAAACAGAACCTTGTAAGAGACTGATCTGAACTCTAATATGCATACAATTTTGCACACATATTGGGTAAAATAATCAAATTTTAATTTGATTTTGAATAGTTTTTGCCATTGAATAAATTATACATCTTAGATGGATTTTTTCTGCATCGCAGTGCATTATGGGAATGCCTTATGCATTAAGGAGAAATGCGATGGAGCCTCAGAATTTGGCCTTAAGAAGCTATCTTAAAAGGCAGCGAAATCAATATGATGACTTAAAATGTGGGCAGCTTTGGAACAGAGCCATTGTGATACATATATGGATCTTGCAATTTGCAGTGATTAGAGGAAAAAAAACGTTACACCATTTGCCTGGGAATTATAGAAAGGATACTAATGAAAATGATATTGCATTACTGATTGATTTAGGGCTAAACTATTAGAAAAGGTATGAAAGTTTGACAGAAGTGGAAATGACCTTCTAATCGGGCCAAGAGCAGTCCGCTGTGAATAATAAGCCTATATCTGCTGCACACAGTGTGTTCCCTTGTGCCTGCCAGGGTGTTTGTGTGTGTTTGCATATGTGTTCATGTGTGTTGTCGTGCTGCATGTGCTTTTGATGATGCTTCTTCACCCGGGGCAAAGGTGCAAATGGAAAAAATAGTCAGATTAAGCATGTGTTTTTTTTTAATTAATTAAAAAAAAATTATGGGTGTGAAAGTGAGAGAGAAATGTGAAGATATTTTGGGCTAAAAATGGCCCTCATAACTGAATAATTTCCCTACAGGCATGCAGTGACAGATAACATATGACTCGTAAGCCCTAGATGCCAAATGAGGTGCTGGTGAAGAACACAGCATTCTGATTGGCTGACTGGTTGAATGAATAGTTGTGAGGTCACATGATCAGTGGCAATCAGTTCATACGGAGCGTTACAGTAATCTAGCCTTGAGGTCATGAACGCATGAACTAACTGTACTGCATTCGTCATTGAGAGCATATGTCGTAGTTTAGGTATATTTTTAAGATGGAAGATTGCGGTTTTCACATGCTTTCAAATGAAAGATTGGTATCAAACAGCACACCCAGGTTCCTAACTGACGACGAAGTGTTAGACAGTATTCTAGGTTATTACGTGAAGAAGTTTTTGGTCCAATAATTAGAATCTCTGTTTTTTTCTGAATTTAGCAGTAGGAAATTACTAGTCATCCAATTTTTTATATCAGCTATGCATTCTGTTAATTTTGTGAATTGGTAAGTTTCGTCAGGGCGCGAAGAAATATAGAGCTGAGTATCATCAGCGTAACAGTGAAAACTAACACCATGCTTTCTAATGATATCTCCCAAGGGTAGCATGTACAGAGTGAAAAGCAACGGTCCTAGTACTGAGCCTTGCGGTACTCCATATTGAACTTGATCGATATGACATCTCTTCGTTTACTACTACAAACTGATAACGGTCAGATAAGTATGATTTGAGCCATGACAATGCAGTTCCACTAATGCCAACATAATTTTCGAGTCTATTTAAAAGAATGTTGTGATCGATAGTGTCAAATTCAGCACTAACAGTGTTGTAGCGTCTGGGCATGCAAGGTATGCACGTGCATATGGGCCCGCTATTACTGGTTTAACCCCAAAGTATACTTCGGGGCGTCCGCACACCGTCCGCATCGCGAAATTTTCGTCATCAGGAGGGTTTGTGGACATCCGCGCTCCCCGTTCGCGCGCAGCCCAATTTTTGAGATGGCACGGACAGTGTGTGTACTGTACAACAGCCCATGCGAGAGTGAATTGAGTGCTTGAAAACAAAAGTCTAGATAGCCGAACGCGTTTTTCTGCAGCCAAATACTTCCAAAGGCTCACACGCGCGTCTGTGCGCGAGACAGAACCCGTGTACATATGTTCAGAAAAATGATGTATAATAGAAATAATGTTGTCAATAACTTGCTATAGCCTTTCTATGTTAAATGTACTGAAAATCATTAAGAATCTGAATAAATGGACCATAAAATGGTCCATGCCATGTCTTAACGATGATCTATTGTATTTGACCGGTATTCGCTTTTCTGTCATTTTTAAAGTGGGTTTCTTAAAAACTTGTGCATGCAGTAATGTATGTAGTATAGATTTTGAAATGATTCATATTGGTTTTCTGAAAAAACGACTACGTCTGCACATTTTAAGATACTGCACAAGATGTGAATAAATGTAACTCGTACTAGCTGGGGAGGATACTCTTTATTCAACTAAATCAAATGCACATAAAACGTGATGGAAACATATTTAGAGAAGAAACTTCTAGTAAATTTATTTAAAAATGTGCATGAAAAAAGTCTGTGACAGAATAATTAATTCATAACTGTAATAATCTTCGGACTCATCGCATCTGAAATGATGCTATGATCATTCTGATCATTGATCATTCCAGAGCCGAATCGGTCGAATTCAAACGCTGACTGTGTTGAAAAGCCGTTTTTTTGACATTTTTGAAATAGGTCCGCAATGCAAAGTCAAAATGATGGAGGAGCGCATAGTAGTGCTGTTGTTGTCATTCCTAGAAATTCCTAGAAGACGCACAGTCTCAGTACTATGGTACGGTCTAAATCCTGACTGGAAATCCTCACAGATACCATTTATTTCTAAGAAGGAACATAGTTGCGATGATACTGCCTTTTCTAGTATTTTTGACAGAAAAGGTAGATTCGAGATCAGCCTGTAACTGACTAATTGTCTAGGATCAAGTTGTGTTTTTTTTAATAAGAGGTTTAATAGCCAGCTGGATGGACACACCAGCAGATGTATTACTGATATTGTGTATGGCATCCAATCAGAAAATAACTGTATAAAAGTATCTTTTATTCAGTCAAATTGATTTTTAATGGAATTCTTTTATTCAGTCAAATTGATTTTTAATGGAATTCTTCACTAATCACTGGAGAATTGAGTTAAATTACAGCTCAAAAGTTTGAGGTCAGTGAGATTTTGTTTTAAAGAAATTAATACTTTTTGTCAGAAAGGATGCATTAAATAGGTAAAAAAAAAAAAAAAAAGAAAATGCATTTTTTTTTCTAATAAATGCTGTTCTTTTGAACTTTCTATTCATCAAAGGATCCTCAAACTGTGTGTCACGGTTTCCACACAAATACTAAGCAGCAAAACTGTTTTCAACATTGATAATAATCAGAAATGTTTCTTGAGCATAAAATGAATGATTTCTGAAGGGTCATGTGACACTGAAGACTGCTGAAAATTCAGCTTTGCCATCACAGGAATAAATTACGCTTTCAAAATATATTCAAATAGAAAACAGTTATTTGAATTTGCAGTAATATTCCATAACATCACTGTTTTTACTGAATGTTTGATCCAATGAATGCAGCCTTGGTGAGACTTCCTAGAGACTTTCAAAAACAAATCTCACTGACCCCAAACTTTTAAATGATGTGTCGTTTAAAATTTGTGAGAAATCAGTACTTGCAAAATAAGGCAGGTAGGTTGAAACACAAAAGTCTGAATAAGATTGTCAGGCATCAACAAGTGAAGTGTTATTGTTATCATAGTCTGGTGTCTATAGAGCAGGGGTGCCCAATCCTGTTCCTGGAGATCTACCTTCCTACAGAGTTCAGCTCCATCCCTGCTCAACACACCTGTCTGTAATTATCAAGTGCTCCTGAAGATCTTAATTAACTGATTCAGGTGTGTTTTATCAGTGTTGGAGCTCAACTTTGCAGGTAGGTAGATCTCCAGGAACAGGATTGGGAACCTTTGCTATAGAGTATCAGCCAAGGCATAGTCATACACCCTTAAAATTCAGACCCAAATGGTACTCAAGTTCACGTGCAATAGTGTTTTATATGAACCAAACAGAAGCGTTAGTCATCAGCACATCTGTCCCGGAGCGAATGACAGCTCCAGTGCATTTCTGAGCGGATGGACACTGATTCCATGGCTGTTGTTCGTGGACCTTTTCTCTGGTTTGTGATTACTCAGCAGTGATTCACAGGGAGAATTCAAATGCCAGCACTGCTCCATGGTGGCCTCCGGCACGGTTGTCTCGGCCCTGGAGTCAGAAGCAATGCACTTATTGAGAGGACACAATATTTTGTCTATCTGCACGCTATACACCGGGGTTGGGGGATTCATCAAATTTTATTTTTTACAATTTTGGCTTATAATTATTATGAAAACAAGATAATCATGATAAAATGCCTCATTATGTTTTGCAATGATGCTCTTATTGCTGTTTCCCCTCTCTAAATGTTTAGTAGTTTTCAGGTTGTGTATTTGCACGACATCTTAGTTAATCCTATTCATTTTGATCAAATTTATTTGTATTTAAAGGGGTCATGAACTTCATTGTTTTATTGTTTTATAATGTTTTCTGGGCTGCACTTATAATGTTAGTATTATAAAATGGGAGTTTTGGCGAGAGTCCAGAACTCAATCACTGATAAACTCACGCTGTTTGATTGACAGCTCCAGCGATTGTAAAGGGAGCGTTCTTTGATCGCTTTCTATATATAATTTAATCACAGTTTAAGTAACAGATTATTTTCATCCTACTAAGAGAAACAACGTGAAGTTGACCATTTAGTCACTGGTTTGATTTACTGACACATAAGATCATCTGACTGTACATGAATCATTAATATCAGATCAGGCATTAGAATTAACACAGTTACTTACATGTTGTCACATTACTGTCGAGTCCATATTGTAAAAGTCTGTTTGCAAAGCCTGCGCCGAAATGCAATTGATTTACCAAAGAATCCACAGTGAAATGTACCGAATACAAATAAATAAAGCTCAACTGAGACGTGCACATTGTTGAAAATAAATATATTCCTAGCATTAGGATCTTTTGAAAGGTAATGTTACTTTAGTCCTGTATCGCTCTTCTCTCCTCATCTCACTAACACACCAGTGGGCGGGGCTAACATTACAATGATGAATAGGTGTTGATTTCTTCTACGGAGGAGGCATTTCACCTATCTAGATAAGCACATTCAGGGACGAATCGTTCGCTTGGCCTAGTGTCAATAAAAGCTTTTATTGGACTAACAAGGAGGTTTTCAGTTCTGAAACTTACAGGATTTTCTTATAGTACGATGACCTCTTATATATCAAAAGCTCCAGGAAAAGTTGATTTCTCAATTCATGATCCCTTTAAAAAGAATGTTTGACTTTCAGGAACGTTAATAGAATTTCATTCTATATCTTTTCATTAGGTGTACTTCCTTAAATGTAATTTGAAGATTAATTAAATTGGAAATTAAAAGGAATTGTGGCAAAAAAAAAAAAAAAAAAAAACATTTATACAGTTGTACATAATACTGTATGTGTGTGTGTGTGTATATATACAGAATATCTATGTCATGTGTTGGTTTAAATAATGAATCACATGACGAAGCAGAATACACTGCAACAGACTAAGGGAGCACTGAGGGTATAAATGCATATATGAGATAATTAATTAACACCAGTGAACTGAATTACTAATGAATACAGCAATCAAAGTAACAAACTAGAAACTGGGTCACATGACAAGGAAAATATATATAAATATATATATATATATATATATATATATATATATATATATATATATATATAATATACACTACCAGTCAAAAGTTTGGAATCGGTACGATTTTTAATGTTTTTAAAAGAAGTTTCATCTGCTCACCAAGGCTACATTTATTTAATTAAAAATACAGTAAAAACAGTAATATTGTGAAATATTATTACAATTTAAAATAACTGTTTTCTGTTTGAATATATTTTATAAAGTAATTTATTTCTGTGATCAAAGCTGAATTTTCAGCATCATTACTCCAGTCTTCAGTGTCACATGATCCTTCAGAAATCATTGTAATATGATGATCTGCTGCTCAAGAAACATAATATATTCAAACAGAAAACAGTTATTTTAAATTGTAATAATATTTCACAATATTACTGTTTTTACTGTATTTTTAATTAAATAAATACAGCCTTGGTGAGCAGACGAAACTTCTTTTAAAAACATTAAAAATCTTACCGTGTCCAAACTTTTGACTGGTAGTGTGTATAAATATGTGTATATATATATATATATATATATATATATATATATATATATATATATACACACACACACACACACACACACACACACACACAGAAAATCTCTGTACTATTGTATGTTGTTTCTAGTGTTTCTAGTGAAATATATTTCATTCAGTGTTATATATTTCAGCACAAGATTTCTCACGCAGCTTCAGTTTCATACTGAAAAATTAATAGATATGTGGATGGACTCCAGTTGAAACGCTGCCCATTCATTTAGGAATCTCTTGCTAAATCTCTTCTTTCCACATTTTTGAGTTGGTTTTTCTGTGAGTGTGTGCTCAGCACAAGGGCTTCATTGCCTGAGACTGTGTTCTAGCAGAGATGGGGTAATGAAGTTAGATAAATGCCAAGAAATGGTGCTTAGCTCCAGGTGAGGCTTTAATGTGGTCATAATTAGACTAATTTTACCACTCTGGACAATATACATATCCTCAAGCATTATGATTTTATAACATTTGCATGAAACATTGAAGCATCTTCAGAGACATGAAGCCTCATAAAATGCAACTGTCCTGAACTGCCTCCAATTTAAAATCATTTTGAAGACCAAAGTGACTTGTGTGGGTTGCAGGTGTTCTCTGCATCTCTTTATTAAATTCTCTGTTTGGATGTATGCCAGCATGCTGAGAGCTGCAGAACATTAAATAAATGATCATAAAATGATTTTACATTTACATTGTTAAAAGTGGACCAGTTTCTGTGCAGAAATGTACATAATCCATGAACAAATGACACATCCAATGCAAAGGATGACAGATTCACTCTTCGTTTAAAGCTGTCTGGATGAAGTTTTGTTCAAAATCTCTTGATGTAGTTCTGACTAAAATTGTAGATGTAGATGTTATGATCATATGGGTAATTCCTACTGTTCAGTACATTTTCATGTCCCCATCGCATTTTCTTATAAATATTTAATTGGTAATGAATATGACTTTCCATCATGTCAGTCTTGTCACACTTGTACTTTTGGATAAATCTAAAGGTATCTGTCTGTAAAGGCAATTTCTTTTAATGAACACTTATTACAGTTATAAGAGTTTCAATTTATTTTAAGTTTACTCTCTTAAATTCAAATGCAGTTCTGCTGTAATGTTTACATGCTGTTGTTTAATATTCCAAGCATTTCTTCATATTTTTTTCAAATTGAAATGTTCTGAGAAATTATCATTTGTTTGGCTTTCCATTATGTTAGTCTTTTGTACTGTCTCTTAACAAAAGCATGTTCTTTAATGACATCTTCCAGGAAGTGACATCATCTTGGAAGGAAAACAATAGCATGAACATTAGTAAGTATTTTTAGTGGATTTGATGAGTCAGTGATGTCTTGTGGTATTAGTTGGTTTCTGTCACTCTAAAATATTCAATCTTGTTTGATAAAATTACAGAAAATTACATAAATATATATATATATATATATATAAAAATTCTCTGGGCCCTATTTTAATGATCTAAGGGCGTGTCCAAATCCACTCTTGCTAGTTTAACGACGGGAAAAGTGGTTGGCGCGCCCAGCGCATGGTCTAAAAAGGTTGTCCCTAGTCTCTTAATGAGTAATGGGTGTGTTTTGGGCGTAACGTGCAATAAACCAATCAGAGTCTCATCTCACATTCCCTTTAAAAGCCAGCTGCGCTCGCGCCATGGCGGATTCACTATTTGCATGGCAGAATCTGCAAGTTGGAAAACTGAACGCTTCTCTAGCGAGGAAATGGATCTGCTTGTGCTCAAGGTTAAAGCGCGAGCAGACCATCTATGGGACAAGCCAGATTCCACCAAAGCATTTTTATCTTTATGCACACAATAATAATCCTTTACATTGTAATCCTTTTTTTTTTTTAATATTTGGCATGTGTGTGCGCTGCTGTGCGTCCCTGTGTGTGTAATAAGCAGTGTGTACGCGCGTTGTGCACCCACCTATATGCTCATATTACTAACGCGCTCTTTAAATAACAAAACAAATATTGTGCCATTGACTTTAGACCAGGTTTCAGTTGGTCAATGGCACAGTCGTTTTCATTTGCCTCAAAATAGCAACACGCCAACAATGCACCTGAACACACCTCGTTTTCAGACCAGCACGCCCATGGGCGCACAGATGGGCGCAAATGCATTTGCTATTTAAACAACGTGGCGCTGGACGTGAAAATGATAACTGCATCGGGCTGAAACTAGCAAAAACCACTTGTGTTGCGCCTGGCGTCGTATTGCGCCGGTGTATGATAGGGCCCTTAATGTTGAGATAACTTTGAGTCTTTTATTTAGCCTACATGGATAACTTATTTCAATCCTGTTAGGAATCCTGTTCATCTTCTTGTCACTGTATGAATAATGAATCAAGATGAATAATGCAGTCTTTGCATATTAATTTTTTTTAAAGTTAGTGTTCAATAGGTACTGCAGAACGTCCCATATATCAGTCCTGATTAATTTAATCTCATTCCATCTTAGAAAAGAATAAATTCGGGCAATGAAAATTAGGAATTGGTTAGGTTTGGTTTTGTTATTTATGTATTTCCTTTTTAATAAGGCGTTAACCCAGCAAACATGTTTTGCTAATGTTCCCATTAAATTATGAAAACGTTATTTTTGAATGTTTTATAAACGATTTTTTTTTTTGGTTATGCGAATGTTATGATGTAACAATCATTTTTCAAACATTATGGGAAAGTTACGTTTCAACATTCTAAAACAAGTAGTAACATTTAAAAGCATTAGACGAACGTCCAACTTAAATATTTTAGAAAAAGAACGCTCCATGAACAATGCATAAATAAAATTTTTGTGCTAACCTTTTGAGAACATTATAAAAAATAAGCTAACTCTGAACAAACGTTCTTTTAATGTTACTGGAAGAGTGTTTGCTCATAATCTTGCAAGAACAAGAATTTCTGAGAGTGTTTCCTGTTAGCTGAGAAGGAGCAAGGCAGCTCTCTTTGTTTTGGAACAGACCCTTATTGTTAATTTTGTATATCAAGTATAAATGGCTAGTCAATGAGCAGCAGATATAATGACTTCAACTTGTGTTAAAATCATTAGCATTGCCTATAATTGTAGACAGGGTTAGCGTAGCATTAAAATTTTGACTTCAATAGAGCTAATATGCTACTACAGCTTTGTCTGTAAGATGCTGCGTTCAGCTATGATTTGCAGCTGAATTTGGTCTCTATGTCCTTTGATACCAGTGCGTTTATTCACGCTGTTAGTCATGCTAAGCTAACTCACCTGTCTGTTGTTTTGCGTGTGGTATCTGGGCCAATTCAGAAGCAATTTAGTGTTCAGAGAGTTTCTTACATCACAGAAAGACGTGATTATCCGTGCCCACATGGTTTATTATTATCATTTCACGCTGTGTGTTTTGCCGAATGGTTATGATAATTGGTTCACCGTGTGGCGGGTGAAGAATGACGTTGATTTGAGAGTTTATTACAATAATTCATTTCTGAGACTAGAGAAATGTCCTCTTCAAGATTCAGAGGTATGATATTGGGTGTTTTATCATGATAATAATATATAATTTGCAGTGGGCTGAACACTCACTGGTCTCAGTGTAACAGAAGCTTGTGCTGCAGATACAATAGGAGAGGCGTGATCCGCAGCCGTGGTATAGCATAATAAAGATCTGCTTACCATAAAATATATGTTTGGTTTTTTCTTTTTTGTGTGTGGTATGCCATATTAGTCAGTCATTAGGGAGTTTAACAGTGAACTGCAGTATTATGTTTATGCAATACACATTATATACATATATATATATATATATATATATGCCATTGAGATGAATTGGAAAAAGTGTCCCAATCAACCTGAATTAAAAAAAATGCTGGGTTGAAAATGGACAAACACAGTGTTTGGGTTGTTTCGACCCAGCAGTTGGGTTAAATGTTTGACCAACGTGCTGAGCAGTTTTATTTAACTCAACTAATGGTTAAAAATTAGTATATGGCTGGCTTAAAATGAACCCAAAATTGGCAATTAAAAATCAGACACATAATTACTAGAGGAAACAGTAATAATCAAAAGGTGAACATTTATTAGTAAGCAATGTTTATTATTTAATTATTATTTATTAAACTTATTAATACATGTCATTTTTGGGTTCATTTTAAGCGAGCAATATAGTAATTTTTACACAATAGTAGAGTTAAATAAAACTACCCAGCAGGTTGGGTCAAACATTTAACCCAAAGCAACCCAAATGGCTGGGTTTGTCCATTTTTAACTCAACTTGGGTTATTTTTAACCCAGTATGTAGCAATATATAATGTCACATAAGATGAGTGATAATACCTTACAGAAGAACAAGGCTATCTGGACCAATAATATCAATAGAAGAAGAGGAAGAAGAAGAAGAGGAAGTTTAAAAGAATCTTTATTAGAAGAAAAGTGCAGGATTGCTCCTTTCTTCCTTTGATTTCTGCTCCAAGAAACTGGTACCCGTCAAATAATTTGCATTTGGAGTGGCATTCTATACTATTCTTGTAGTGAAGATTCTTCTAAAGGCACAATTCCTCTTCTTCTATATATATATATATATATATAAATGTTATACGCTATATTTATTGATAAATACATAGAGCATTTTGAAAAAAAGAATGCTGATGATTCTTAGGAAATCATTTTAATGTTCTCATTTGGTCCTCCAGAATTTTTTTTTTAATCCTCAGCACAGCTGAAAAGGTTTTTCTGCTTAATGTAGTGTTGAAACGGCAGTACAGGCTCGTTTTTCAGTCACTGAAGTATTGAGTACACTTGCATTTAACTCACTGTACACTTTCACACTTTCAATTTTGGTTAAAAGAAAGGCGCATTTCTCTAGAATCTCATTAGTCTATTATTATTTTGAGAGATGAAGGCTATTCCACGCAGTTCTGTTTTGGTAAAAGAAAGCAGTAATTATGAATATGTCAGACATCAGTGCAAAAAAAAACAAACAAAAAAACAGCTTCACATTATGTAACCGAAAACAGCGAATATTATAAAACAGATAGTTATGACTGCAATGGGCAAGAATATTTGTGAGCTCGGGCGGAGAGGGAAATTATCAGTGAATAACATCGTACATCTCATTTTGAGTCAAATGGGCTATTTTTATGCAGATTTTTGTCCTGTTTGAGCTTAAATCACTTTCTCAACTTAAGTAAGTCTGCTTTTTTCATTGTATGGATAAGAGCAGCACAGACACCATAACATCACGTTTTGTTTTTCATAGAAAATTAGTAAATGATTTCTGGTTTAAACAATGTAAGGGTGAGTAAATGATTTTAGCTTGAACTTACCCTTTAAGCTAAAGCTTGTCTGCCACTTTTCTGAGTTTGACCTCTTTTTGAATACAAACTCTATAGGATGTGTAATGAAGTCTCTCCAAAGGAAATCCTTCTATGCTATAAATGCACATAAAATGCATTAATATTTATTGCACTTATTGTTTTAAAACTGACCTGTTTTATTCAAATTCAAGCCCTGTAACACCAACAATATTCATCCAGAGCAAATGAAATAAGTAAAAATGTGTTTGAATGTCTCGCCTAAAAAAGTCTGATATTGCTTCTTTTTACAGTTGAGGAAATTTTTCCATAACAGCGCTTAAACAATGTCCTTTGTTTACAAAAGTCCCTTTCAATTTAAAAGTCTCTTGCAACTGACTCATTTACTCATAAATTTTGCTGCCATAATGGCGTATTAATGTAACTTTCACTTAATCCATATTATGCACTAAAGGACCCTTTCTCAAAAGCAATTACAACATATTTATATAAAATAATATTTATGGAACAACAATATTTAAAGGGGACCTATTATGCCCCATTTTACAAGATGTAAAATAAGTCTGATGTCCCCAGAGTGTGTATGTGAAGTTTTAGCTCAAAATACCCCACAGATAATTTTTTACAGCATGTTAAAACCACTTTTAATGGTTGAGCAAAAATGCGCTGTTTCAGTGTGTGCCCTTTAAATGCAAATGAGCTGCTGTGCTCGGCCTAAGAGGGCGGAGCTTCATGAGCTGATTCTATGGTGTCAGGAGTCAGTCAGGACGCACAATAATGTCAGAAACTGTGAATATATGCTGCATGGAGAATAGAACAGGTATAGTTTAGTTCAATTACGGTTATAACTTATATTGTCTTGTTTTTATCCACTATATTACTGCAAGCCTGTTGTACCGTCCGAATGATGGTCAAAACTATACAGATGAGTTTTATGATGTTTATTGTACTTCACACAAAAGATGAAGCGTCCGTTTTTACCCTAGAAAATCATTGTAAGAACTTAATAAAACAGTGCAAGTGTGCATTAAAATATTATCCATAAACTCTTTCTCTCTCCCTTGTATTACCACCAACATACACAGCGAAGAACACAGAAACACTCGTTACAACCAACAGTAAACAAATATATAAAGACCTTATGCCTTTTCAGGTGGTGCTTAATAAACTGGTACATTTTATATCCGTAAATCAACTCCGATGAACTGTAATAAAGTGCTCTCACCTTCATTACTGCTGTATCCAGTATCACTCTGGAGACTGTAAGCTGGATCATGAACAGTTTTTACTTGTATATCCTTGAGTAGCACATTTTTAGCAAAGTCTCTGTTTTGTCCCTTTGTATTGATATTCGTTCACTAAGCAGTCCGTTGTGAAATGATTCGCGCAGACATAAACGATTTTCGGCAGAACTGAGGGAGCATTTTCCTGGAAAACCAATTTAATCCACCTCGTTTTCAGATTTAGGGAGTAAATGGACAGAGCTATGTGGATTAGTCCATCCAGCTACAGAACACCTAAAACGCTTGGGAGACATTCTCGTCAGTGCAGCAATGGCGGACTGTGTACAACTTGCTGTGAATTCGCTCAGGGCGGTTCAGTGTTAAAATGGCAGTGTCTGTCAACATTCGTGGGCGGTGCCTGTGGCTAATGTGACGTCACACTGCCAAGGATCTGGAAACAGCTTGTTCTGAGACACTGCTTATGATTTATGGGGATTAAAAAAAAAGGAGTGGGTGGATTTTTATCACTATAGGGTGGTTGTGTACACACACTGCCAACACACATTTATGTCCAAACACCATGCAAAAGTTAATTTTGCATAATAGGTCCCCTTTAAAGTAACACCAATAGCCATTATAAATCACAATAGGAAATAAACACAACAAATTCAGTCAGACGTACAAAAGCAGTGCTCTATAGGATGTAAGTTAAATATAGCCTTAATATTAAATTATTAAATTTAACATTGCCCAATTCGATTTGCTCAGGAACAAGTAATAGATTAATAAGACCAAAGATTGCCCGTTTTATGTACCCACAATGAATTATATCTCATGTTTAACCATTATAAGAGACAGCGGCAAATCCCCGAAGCACTGGCTGAGATGAAGCTGTTCTCGGCGGGTACACAAGCACTGAACACTCGCTGACGGCCTGGAGCTCACAGCTCCGAAAACATCTAAACAAATTGTAAAATAGGCACTATGATTAAATATGAGTCACATATTTCAAGTCTAAACAACTACATTCTCACCTAAAAAACTCTTAAAACTACAGTTTGTGGTACAACAAATGTAGTATTTGTAAAAATACAGTGGATTTTATACACACACGCGCACACACACACATTTATGTATACATTTTGTAGATAATTTTTTAATGTGTTTGATAAAGAAATTCGTCAGAAATGCTTCTGGTTCAGTGTAGCATTTAATTTAAAAAAGGTCAAACAATAATGTGAAGTACTATTTCTGTTTGAAATATCCATTTTCATTTATTTTTTTAGCATTAAATTTTACCTGTGACATTTAAAGCCCAACTCTCCTGCCACGTTACTCACTTTACTCCCGTCACATGGACATACACTCTGATAACTGACACTATACACATTTTCTGCATTTTTACCACATGCGTTTTCGGTTTCACTTTATTTTTATAGTTCCTTTAACACATTCTGTTGACTATAGGTAACATTGCATCTACAGGTCTACTAACTCTCATCAGAGTGTTAGCAGAGTATAAGTATACTGCTAGGGTTAGTGTTGAAATAAGTTGACATGTAGTTGCAAAGTCTGTTGTGGACCATCGCAATAAAGATTTCACAGATATTAAGCAGACAGTCTACTAAAATTGGTCAAAAGGGATCATCAAAATAAAGTGTTACCGTGATTTGTGTACAACTGAAACATCTGATTCCTCACAACAACAACCACTCAGAATACCTTGGATGCTCCTATCATCTTGGCGGTGAGCTTTTCACAAGCAAACACCATTCACATTTTCTACAGACAATTTAACATCTAGTGGTAACACTCTCACACCCTCTGGGATATTGTTTTTGGTTTTGCTGAAGCTCATGAGACAGATGTGGGCTCATGTGTTCACTAAACGGTCTGTCAGTGGACACTTTAGAATTGTTCACGGTGCTGGTGAGGGAGCAGATGTGACTTAAAGCCGTTCTGAAAACACTGATTTTTCAGCAGTCACCATAATCGGTTGGATAGGTTGGGATATACAGCTAACAGCCATCTTTACGTCACCTTCTGAGTTGCCCATCTCAGGGATGCGCTTTGTTTTGAGTCATTCCTTCAGCTTCAGTGGTGATAAACGAGCGGTATCTTCCTCTCAACAGCCATTCGAGCCGGCTGTGAAATGGCATTTGTAAACATTCCAGTCGGTCTCATTCAATTCGAATCAGTTGAAAGGATGTGTCCTCAAATTCAACATGCAATGCATCATCACGACATCTCTTAAACTGCTCGTGACAGGCTCGGGTTCTCCGAATAGAGCATTGCTGGTGTTATTTCCTCAATTTACAAGAACGTCCCGCTTCATCTGTTATTACTGAGCCACTAGTCATTATATGAAGATGGTGAAATGTCAGAACTGATTGCTTTTCTGTAACAGTACTGCAGTTTGATGCTACCAATAATATATGTATACAATAATTTCTTGGCATATTTTAAATCAGTGGTTCGTAACTGGTCTGTTCTGATTGGGTTGAGGCAGCACGGAAAAAACAATGCTAAATGCAAACAATAAAATGCAACTATATAATTGTGCATAGTTAGAATAGGCTTTTCTAATTTTAACTGAGGAAAATATATATATTATACACCGATCATGCATAACATTATGAGCACTGACAGGTGAAGTGAATAACACTGATTATCTCTTCATCACGGCACCTGTTAGTGGGTGGGATATATTAGGCAGCGAGTGAACATTTTGTCCTCAAAGTTAGTGTTAGAAGCAGGAAAAATGGGCAGGAATGGTTTGAGGAGCACAACAACGAGTTTGAGGTGTTGATTTGGCCTCCAAATTCCCCAGATCTCAATCCAATGGAGCATCTGTGGGATGTGCTGAACAAACAAGTCCGATCCATGGAGGCTCCACCTCGCAACTTACAGGACTTAAAGGATCTGCTGCTAACATCTTGGTGTCAGATACCACAGCACACCTTCAGGGGTCTAGTGGAGTCCATGCCTCGACGGGTCAGGACTGTTTTGGCAGCAAAAGATGGACAAACACAATATTAGGAAGGTGGTCATAATGTTATGCCTGATCACTGTATACAGTATATATATAGAGAGAGAGAGAGGCCATATAAACACACAAACACGCATTATATTCTTCAGAAGCGAGTGTTTCCAGTATACAGCAGACTGAAGGCATCAGGCTTTCCTTTCCTTCTAATTTATTTCCCCCATCCTTCATTCCTCCTTCATTCTCATTCTGTATTCTGTCACTCAAGTGGCACTCAGTGTCTCATCTGTCATACTCCTTCGTGAGCTGCCATCTCTCACTCGCTCCTGTGTGTCCTCTACCCACATGCCTCCTGCTCTTAATTCACTCTCTTTCTCTTTCATCCCCTCGTCCTCTTCATCCTGCACTCCCAGCTGACCTTCCCACCCTCCTCCATCCTCAACAGCACTTACTGTCTTAACTTCAGGCCTTTTCATCTCCTTTTCCATCCTGCATCTTTCTGTTTTAACTCATCTCTCTCTAGCCCCTCGCCTTTCCTACTAATATTCACTTTCCGTTCCTTCTGCTTCTAAGGATGTGATGTTTTCTATACCTCCTTTCAAACAAACCAGGTCCAGGCTGGTTTGGTGCTGATCTAGCTGGTGGATCAGTATGGAGTTCGTCGAGTTCGTTTATTATAAGTGTTTGCAATGCACCATGCTGACAGAATGAGCACTTAGGAAGAAATGATCACTGTATTTTTAAAAGTTTTGTTTTGTTTTTGCAGCGTTGAGCAATGTAGCCAATCACAGACATATCTGTTGATCTCTTGAACACAATGGCCAATCAGAGGCTTTTATTAGTTAGAATCCACTCACCGCTCAAATCGCCAGAGTTTTTGTTCAGTGCTGAGTTCTGCATGCTCGCAAATCCTCTTATTATATCAAAGTGTACACATGATGTAAATAAGAGATTCATTGTGCATTGATCATAACACGAATTTTGGGAGATCGCGATGAACTGAGATGAGTGACGGCTTTTTAGTTATTTTTTAAATGGAGCGCTTTTTGCGAACTTTATATATAATTTATTCAGAATTTGAATAAAAGTTTTGCCGCTACGAGGGCAAATGGCCAAGTACTGTACATTCTGCAAAGTTTTTTCCATTAAACAATGGAAACGCAGACTAATAGATTAATAGAAAAATATTCAAAAGTTCTTATCAAAATATTTTTGGACTGCTGTTCCAATTATTTGTAAAAGTGTTGTAAATAATAAAAAGACTTGTAAATGATCTTGTAAATCTCTCACTGTACATTGCTAATTTTGTTATGGTGGTGCTTAGGTTCTAATTACAGAAGCGGCCGCAGTGATTTGATTCTGGAACCGGGCCTGTCTAAAATATTCATTAGCTAGAAATTATTATTTGTGAGTGCAAACTCATTCATTTTATTGCTCTGTACTGTGTGTTAAAGGGTTAGTTCACCCAAAAATGAAAATTATCCCATGATTTACTCACCCTCAAACCATCCTAGGTGTATTTTACTTTTTCTTTCAGCCAAACACAATCAGAGTTATATTAAAATATATCCTGGCTCTTCCCAGCTTTATAATGGGAGTGAATGGTAACTGAGATTTTGAAGCCCAAAAAAGTGCATCCATCCATCATAAAAGTAATCCATACGACTCCAGGGGGAAGCGATGGGTTTTTGTAAGAAAAATATCCATATTTATAACTTTATAAACTACTAGTGAACTAGCTACTAGTGAACGTGCAGGCGGACGTTACCGGAAGCTAGTGATTATATTCTATAAAGTTATAAATATGGATATTTTTTTTACAAATACACATCGCTTTCCTTCAGAAGGCCTTTATTAACCCCCTGGAGCCGTATGGATTACTTTTATGATGGATGGAGGCGCTTTTTTGGGCTTCAAAATCTTAAATACCATTCACTCCCATTATAAAGCTGGGAAGAGCCAGGATATTTTTTAATATATCTCCGATTGTGATTGACTGAAAGAAGAAAGTCATATACACCTATGGCTTGAGGGTGAATAAATCAAGGGATAATTTTCATTTTTAGGTGAACTAACCCTTTAACTACTGTCTCATTTGTGGCTGTTTTTGGAGAAACGTCTGAGACAAAATCAATAGTTAAAAGACATAATGAATGTTTTTTTTTAAAGTCAGTAATGGCAAAGTCATGGAAATTGATTTGTCAAAAGGTGTGGGATCCTCAAGGGTACCAGTTACAGGCCTCATTGAACACACATGTAAACGATGGAGCCTCCCGGCCACTTGCTCTGATGAAACCGCTCTGATAAAGCCGGCTGTAAGTCACACTGGGACGCTGGGCTGTGTTTGATTAGCTCAGTTTGTCTGAACGGGCAGCTCTGAAGCACAGACTGTCACAAGCGCGTGAATAAGGCAGCCAAGCGAGTCGCTTGCTACAGAAGCGGGATGTGTAAAATGCCGTGTGGAGAAACTGAGATCATTCGGTATCAAATGTATCAAGTTTTGCTTGTGTATAAAGACAGGGAAAGCTCATAAAGTGCTGCACAATAGTGTGATATTCCTTAAAAATAATGTTTTAATAAATTTTATTATCATTATTGTTTGTTGTACTTTGAGAAGCACATATACTGTACAAAACTAAGTAATATTTAAGTAATATATAATAATATTTCTGTCATAATTTCTTCGAGTAAAATCCAACTTTTATTTTGGCGGGTTGTGGTGAAGACTAGAACACACGAGTTTCAGAAGAATTCTCAAACAGCTCATTTTTTCAAGATATTAAAGTGCGTTATTAAATATATTTCAACTCAAACATTTCTCATTAAATTCTTCCAAGATCAAATAGTTAATTTCATTGCTTTATACTCTGAGACAAAGTTGATAGTCGAAAGTCGAACATAATTAAGAAGTCCATCGTGTCTCCTGAGCTATGAACGGGTAAATAAAATGTCCCTCTGGGAGGCCAGCAGATACTAATAGACAGAAATTCAAGACACTTCATTTTTTTATTGTGTCTGAAAGCTAGAAACATTAGCATTAGCGAGCAGAGCGCATCATTGCAATAAGGGCATTAGGACTGCGGCTTAATGTCAGAATATATATTGCGTTATTGTTGATAAAATTGATCGATCGGTACTTCTGTTTATTGTCACACCCTCACACCACATGAACTTTCAGTTTGTTTTCATCTGTCACATGTGCTCCTTTGTTCTAGTTTCCCGCCACAATCTGTCACCATGGACACTAATCTCATTAATCACAGCTGTTAGTCATTTTAGTTAATCGTCTGTGTATATAAGTTCAGTTCTGTTGGTGTGTCTTGGTCGGGTCTCCTATCTTCTGAGTGTTGTGTTGTGTTGTGTTGTGTTGTGTTGTGTTGTGTTGTGTTGTGTTGTGTTGTGTTGTGTTGTGTTGTGTTGTGTTGTGTTGTGTTGTGTTGTGTTGTGTTCCGTTCCATTCTGTTCCGTTCCGTTGTGTTCCATTCCGTTCCGTTGTGTTCCGTTCTGTTCCGTTCCGTTTTGTTTTGTTTTGTTCCGTTCCTGCCTGGATTCTGTATTCTCCCGTTGGATTATCAAGTAAAGACTTATTTGAGAATTATCATCTTCGTTGTGTGTTTATATACAGCCAGCTCGTTACATTTATACTGTGGTAAATCCTGTTTGAAAATCTTAAAGGGTTAGTTCGGTACTTCTGTTTATTGTCACACCCTTACACCACATGAACTTTCAGTTTGTTTGTTTTCATCTGTCACATGTGCTCCTTTGTTCTAGTTTCCCGCCACAATCTGTCACCATGGACACTAATCTCATTAATCACAGCTGTTAGTCATTTTAGTTAATCGTCTGTGTATATAAGTTCAGTTCTGTTGGTGTGTCTTGGTCGGGTCTCCTATCTTCTGAGTGTTGTGTTGTGTTGTGTTGTGTTGTGTTGTGTTGTGTTGTGTTGTGTTGTGTTGTGTTGTGTTGCGTTCCGTTGTGTTCCGTTCCGTTCCGTTGTGTTCCATTCCGTTCCGTTGTGTTGTGTTCCGTTCTGTTCCGTTGTGTTGTGTTCCGTTCTGTTCCGTTCCGTTTTGTTTTGTTCCGTTCCTGCCTGGATTCTGTATTCTCCCGTTGGATTATCAAGTAAAGACTTATTTGAGAATTATCATCTTCGTTGTGTGTTTATATACAGCCAGCTCGTTACATTTATACTGTGGTAAATCCTGTTTGAAAATCTTAAAGGGTTAGTTCACCCAAAAATTTAAATTCTGACATGATTTACTTACCCTCATGTTGTTCCAAACCTGTATGACTTTCTTTTGCAGAACACAAAAGAAGATAGTAAACATTTAAATTAATATTAGTTATAAAATATTAATTGTATTAATATTAAATATTTTAAACCAGCCTAAACTGGTCTCCCTGTTTGCCAACCATCTGAAAACCAAATGGACAAGCCGTGAGAACATATTAAACCAGCTGCAAACCATTTTAGACTGTAAGTAATAGTTTTAATGTTGAGTCTTGTGATATTTAACTTTTGGTCTTTTAATCTTTTGGTCTGTGTACATCAACTAAAAAGATAATCAACTGAAATTAAGTTTCATTTGACTGCTGCCTCAAGACATTAATGGCCCGTTCATACCATGAGCAATAATTATATAGAAAATTATGTAAGTGTTCACACCAGCAGGAGATATTGTTCTGTTTATTATAATGCAATTCTCTCGTCTGCCGATTTAAATGCTCAAGCGCTTTATAGCCGGATGGATTCTTTTACTAGATGTAATATAAGTGTCTGGTAGAATGTGTCTGTGAATGCAAATGCATGTATCTTTAAATGCAAATGAGCTGCTGCCCCCCGTCCCATTTCAAGAAGAGGGCGGAGCCTGTACATTGTGCCTCGGATACAAAACATCTGTTTGGTTTTGATGATCATCTCTATCGCGGCTATGCTCACGTGACATTGCAGTTCTTCATCGTCATGAAAGTATGCATTTTAAAGCCATATCAGTGTAAACTTCTGAGATATGGTTTTCTGAGCGCACACATCTGAAGCACGCACACAGAAAGCTGACTGTCAGACGACAGGTCCCGTGAGTATTAAACTAAGTTCTCTTCCACATCTTATTGTGCTTAAACTGTCAAGTACAGTCAAGGTAGGGCTGTGCAATTTATTGCAATTAAACCACACACGATTTAGCAAAGGCTGTGATTATTTTATGCGCAGCTTGTCAGGGCTGTACGGCTTTGTGATCAGTAGTAAATGCTTCTTCATCTCAAAGCCAGAGGGCGCTCTCTCACAGAAACTGCAAATATGCCCTGCCGCCCAAGTAGATAACACGTGTCATTCCAGGAAATCCCTATGGGCATCATACTATCACTGTAGCTGAATAAACAGAAGATTAAAACGCTTTGAAACATGATTAATAAACACACGACTGCCTTATTCTGTGTAAGAAGCCACATCATCTCACAGAAGGATGCTCAAGTGTCGTTATGAAGTTAAATGATCTGGCGAGGAGATAAACATGGCGGACTGTGTACAGCTCACTGAGGGCGGGGTCTATGCTAATAGAGTAGAGTCAATCAACAGTTGTGGGCGGGGCCTAAGCATTTGTGAAGTCACAAAAGCTACAGTCTGCAAACGACTTGTTCTGAGACACTGCTTTTGATTTATGGGAATTAAAAAATAGGAGCGGGTGTATTTTTACCATTATAGGGTGGTTGTGGACACACTGCTGACACACATTTATGTTCAAACACCATGTAAAAGTGAATTTTGCATAATAGGTCCCCTTTAACTAGAAAAAAAACTGTTCTGAAAGTGATTCCAGCAACATTGTTTCTCTGTGCTATTATCGTTATAGTTGTGGTGTGCTATTCTTTTATATTTAGAATGATTTCTAGGACTTTATCGTTACAGTTATCGTCCTTGGTGTGAAGGGGTCTTAAGTCATAGTTTTCAACATTGTGAAAAGCACAAGGTGGCACAAAATAAGCAGAAGGTGGAAGTTTGGACATGTTTCTGTGCAGGAATATCATGGCGGTGCGTGTCATGACTACAGGGGGCCGCAGCAGGGCTCCCATCTGGCCTCTCCAGGGCTCCTGTACGCAGAGATGGCTGGCAGGTTGCCTCTAGCTCATAATATAGCAGTGGTTTTGCTCTATAACTGTATTCGCATAGCAGTCAGTCCACTATATTCCATTTCTACTCTGTTTGGAGGACATGTTTATTCAATTCAAGGTGTACATTTGTCATTATGTGTGTTTCCAGGGTGTTGAACCCATGACCGTATAGCATAGCTGTGCTATACCAGACACGCTGGCTGAAAAAATACAGTAATAATGTTAATACACAGTTTGATTATGAAATTACATAACTAAATTTCTAGAGCAAGTTGATATATATACTTGCTTTACCTTTTGTGCTGTGGTTTGTAATGAATTAAAATGATATGATTTTTAATTTATGCGCTTGTTTTGGACACATTGCAAGTTGTAAGAATCTGTGTTTCTGGGTCTCGCATAGAGAGGAAAAAAGAGAGTAAGCGATTTCAGGTCTGGTTAATTTTTATTTATTTATTTATTTATTTATTTATTTTGTGAGCAGCTCGACACATAAGCACTGGCTAAATTAATGGGATGAGCAGTGTTCTTTTTTTTTTCTTTTTTTTTTTGGTCATATTTATTGTGTTATTGAAAACTTGATAAAATGTCATATAATTTTATACTTTTAGAAGCTAGTTTGCTTTTAATTCTTCATGCTTTAGAGCACGGTTTCCCAGACTGAGGTTCGTTAGTCGATAAAAAGTTAATAATAAATTAAATGTAAACTAAATGTCACAGTAATGTTCAGTTTGAGTTTGTTTTCTCTGCCTTTGCCTTTTCCTGCCAGTCTGAGTTTGTTATTAGTTTCGTTATTAGTTACTATGGTTACTGATTTGATTCGTCATTCTGTTCAGCTGTGTGTATTTAATTCCCTTTGTTTGTCTCATGTATTTAAGGGGCTGTTTACATGACACCATTTTCAACTAAAAACGGAAAACTTTTCATTAGTGAGGCAAAGTCCGATTCATTTACGCGAACCGGTTCTTTTCGGACAGTTCGGCTCAATGAACCGCTTAAAAAAGTCAATTCATAGGTTCCTGGCGTATGATGCCACTATGCATTTCTTTTTTAACAACTCCGTGTCATGTTATATCAGTGAAACGTTCAAATAATTTGTGTCAACGCATCTTAAAGCATTCAAATAAAAAGTTATTTATGTGAATGCATATTGCTGATTATTGCCTTTCATTCACATTCACACAAGTTTGTGGTCACAGTTTCATTGGATCGCGGATCCTTTATGTCGAATATGACTGATCAATATTGATTAGCCTACATCTTGGATACGATTCGCAACTACAACACACACATTTATGCACAAACACAGATATGTTATACATGTCTAAAGTAGGCTTATAGAAAGAATAAACTCATTGATTTCACTTAACAACTTAAAATATAATCTGCATGTATAATAAACCATAGTAAAATTTATTTACATCTCTTGACTAAAGGTTTTTGCAGGTTTAAATTAAATTATATTTAATAATAGAAGTCATAATAAGCATATTTCCAGTACGTGCCTCAGGTTTGCATGGTATCGTCAACTCATCAGACTCCTCGGTAATCCTCTGCAAACTTCGACATTTGGTTGAACCGGCTCATTCGGTTCTTTTTGAGTTGGATGTGCTACTTCGGCTTGTGCATCTTGCGTCATTAACCCGGAACTGAAGTTCGATTCAGTTCGATTAGTGAACCAGCTCGACCGGTTACTTCCTATGAACCGGTTTCAACTGGTTGTTCATTTACATGACAAAAGCGTTTTGGGGGCCTGAAAATGCAAACTTTTGAAAACGAGTTTCAAAGTGCAAGTTTTTGAAAACGATACCGTTATTGTCTCTGTGTAAACTACGAAAATGCGGATCTGTGAAAACAGTGACTTCATGCACATGTATGCGTATTACATGTTCAGTCTCCCCAGGTGAAAATATATATATATATATATATCTACTATATATTATACCTATATCTATATATTATACCTACTTAAAGTGCTCTATTTTCACGCACTAATTTTGTACTTAATATACTAAAAATTCTTCTTTAGTACTTCTTAAGATAATCTTAAGAACATCTAAGTGTACTCAACTGTGCTATTTTGAGACACCATGAAATATGAACTAAAATGTGCTTTTAATATATTTTCTCTGTATTTAAAAAATGTATTTAGTTACCATTTATAGTACACTTGAATCCATAGTGGTAACTAAATATATTTTATTAAAAGCACATTTTAGTTCATATTTCATGGTGTCTCAAAATAGCACAGTTGAGTACACTTAGATGTTCTTAAGATTAAGTACTAAAGAAGAATTTTTAGTATATTAAGTACAAAATTAGTGCACAAAAATAGAGCACTTTAAGTACATTATAGAAGTGTACTTTTGTTCACCTGGGTAGGCATGTGCGTTTCAGTCTTTCTTTACAAAGTGACATCGACATCTACTGGCCTGGCATGAATAATACTGTGTTTTTAGTCGTTTTCACGGATCCGTGTGAACGGGGATCGTTTTGACAACATTGTCATCTATACAAAGAAAAACCTTTTCAGTTTTTTACATCGCTGTCGTGTAAACGTTCCTGTGTTTCTGTTCTTAGTTGTCCGGTTTCGTCGATGTTTAACGATTGTTGCTTTGCCTGCCTTCATGTAGATTATCATTATTTATGTGGATTTTTATTTTTGACTTTTGACTTTCATCATCTTGTCATGTATGCTATACAACCAGTTCATGACAAAAACTATCAAAATAAAATAAAAAAGATTAAATATATTATTACTTTATCTGCATGCCATGTGACCATGTCAGTGAACATGCAAATGTGTTGTTAAATTATTGAGATATTAACTGAAAATTTCAGCACATACTTCAAGTAAATATTTTTGGTCAAATGGGTTCAGTTGACAATTAAACGTTTGGGAATCCTTGTTTTTTTCATTCTGACTATCATGTAATTTAGTACAAATTCATCTGCCTCATTTTCTGTGCAAATGTGATTCGTAATATTACATTTATGTTGTGGAAATAGTTGATTCATCTTATATTTTGCATATAGTTTTATGGTAAATTCTCAACACTGTTGCATTATTTGCTCATTTTGCCCTTTTCTGAAATTATTTTTCCTCATCATATTTACATCAACAGTATGTTTTAATCCAAATTGTTCACATGTAGTCATTGTGCATCTTTTTTGTCCTGCCTTTGTCGAATTTTTGTCAGTGATTGAGATTAACACTAGATGTGTTTGGGACAGTTTGTTTGTTTGACCGGTGGCAGACAGGGGAAGTGTTTGGGAATCATAATAATCCAAATGTAGCAAAACCATCCAGGATCAAGCTATGAACCTGTGACTGTTGAAATCCCAGCAGGACATTTTTCTTTAAAAATAGATGAAAGTTCTTTACGATAATACGATCATCTTTAGATGGAAGGTATCTTGTAATGGAAAGCCGGATCGTCCGGGCCGCTGTACAGTTTCGTACAGCTCGGTATTACATAATCTTTGATTGGCTCATCCTGATTGTCTTTATTGGGTCAGACGTTTTTCACCGAGCAGGCCCTGGTGAAGCATGTGGCAAATTACATCTATTTCATCACCGCCGAGAGAGTTTCAGATTGCTAGCCAGGTTGTTATTATAAAGGCAACGTGTTCCCAATAACCTGTCAGGACAAATAAAGGATGAATAAATAAAATAGTAAAAATAGCAGACTGCTGTACACTTTGTCTTTGTCAAATATGAACGGAAAAAACATTTGGTTGCTCCAGTTTTTTCTCCTTATGACGGAGAAATGCTGTTCCTCATATAGACGCCGAGTTGATGACACCAGCAGCCGGCACCAGACAGCTGGATCTTCGGGGAGTGCGCCGGGGCCCGAGTTAGCCTAAATAAGCCTCTTGATGTGCTGTGCAGACATGAAGGGCTGTGAAACGGCTCCAGCCTCTGCTGGCCCGTCTGTAAAGTAGGTTGCTAGAGACCCAGAGCGCCTCTCGCGCTGTCGTCTGGGCGGTACCCGCTTCTGACCCACTGTCAGGGTTCGCATTTTGGACCTGATCCTTTGCCCTGTGATTCTTCCTGATCTTTAGCAGCCAGTTAAAGAGCTTTTCCCTCTGGCTTTTATCTCATTTTGTCTGCAGTCTGCACTTTTTCTTTGATCAGATGAAAGAGGCCCCTGTTCTCACTCTAATTTATCTGGTTTAAGGGCACTCACATCATTTGTTGATACAAGGTTTACTAATAGCTTCCCCGTGGACCTGAAACTGGTATACAACAGTTTGAATGCACTGTAGTTCAACCACTACACTTAAAGGCTGATTAGACCATAATACATTGTATTAATAATAAGTGAAGCCATTTGGATATGATAGGATATGATGTGATACAGTACTATCTGAAATGGCGTTGTGTGTTCGTGACCTAAAGTATCGATGGGTCACTGACGAATAAGGTTTTTAAAAAGTGGAGATATAATTAATTTAGAAGTTTTATTAAGTGTTAACAATGAGATTATGTGGTTTTTATAATCAATTAACACTGCTTTCGTCGTTTTTTTACAAGATGGACAAAATTTGTCACCAAAAAATTCATTTGGTTTAACCAAAATTTCGGTTTTACCGAATGACACTTTTGGTTATACCGAATGACGATATTTTCAAACAATGCTAACAGACTGATATCCAGCTAGCTAGCTAGCAAAAGGACAATAAAACATTTTATATTTAGTACAAGTTTTTAAAATATTACAACATTTTCCATGTTTTATAGCGGTTGTACCGAATGACCTGATGTTTCGGGACATGCGTATGAGCAAACATGAATTTATCAAATAGTTAAGAGAGAGTTAGTTACTTTGCTTCATGACCATGTGATCCTTTGCAGGTGTCTGAATGATGTCACATCCTGTCACATGATATTGACTACATGATTTGATCCAAAATGGTCCCTTTATATTGATTACTCCAAATGAAATGAATTTTTTATGGACATTCTTTCTCATAACAAAGCAACGACTTATACATTTAATACCATTTTGCTCTATGTTGATATATGATGTTATAAAATTATGCCAGAATAAAAAATATAAACATTTATTACATTTTAAGATATTTTAATCGCAAATGAAATGGCTGTATTGGCCTTTGGACGGTTAAACCGAATGACCTTTTGATGCTTCAAAATCTTTAAAATATCTTTATATGTAGCAAAATATAATTAAAACCTTTTGGATTCAATAAAAGAGATCTAGTTGTACTACCTTACATACTTTGGATGTCATGTCTTTGTTTTTTATTGTTAAGGCCTTTGGACAAAAAAAAAAAAGACCCGTCACGTCATTGACCCCAATATTGTAAAGTAAAGAAAGATATCTATCAATTAGACCTTTTCGTCTAAGGCTGCATTTATTTGATCAAAAATACAGTAAAAACAGTAATATTGTGAAATATTATTACAATATTATTACAATAAATTTGAATATTTTTAAAATGTAAAATTTGATAAATATGTGTATTAATTTCTTTTAAAAAATCTTACTGTCTCCAAACTTTTCAACAGTAGTGAAGTTACAAGACAGTTTTGCATATCTTTTGTATATTATTACTACAAACTGTTGTTATTCTATTGTTTTTATTAGTATTATTATGAATACTCATCATGTTTTTGGATCATTAGTCATAAAATTCTTGTAAACTGCAAGTTTATTAATGGTGGCGGGGGTTTAGCTTTAATTAAAATAAGTTAATTTTCATCCTGTGCCCTGTAATATTTGATATGATACAATATGAAGTAAAGCAGAGTGAATCATGTGATATGAGAGATATGAGAGACCTGAACTATGAGAAATATGCATTTACAATAAACTCACATATTCAGTATATTGCAACACTAGCTGTATGTGCAATATAATAGATTAAAAACCATTTGAGTTCAGTTCACCCACATTCCTCTTGAAAATAATTTCTCTTTTCAGTTTTTCATTATTGTTACATTATGAGACCCCACTTAGAAAGTGGACAAAATTCATCCTCAAAATCAACATTATTGAAAAACTTTTTTTTTTTTTTTCAGTACAAAAAAAGCTAAACTTTAACAAAAAGTAATTTTTATTGTCATAATTGTGACTTCATAATATGAGATATAAATCCAACTGAAAAATACTTGTGAAAAGATGTCTTTCAGTTAGTCAAATAGCACATAGCAAATAATGGAGCTCTGCAGCCATCTACTGGTGAAAGTGATAATTTTTTTACTTTTAAAACTGCATTTTCCAAAAGATGGGCAAAAATCTTACACTAAACCATGTCAAATTATCCATGTTATCCCCATTAATGAAAGTTAGAAATGTGGGTCTTTTATAAAGTTAATTTTACATAAAAAGCTGTTTTTGTATAAAAACAAAAATTTTTTTATTTATTTATATAAATTTAAAAGATATGATAAATCCTTCAAAAACAGCACAAATATGAAGTAAAAACATTATTAAACAGAGTAAAATTACATTTGTTTTTTAAAAAAAACAATTATTTTGTTACAAAATTACATTTTGACCCTGAGTGTGACTTTTTTTTCTACACTAACATAAAAACAAGATATCACTCCAATTTGTAGATCTAGAAAGTGTTAACCACTGTACAAAGTTTCATGTCATTTAGACAAAGAGAACATTTTTTTTATTTTAGCAAACTTCGTTTGGGGTCTAAAAAGTATGGAAGCCCGTTTCCGCCACTAAATAAAAAAATAAAAAGAGTAATTGCGACTTTTTATCTCAGAATTCTGACTTTTTATCTCGCAATTGCGACTTTATATCTCAGAATTCTGACTTTATATCACGCAATTGTGAGATATAAACTCTCAATTGCGAGATAAAAAGTCAGAATTCTGAGATAAAAAGTCGCAATTACTCTTTTTATTTTTTTATTTAGTGGCGGAAACGGGCTTCCATAAAGTCAGAATTCTGAGATATAAAGTCGCAATTGCGTGATATAAAGTCAGAATTCTGAGATATAAAGTCACAATTGCGTGATATAAAGTCAGAATTCTGAGATATAAAGTCACAATTGCATGATATAAAGTCAGAATTCTGATATAAAAGTCGCAATTGCGTGATATAAAGTCAGAATTCTGATATAAAAGTCGCAATTGCGTGATATAAAGTCAGAATTCTGAGATATAAAGTCGCAATTGCGTGATATAAAGTCAGAATTCTGAGATATAAAGTCGCAATTGTGTGATATAAAGTCAGAATTCTGAGATATAAAGTCGCAATTGTGTGATATAAAGTCAGAATTCTGAGATATAAAGTCGCAATTGCGTGATATAAAGTCAGAATTCTGAGATATAAAGTCGCAATTGCGTGATATAAAGTCAGAATTCTGAGATATAAAGTCACAATTGCGTGATATAAAGTCAGAATTCTGAGATATAAAGTCGCAATTGTTTGATATAAAGTCAGAATTCTGACTTTTTTTCTCGCAGTTGCGACTTTATATCTCAGAATTTTGACTTTTTAACTCGCAATTGTGAGATGTAAACACGCAGTTGCGATATAAAAAGTCAGAATTCTGAGATAAAAAGTCGCAATTACTCTTTTTATTTTTTTATTTAGTGGCGGAAACGGGCTTCCATAAAAAAGACCCCAAAGACCCCATAAGGGTTAACAACACCCCTCATTTATAAGAGCCTGCTCTGCTCTGATTGGTCAGATGGAACAGTCTGTTGTGATTGCAGACCACTGCAGACCTTTTACATTCACAAACTGCTATATTACAAACTACATGAAAGGTAATATCCGAAAAAGCATAATAGGAGCACTTCAGATAAACAACCATGCGTCTACTGTACATCATCAACAACCCTTCTGTTCTTGTGAGAGTTTGACTGAAATCCGTCCCAGTCTATCACTCAGTACCATTAGGCCTGTTCAGAAGTCTCATCACACAGGAGTGAAGGATCTACTCTCATGGCTTTGCTTTGTATCTGACCCACAAATAATCTTGTCAGTTATTTGGCACAACCCTGTCAGAGTGTTTCCCAACATTGAGAAATGTCCGATGGGATACAGCACGGCCCCATTTGTCATACGGTGCCATGACCCAGAATGTGCTGGGATGTTATTATTCGGGCCAGTGTCTCAGACTTTATCAAGAGGATTTTCTCAACATTATTTACAGGTGAGCAGAGATTTCCACTAAGGCACTAATTATCTTGTGGTATATATACTGCTCGAACCTGTTCCCGAATCACGGGTCAGAGACCAGGGTTGTGTGCCATTCAGAAATTAATTGAGAATGCCTTTTGAGTTGAGGTAGTATTGTAATTTGAATTTGTATGTAAGCAAGTAGAATAAACTTATTGAATTTCATACACACTACCATTTAAAATTTTGGGGTCAGTAAGATTAATACTTTTATTCAGCAAGGACGCATTAAATTGATCAAAAGTGAGAGTGAGGACATTAATTATGTCACAAAAGATTTCTATTTCAAATAAAAGCTGTTCTTTTGAACTTTTTATCAATCAAAGAATCTTGAAAAGAAAGTCATTGTATTCCCTCATCTTCTCTCTCATTGTTTCTGTCTCTAAAAGGCCAGAAATGATAGTCAAAGTTGCTAATGGAGCAGTCAACAGGGAGTGATTTTCTTTGTCTTAAAATAGCTTGAATGTAACTCTACACCCTTGCCTCATTTAATATACGTGGATCAATGAATATGCAAATTAGCCCCGCCTCCACTCACTCACTCCAGCTTAGAGATCCACTCAACTTTACTGAGGTAAATGCTGCACGTAATGGTGATTAATATGATAAGCCTTTTGCTTGACTACATTATCAAACAGCTAATAATGTGTTGCTAATGTTACACAAACCATGATCCCGTTCACCATCTCAGAGTCAGCTGACTTCTAACAATCAATATCCTTAAAAACGCTTTGAACAACTCAGAATGTAAGTAGAGAAAGGCATATAGGCGCATGTAATATACATCATACACCAGCCATATTGCTAAATCTACACGATTTTTAATATCAACAGAAAAATATACCAGGCTTCTCTCGAGACTCCCCTTCTAGTTCGCTGTTAATGATATGCTAAAGCCCGCCCACACGTTGACATGATTGGTTACAAGGTAGTTTGTGACATCACAGACACCAATGATTTCAAACCACAGGTCTTTTTTTCACTGCAGTTTTAAATAGAAAATCCTCAGCAATGGTGTTGACTGATGAATTTACACATGATTTGTCTCAAAGCATATTAAAAACACCACATAGACATATAAACAACATTAAAAACTTGATTTTCACCACAGGGGGTCTTTAAAAAAGAAAATAAATAATTCAAAAGTTGGTAACACTTTACAATAAGGTCCTGTTTGTTAACATTACTTAGTGCATTAACTAACAATGAGCAATGCATTTGTTACAGTATTTATTAATGTCTGTTTGTTTTTTTCATTATGTGTACTAATGTAGTTAACCTTATTGTGAAGTGTTACCAAAAAGTCTTATTATTCTGCAGTTGTACTTCTCCAGTAAATGTATCTTGTTTGAGGAATGTTTTGATGTTTTTACTGGAAAAGTAAGACATGAATGCTAATTGAGAAAGTGATTTTTTTTTTTTTTTGCAATGCGGTCAGACATTTTATGTCTAAGTGGGCAGCTGTAAATCAAACTTTTTGCAGTTAAATGTCTGGGATAAATAAAAGGATAGACAAATTCCCATAACCTCAGCTCTCTCTCTCTCTCACACACACACATTTATCTCCTTTTCCTCCTCTCACTGTAATTTTCCTCATTTTATATATTTCTTAGGGGCATTATAAAATCATTTATCCTGCTCCCTTCCGCCCCCTTCCTGACAGAACCTCTACGGTTCTTTTTCTCTTTTCTTCCTCTATATTTATTATTCCCTCTTTTCTTTGCCTTCTCAGTTACCGGATTACTGTCAAATTTTCTCTCACACTTTTTTCTGTCTAAAGTATTACCCTTCCAAACCTCAAACCTTTCAACTGTGCTTCTAAACACCCGTTTCAAAAGAAAAATAAGAACGTGTCGATCTCTTTCTTTCCAACCTTTTCCATTTTGCTGCTGGTCTTCAACACCAGATCTCCTCACCTCCCACCTAAATCTCCTCTCCTCTGAATGTCTCACGGACACGCTGAGACTCAACTAAACCCTTATGGACTCTAATGTCATGACAGGGTCAGTGCAGTCGTATTTAACCAGACTGTTATATTTCACATGTTTTACTCAGTTTAACTGGATTACACGCCTGTTCTCCGTTCCGCCCCTCTCAGTGAAAATGAATCACTTTTTCTGAGTAGCTGCCGGTGTTTTTCTTCACCACCCCCTCTCACTTCACTGCTGCACCATACAAATTAAATCAATCTCTGTCCTTCAAAAAAAGTTTCTTTACCTAATTAAAATGCCAACGAGGCAGTATAGTAAGGTCAGTCCAATCAAATAATGATGTGTCCCATGCCTAATATACATCCATTAGCATAGTTTAGTTTTGTGTACTTGACCTTTATTACTGTATGCAATTTATTTTAAGTATATTTCTTCAGGATTTTGTACTTGAAACCTTCGTCAATCATACATTGTTATTTTATTATAAAGCATGTTTCTTTAAGATTTTTACTTGAGAACTTTATCACTTATATGCTGTTTATTTTGCATATTTTTACATTATTTTTTAAAGCATGTTTCTTTACAATTTTTACTTGAGACCTTGATTACTCATACGCTATTTTAATTTGTTTTATTTATTTTTTTTAAGCATGTTTCGTCAGGATTTCTATTCTTTGTTTTATTATAAATGTTTCTTGAGAATTTTTACTTGAGACCTTTATCAGTCATATACAATTTATTTTATTTTAAATATTTTATTTAATTTTTTAAACATGTTTCTTTAGTATTTTGTGCTTGAGACCTTCATCACTTATACGCTATTTTATTTTTTAATTTTATTTAATTTTATAATTATTTTTATTTTATTTTATTTTATTTTATTTTATTTTTTTATTTTATTTTGTTTTATTTTATTTTATTTTATTTTATTTTATTTTTTTATTTTATTTTATTTTATTTTATTTTATTTTATTTTATTTATTTTATTTTATTTTATTTTATTTTATTTTATTTTATTTTATTTTATTTTATTTTATTTTATTTTATTTATTTTATTTTATAGTTTGGAATTTTTGTAGGATATGTATGCCTAACTAATCCACAAGTCACATTGTCCTTCATATGACACAACCACTCATTTTAGTAGCGTTACATTGAGTTAAAATGTGTGCATAAACTGTTAAATATGTGCCCCCTTTGAAATGCTAAATGACCCCTTGAGCATCAACAGACTTGTGACATTTCTTAAAAAATTGTGCACACTTTCCTTGCTCTTATAAGCTTAATTCCTAGTTAACTCCCTTGCTGTGTAACACAGCATCCTGACTGAGATGTATCTCAGTAGTAACTGATTTGGAACGCACTACATAGACAGAAACTCTGGATGCCACACAAATAGTATCCTACGCTGGAGACTCGACTCTCAGTTTATTCCAATAGAGTTTGATGTAAACTTGTTGGCAAGCTATTGACACAACTCAAATTGAATAAAAGTGCTAATTTAAAGTGTTTGACAGCTCTAATTTTAAGAAACTGTCTCTCCGCAGGTTCTTTGTCTCTGAGTGTGTTCCTGGTATCGGTGGGATTAACAGTGTGTGTTGTGTGGCTGGTGGCGCTATGCGGGGTCTGTGGATGGTGCCAACGCAAACTGGTAAGTGATTTCACTTCCTGCACAACAAGAAGTGTACAATGTCTTAAACAGATGTGATAATAGACATTGACATCTGCTGGTGTATAAGATTGCATGAACAATCAGCTATGCTGAAGATAATAGGCTTTTGTAGTGCTTTTTTTAGTGTCTTCTGTTTCATGGTTGTTTGTCTATTACACTCTGATATCAATCAAAAACATCTCAAAGATAGATCTAACAAGCTCTTTTCCAAAACCTAGTAAGAGGACCATGTATGCAACATTTTAAGGCACTGAAGCATGATCCTGATTTTTGTAGCTGGTGTTCGATTGGTGAATTTGTTGGCGATCAAATGTTCATTATCTCTACTCTCCATAATTAAGGTAGTTGGTACATTATCAGCGGTATCAGTTCAAACTACTATCACGTAATTTACGTCACGATGACTGGCTAACCTCCTCTGCGATGTATTTTTTTCTCAACACTCTAACCAGTGAAAGTTAAATACTCCATGGTGATTGGCTAATTTATTTTACCAATGGAGGCAGAAGTCTCCAGCTATGGATTCTTCCTCACCTTCTCTATCCCCTCAGACTCGCAGAAGCACCGTTTTCCAAACAGTTGTAATTACATTGACAGATACGCCACGTTCAGGGAAGAGTAAGCGGTGGTTTCGACTTCAGTAATATTTTATGGTGTTACTGTGGTTTAATGTAACTTATGATGTAACATTAAAGTAGTCCTATAATGCCTCTTTTTACGAGATGTAAAATAAGTCTGTGTGCATGTGAAGTTTCAGCTCAAAATACCCCACAGATAATTTTTTATAGCATGTTAAAATTGTCACTTTTTGAGGGTGAGCAAAAATGTGCCAATTTTTTGTGTGTGTCCCTTTAAATGCAAATGAGCTGCTGCTCCCGGCCCCCTTTCCAGAAGAGGGCGGAGCTTAAAGAGCTCGAGTTAGCAGCTCCGATTACCTCACGCAGACACGCACTGAAAACGTCAGAAACTGTTCAGCTTTTTATGTTCAAACCGGAGTCGGACAATGATGGAGAGACTCAAGAAGAAGTGACAACATGTAGAATGCAACAGGACATTCCTGGATGGTTAGTTGATGAATTTATGTAGCTGATGTGGAGTTAACTATCTTCAAGTAATTGATTATTCTGTCATGATATTCTATAAATCACTCGTGTGGGAACTGTTGTAAGATGCCTACAGAGCGAGAGAATATATGCTGCATGAAGATAGAACAGGTAGTTTAATTATAGTTATAACTTATGCTGTCATTTATGATATGCTATTGCATTTGTGTTTCGTACCGGATTGCAATAAATGTGAAAAGACGGTTTATGTAAATGTTGGTGTTTGTGATGTCACCAACCCAGGAAGAAGCTCGTTGTTGTGGTCTTAAAAAGCGATTTCTGTAAAAGAAAAAATATCTCCCTTTGCATTGAACTTTGAGTGTCGTAACTTTGCAGATGTTGTTTATGCTCAAACAGCAACATTACAAACTAACTAAAGTTAAAAAAGTAAAATCATAATCAACCACCCTTTTAAATTGTCCTTCTCCCATTTTTTACCTAAAAATTATGGGTAGGCTGTGCCTCCCTTGCCTCCCCTGACGAAGCCGCCACTGGTTCTGCAAACAAAAAATTTGATGAAAAACTAAAAACCTAATAGAGGAATTTAAATGGAGTTTTGTTAGTATTTGGGGGGGACGTGCCCTCGTTTGTGTTTACATCAGACGTAGATCCAGACTGCCTTTCAACAGTCATAAATCTTATTTTCCGTCTGGATAATTAGGTGTTGAGCCTGTAGTTTTCTGTTCAGCCTCAGCATCTGCAAAACAAGATTTGCCATTCAACTCATGCAAAGCAATTCAGCGCAAGGCGGCCAAATGAGACTGAATCGTGAGGGAAGAAAGAACATGTACTAAGGAAAAAAGAAATAATTAGTCTAAATGATTTATATATAAACATGAAAATGTGATTACAGACCACTTTTTGATTAATAGCCAGTTGATAAATAGAATCCACAAGCAAATTAATCTCCTGTGCTCAGTTTAATTGAATAACCTTCTTCCTTAAATAAACGGATCACCTATTATTCAAAATGAATTACCTTTAACACATTTAATGTGTCACTTGCTTTTTTGCTTAGAAGAGAAGCTGAATGTGAAGGCATCATTTCGCAATCGTTCCTAATACAAATCCATGCTTTTCGTTCATCAGCCAGAGGAGTGATCAGTTTTGAGATGGTCAGCACAGGCTAGAAGGAGGAAGTAAAAGGGAGGAAATGAGAGGAGGAGTGAGAGGCAGACGGGAAGACTGCAGGGTTGCTAAAAAGAGATTTCAGGCCTTAATTACAGTCAGTAATGGCTTCCCCACCACGTGCCTGGCCTGCGGGCATCTACCGTCTTACTGTTATTACAATGAGGGATTACAAACTCGCTTCTCATAATATTCGTCATATTTTCCTGTGCAGTATTTGCTCATCCTCTTTTGCCATTTTCATACTTAGTACTTAATGTTTCAGTCTAAACCAGAATTTTATTGTCCTCCCTCCTCTGTTTTCATATTGTATTTTGAGCTGTTCATAACTGCGGTTAGGTGACCACAAAATTATTTGCAAAATGCTTTTGTCATCAAAATAATGGTGTTTTCACACTAGAGCTTTTGTTGAGGACCAAGTCCTTCATCGAGGTCAACAGCTGGGAACGTTGTCCTGGAAACTATAACAGTGGTTCTGCAAAACCACGAGTGAAAACTGCCACTAAAAGCTGTTTATCATAGCAAAATAAAATCTCATGAAAACATAAAAATTGTGTGTTTCTTCAACTACGGGCCCTTAAAGACCCCCTGTGGTGAAAATCAAGTTTTTAATGTTGTTTATGTGGTGTTTTTAAAATGCTTTAAGACAAACCATGTGCAAATTCATAAGTCAACACCATTGCTGAGTATTTGAGTCCGAAAAAACTAAGCCAACCGATGCTCAAAAATGGCCCGACGGCTGACCGTCGGCTTGGTGTGTTCCAGCCAGGCGGCAACCTCCCACAGTTTCTCTTGAAGCCAATACGGAAGTGACTTAAACTGCAATTCATCGACTGGCCGCTAGGGACAGGCTCCAAAAGAGAGCAGAATCTCATTGAGTCCCATGTTAAAATGCCCAACTTTACAGCAGAAAAAAACATGTTTACAGCCTGGATCAGATTGTGGTTTAGGTCTATACTGCACTAGGCGGGCGTGGTTTCAGTAACCAGGCATCCCGCCTCTTTGCCCATTTTCAGTTATTCGGGAGTGACGTGCGGTGACGCACTGCTAAGATGGCAGCGGCCTCATTTTCGCTTCAAAAATGCTCTTCCGAAATCTACGAGTGACTTCACGGACACTACGTCCATATTTTTTTACAGTCTATGGTCCCAGCCTTTAGTGGATCACCTGCTTTCTCACAGATAGGCAGCAGCTAGTCAGAATGGGGAAATTCACATCCAACACCTATACAATCAGCACTGGCACCCCCCAGGGATCTGTGCTGTCCCCAACGCTCTTCGCCCTCTACATGAAAGACTGCACTGCAAAAGACCCCTCTGACAATCTCTTGAAGTTTGCAGACGACACTACAGTCATCAGCCTCATCCACAACAGAGATGAGTCTGCATACAGACAGGAGGTTGGACAACTGGTTGTCTGGTGCAGTCATAACAACCTGGAGCTGAACACGTTCAAAATAGTGGAGATGATAGTGGACTTCAGAAGAAACCCCCGAGCAGCATCATGGACAGCACTGTGGCTGCAGTGGAGTCATTCAGGATCCTGGGCTCTACCATCCCTCAGGACATGAAGTTGGATGCTCACATTGACTCCATTATGAGAAAAGCCCAGCAGAGGTTGTACTTCCATCACCAATAGATGATACAGTTTTACTCAGCTGTTATTGAGTCGGTTCTGTGCACTTCTATAACAGTCTGATTTGGGTCAACCAGCAAATCAGACATAAGAAGACTGCAATGGACTATTAGGACTGCAGAGAGGATAATTGGTGTGTACCTGCCCAACCTTCAAGACTTGTATTTATCTAAAGAAGTAGAAAGCCAAAGTGGGGTGACTATTTCCCGTGACACAATACGGCGTACACTGCAGAGGAATGGCATGCATGGGTGCCGTCCACGAAAGAAGCCTCTCCTAAAGCCCAGGCACAAAAAAGCCCGCCTAGAGTTTGCCAGGGCCCATGCTGACAAAGATGGGACTCTATACTCTGGAGTGATGAGACCAAGATAAATGTTTTTGGAACTGATGGCTTCAAAACTGTATGGCGTCGCAAAGGTGAGGAATACAAAGAAAAATGCATGGTACCTACAGTGAAACATGGTGGTGGAGTGTCCTTATGTGGGGCTGCATGAGTGCTGCTGGTGTCAGGGAGCTGCATTTCATTGATGGCATCATGAATTCACAGATGTACTGCTCTATACTGAAAGAGAAGATGCTTCCATCACTCTGTGCCCTTGGTCGTTGTGCACTTTTCCAACATGACAATGATTCTAAACACACATCTAAGACCACTGCTGGATTTCTGAAGAAGAACAGGGTGAAAGTGATTCAGTGGCTCCTGATCTGAACCCAGTCGAACACCTATGGGGAATTCTGAAGAGACAAGTTGAGCGTCACTCTCCATCCAGCATCCACTCTCTAAAAGAGGTCATTCTTGAAGAATGGAAAAAGATAGATGTTGCAAAATGTCGCCAGCTTGTTCATCCCATGCCTAGAAGACTTGGTGCTGTCATTAAAAATCATGGAGGCCATACAAAGTACTAGATGTAGTAGTTTTTGTTATGGGGTGCATTCATTTTTGCATCACCCAAATTTGAGTAAAACTGAAAAATGTGTAATCTAAGTTATATTATTAACCTTATACTTTCATGTTATAAGTTAAACAGATGTTATATTAAACTTAGTCTTGTCAACATTTTGGAAATTGTTTTTGTGTTCATTGAGATATTGTTTAAAATGTTACTTTTCAAAGGGGGTGTGCTCATTTACTTTGAACACTATTATATACACTACATAATTCACATATCTGTACATAATCTTATGATCTAGATGTATATTACATTATATTATTTTTATATTTATTATTCTATTATTATTCTCTTTTTTCTTAATCATACTTATTTAAAGTACCCCTGTAGTCAATAATTTTATCCCTTAAAAATCATATTTGATCACCAAAATGACATATTTAAACGTTTTTTTCCTCTGAAAAAAAAAAATGTAACTCTACACCCTTGCCTTATTTAATATACACAGAACAATGAATATGCAAATGAGCCCCGCCTCCACTCACTCACACCAGCTCAGAGATCCACTCGGTCAACTTACTGAGGTAAACGCTGTACAATGGTATCGCTCTTTACAACATCGGACACATAACGGTAATTAATATGATTAGCTTTTTGTTTGACTACGTTATCAAACAGCTAATAATGTGTTGCTAATGTTACAGAAACCATGTTCCCGTTCTTCATCTCAGAGTCAGACAGCTGACTTCTAACAATCAGCATCCTTACAAACGCTTTAACAACTCAGAACGTCAGTGGAGAAAGACATATAGTTCATCATAACATCATAGTTTGTGAAGTCACAGACACCAATGATTTCAAAACGCGGGTTTGAGACTGTCTTTGGTTCACGGCAGTTTTAAAGAGAAAATACTCAGCAATGGTGTTGACTGATGAATTTGCACATGGTTTGTCTTAAAGCATATTAAAAACACCACATAGACATGTAAACAACATTAAAAACTAGATTTGTACCACAGGGGGTCTTTCAATGTTCTCTCTATTCTCTGGTGTTATATATGGATGTATGTATATGTACACAGAGCTCCTGGAAACCACAACAAATTGTGTGTTTGTGCACATCATTTTGATTGTGATTCTGATTATTTGCATGACAGTAATGAGAATTTAGGGGTAAAATGTGCTTAATTGTCAAGAAATAATGTCAAAATGCAAGAAAGCTCAATTTTTCTACAATAGGTTTTATTTTAAGCAAAATTTTAAGTAATTTTTTCTTTCATGAGATTCACCTTTCCTAACATCACCTATGAGTTCTCATGATCCAAACCCCTTTTCAAAAAGACTTTGAATAAGGATTGATGTTGCTCTTTCTATTAAAGCGGCTGTGGTCAGTCTTTTGATCAATAGCAGAGGAACAACAGATCCTTAATGAGTGAATAAGCCGGGATACGTTATGTAAGGCTGCACAGCGAGAGTCTCCCTGGCCTTTATGTTTCTCATACCTCATACTGCCACGCCGCAGGGCTCACTAATGATTCATATGTTTTTTGCCCACAACACCCCACGCTTCGCTCCGCACTGACAGACTGCGTGCTTTCTCCTTCTCCTCCCAAATAGTTTTGACAGTGCTGGGCGGTTTCAGGTCAGGACTACAGAGTTTCTCCCTGTCTGATCCAGCTCTGACTCTCTGAACAGAAGGAATCTGGAGACGTTCATGCTTTGCTTGAAAGAACTCTGTTGAGAGAGATGAGAGATCAGCATGTGCAGATGTACGTCATATAAGAACGAAAAGCTCACTGAAGTTGATTTCTTATATCTGCTGAAATGAATTTACTCCAAATCAAATGCTGTGCAATCCCTCCTTTCATCCATCCATCCTCTCTTTATCCTTCCATGTTTACATCCATGATGACTATCTATCTATCAAATTCAAATTCAAAATTGCTTTATTGGCATGACTGTAAATAATACAATATTGCCAAAGCATATATACATAAAACAAAAATAAAAACATCTGTATAATAGAAGAAAATATTATCAGATATTATAACACTATCAAATATTACAACATAACTTAAACTTAAATTAACAGTGTAACACATTAAAACATGTCTGAACATTTGATACCACAGTGTTTTAACACACACACACACACACACGTACTGAGGGTCACTATGATGGACGGTAGGGAAACACACTGAGGTCAGACACACACATTACACACATTCACCTGCTGTCTCTCAGGCTGTGGCACGTCCACACGCATCTCGCAGCCAGTGCTGCTGTCTGTCCCTTTCCTAGTATTATCTTTATTTGTTCTACTTCAGTCACGGCTGTAAAGTTCTTTATTGAGTTACTGAATTTGGTGAAGTAGAGATCTCTTATAGGTGTGTATTTGTGGCAGTGAAGGAGGAAGTGCGTCTCTTGTCTCGATCTCTCCTGTCCTGCAGTGAACACACACCCTTTGCTTTCTGTGCCTGCCGGTCTCGACTGTGCTCACCGAGCCTGTACTTGGTCGGGATCCGTCTCTGACACTTTGGAGATATTCTTCTAATTCATAATTTGATTTTAGAGTTCGATAGAATTGTAATTAGTTTCCTGATCCCAATGTTCCAGATATGTATTTTTAGATTGTTTGATAATTTGGTTTATTTTGATGTTTGGATGAGAAGTAGGCATGTGACGGTATCAAATTTTCATGTTGCGATTAATTGCTGAAGCTTTTATCACGGTATACGGTATTATCACGAAGTTGCAAAAATTGTTGTCATACAGGTTTAAGAACTCTTTTTGTAATAAAAAGAACTCTGAATGTTTAAATACAATAATACAATACATAAAAAATATATAAAGTGCAAAAGAATTAGGCTATAAAGAACAACAGGTAACACTTTACAATAAGGTCTTATTATTTAATGCATTAACTAAGATTGAGCAATAGCTACATTTGTTACAGAAAGCATTATTTTTGTTAATGTTAGTTAAGAAATACAACTGATCATTGTTAGTTTTATCTCAGGTCCATTATATAAGTTCTTTTGATTTTACTAATGTTATTAAACAGTAACTAAGAATAACACTAACTAAGAATAATTAATGCTTTATAAGTATTTTTCATTGTCAGTTTGGTAATAATGAATTAACATGTTAACTAATGAAGCCGTATGTCTCAAAGTTTTACTGAACAATAACAAATAATCAGAACATTTCTAATCATTAGGGCATGTTGTAGTCCAGATTAAAATATAAAAATGTTTAAGTTTGGAAATAAAAAGCCTATTAAGTCTTTAAGTATTAAGTATTTGGTGCTGTGATGAACAACAGTGAGATTACAAAAAACTGAATGGCTGTTTGAAGCATTTTAAAAACTGTTCAGTAACAGTTGCTTTGTTTATGGGGTTTCCGGGGTAACCGCTGCATTCTGCTGTTCCATCAGCGCCCTCTGCTGTCAGAGAGTGAACGTGCACTTTCATTCAGCGTGTCTCCTTCACTCGTTCCACCATGTGCTTCTCATGCAGGTTGGGCTTGTTTACATCTAAGCGTGTCTCTTTGACGCAGTATACAGCGGTGTTGTGCATTTTATACAGTTGATGGGGAAAGTATTCTTAAATGCATTATAAAAATTTTAATAATTGGTAATACATTTATTTTTTACGGTATTTTGAAGTGCCCATGATAACAATATCGTGCATATTCATTATCGTGATATATCGCATTACAGAATATCGGCACATGTCTAATGAGAAGCAGTGCTGGTCTGAGACTGGTTAGTGTTAGAGTCAGTCAGGTTAGTAAGTCTCAGGACCAGCTGACTGAGGGGACTTTTTTCAGGTTTCAGTTCTTGGGTTTGTAATGCTTTAAAATGTAGCGATTCTGTGGGACTTGATTTTAGATGCATCCAGAATTTGAGTGATCTTTTTTTGCATATTAATAATCAATGGGAATTGGCCTTATTCTGCCCTTCATGCATTATTGGGTGTTTTTCTTTGTAGTTTTAGAATCATTTTGCAGAATTCTGTGTGTAGGGCTTCTGTTGGATGTCTGTCCCATCTAGTGTAGCTCTGATCACTGAGTGGACCCCAAACCTCATTTCCATACAGCGCAATGGGCTGAATCACACTATCAAAGATTTGGAATTGGTAATTCAATGTTTTGGAATCTTTTCTTGATGGCGTACAGAGCTCTTCGAGCTTTCTCTTTGAGAGCATTCACTGCCATACTGAAACTCCCCGATGCAGTGATGATCAGACCGAGGTCAGTGTACTGCATCGTGTGTTCTAGGGCGGTGCTGCCTAGACTGAACTGGTATCTGTGTTCCAGACATCTGGGCTTTTTCTGGAAGACCATAACGTTGGTCTTCTTGAGGTTTACTGCCAGGGCCCAGTTCTGGCAGTAGTTCTCCAGCAGATCCAGGTGCTGCTGTAGTCCCTGTGCAGTGGGTGACAGCAGCACCAGATCGTCTGCATACAGCAAGAGCTTGATGTTCTTGTCTTGTAGAGTGAGTCCAGGAGCTGTAGACTGTTCCAACTGCACCGCTAGTTCATTAATGTAAATGTTGAACAGTGTTGCTTTCCTGTAGCTCAGTGGTTAGAGCATGGCACTAGCAATGCCAAGGTCGTGGGTTCGATCCCAGGGATTGCACATACTAAGATACAAATGTATAGAATAATGCAATGTAAGTCGCTTTGGATAAAAGCGTCTGCCAAATGCATAAATGTAAATGTAAATGACTGACATACTCCTCTCTTCTGGGTGAAGAATTCTGTATGTTTGTTGCCAATTTGTATTGCACATTTGTTGTTTCAAATGTGATTTTATAATGTC